>JAWWLR010000158.1:54521173-54531606 GCA_035041075.1 Acraspis erinacei | reverse complement strand
ATTTTCGTTTTAATTTTTTTTTTTTTTTTTTGAAAATTGACCTATTCCATTCGAAGATTCATCATTTTATGTTAATGGATAATTCATGTATTTTGGTAGCAAATTGAATTTTTTATTTTGAAATTCGTCTTGTTTGGTTAAAAACTAATCTTTTTGGGGTGGAAATTTTCCCAAAACTTTGTTAAAAATGCAACAGTCTGGTTAGAAATTAACTTTTTTCTTGACATTTATATTTTGAAGTCAAAAATTGAACTGTTTTACAGAAAATTTGTCTTTTGGCTTGAAAGTTCAACAATTGGGATCAACTTTTTTTCCTGGCTGAAAAATTTTCTTTGCTTGAAACTTCGGCTTTTTTATTTTAAATTTTCTCTCTTTTAGTACACATTTCTTCTTCTTTGTTAAAAATTCAACTATTATATTGTTTGTCGATAATTCATCAGTTTTTGCTGAAAAATCCTTTGTACATAATTCGTCTGGGGCTCATTTTTGTTATTTGAAAACATTTATTTAATCTTAAAACACTTTAATGAATTCAGCCTGTGTTTTTGTTCCTTTAATTTTTTCAAAGTTTATATAGCTTTCAAGCAAATTAAGAAAAGTTTTACAATTTTAACGATAAGTTTTTTTAATATAGTTAGAAATAATGGAAAATTACGAAAATTTATAAATTCATTTTATTTTTATTATAGGACCATTTTTGACAACTATGACTTCTTTTAAATTTAAACTATTTTTGAAATCTTGAGAAATGGCAAATATGATTTCATCCTGACCTAATTATTTTTAAAGAAAAAACTACAATTGTATTTAATTTTTTCTCTCATTTTTTAATGTTTCTTTTTAGAATTCTATAGCTTCACTTTTTTTAGAAAGCAATTATTTTTATTAGAAAAAGAAGCAATACAAATTATGAACTTTTACAAATTTATTTTAATGTACTTTCATTTCCATTTCCAAAGACAATGACATCATTATACTTTCAACTAACAATACAATATTATGAAAGTTTAGAATTTTATTTCATTTAACTTTCATTTACATATTCAAAGAATATAACGTCCTTCTAACTGTAATTATTAATTTAATCAAACAATTGAAAATATGAATTGATCCTGTGCTATTTTTATTAGAAAACATTAAAATATGAATCATTGTTGGAATTTAAAGAAGGTGACTTTTCTTTATAATGCTTTGTAAATTCACAGGAATTATTAATTATTTAAATTTATATTATATAATATATATTGTCTATAGTTATTAATATTAAGATTTTTTTATTAAAAAGTTTCGTAAACCAATTTAGAGTTTGGATATTTATAACTTTTCCATGACTTTTTCGTACGATATCTTTCAAATTTTATTAATTATTAACTATTTAGGCAATTTGCTTAAAGAAATTCAGAGCCTGGTCATCTTTCAACAAATAGACTTTTAGTTATTTTTCAGCGAATACATTCATGGCTATTTTTCAAACGAAAAGGCTAAACTTGTTTACAGAATTAACTAGGTATATCTTTCCGATATCTTTTTTCGTATTTTTCTTTGCAAATTTTTAATAATTAATAATTATTTAAAGAATTTTCCTAAACAAATTAAGAGCTTGGCCTTTTCTCAATTAATAGGATCAATTAGTTTAGGGTATCAAGAAAGAATGTATTTCTAATATTCCTTTTCGACGATACTTTGTAAATATACAATACTTATTAATTATTTTAAGAATTGTAATAAACAAATTCAGAATTTGGCTTTCTTTCACTGACTAGGCATGCATTTTTTACGGAGTCAACTAAGAATGTTTTTCAGATGACTCATTTCCATGTTGTTTAGTAAATTTACAAGAATTATTAATACTTCAAACAATTTTCATAAACAAATTCAGAGTTTGGTTTTTTTTTCAACGAACAGGCTCAATTTTTTTACAGAATTAACTAAGAATATCTTTCCGATGAATTTTGTCTATGATGCTTTGCAAATTTAAAATAATTATTAATTATTTAAAAAGTATTAAAAAAATATTGACTTTGGCTATTTTTTAAGGAATAGGCACAATTTGTTTACGATGTCTTTTTTCTATGACACTTTATAAATTCCCAAACATTATTAATTATTTAAATAATTTTTATAAGAAAATTGGCAGTTTAGTTATTTTTAAAGTAATATACTCAATTTGTTTACGGAGTCAACTAAGATTGTCTTCACGATGACCCTTTTCTAAGTTATTTTGAAATTCCCAAGAATTATTAATTATTTAAACAACTTTCATTAAAAAAAATTAGAATTTGGTAACTTTTCAATAAATAGGGTCAATTTTTTACAAAATTAACTAAGAATATTTTTCCGGTGACTTCTTACTATTATACTTTTAAAATTTTCAAAATTGATTATTTAAACTATTTTCATGAGCAAATTATGAGTTCGGCCATTTTTAGAAGAATAGGGTAAAGGAAGGGGATGTGGTTGGCCTTCTCATTTTTATTTCCTCTTTTTTATTTTTGTCTGAAATTTTTGTTTTTAACAAACATTTTGTTCAGATTACAATTGAAGCATTTTTTGTTGCCTTGTTTTGGTCCAAATTTGGTCGTTGGATTATGTTTTTACATGAGTTTTCATCAATTTGATGATTGGACGTTACATAAGATTTTTTAATTTAGATTTTAATCTAATTTAAATTTCTTAAATGTTAATAGGCTAAATGTGTTTACGATATCAACAAAGAATGTACTCCCAATAAATTTTTATTACAATACTTTGCTAATTTATAATAATGATTAATTATTGAAAAAATGTTCATAAATAAATTCTGAGTTTTCCTATTTTTTTAGCTTACATAAAAACATACATGCAACTATTTTTAATAATAAGTATAACTTTTCTATCTGAACTATAATATTAAAATCATTTTCTGTTTAAAATTCATCATTTTATGTTAGTTGAAAATTGATTTCTTTGGTGAAAGTTAAACTATTTTGTTAAAACTTGATCTTTTTTACTTAAAAAATAATCTTTTATGTATTAAAATTCTTCTCTTTTAGTAGAAATTTCATTTTTTGTTGTTAAAAATAAAAATATTACATTTTTTGTTGAGAATTTATCTTTGTTGGTTGAATATTCAACTATTTCGTTAGAAATTAAACTTTTTTGTTGAAAATTCAACTATTTTGGTTGAAAAAGTAATTATTTTTGTTTGAAAATGTAACTTTTCGGTTAAAATCTAAATATTTTGTTAAAAATCTGATTTTTTTGTTGAAATTCCAACTTTTAAATTTTTGCATGAGAATAATTTTTATTGAAAAATTAAGTTTGCGCGTTAAAGATTCAACCATCTATCTAAAAAATTCGTCTTTTCTACTTGGAAATTGAAATATTTGGTGCAAAAAAGTTGCTGTTTTTGATTGCAGTATAATCTTTTTTATATATATAAAAATTCGACCATTTTATTGAAATTTCATCTCGTTTATTTTAAAGTTAAACCATTTGGTTGTAAATGCAACTGTTTAGATAAAATTTAATTTTTCTGTTTGTTGAAAATTCAACTGCATTTGATTGAAAAAAATGTTTGACAGAAAATGGGCGGCTTTTTGGTTGGAAAATTCATCTCTATAAACTAATACTTGACTATTTTGCTAAAAATTATTTTTTTTTTGGAATAATATATTTTCATTGAAAATTTAATTTAGTTTTAAAATAATCTCTTTTAGAAGAAGTGTCTTATTTTCTGCTATAAATGCAATAAACACATTTTTCTTTGAAAATTAATATTTCGGTTCAAAAATTAATTTTTCGCGTTTAAAACTCAACCGTTTTCTAAACAATTCGTTTTTTTACTCGAAAATTTAACTACTTGGTTGAAAATGGAACTATCCTTGATTGAAGTTTAATATTTTCGTTTGAAAATTTGACCATTGGTTCAAAATTCATCATTGTTAGACGAAACACATAAATAAATTATTAATTTTAAAATGTAGCGGTAAAAATAAGAACGCCATTAAAAAATAAGATCCTTAAATAAGATAAACATACTCTCTTGTGAATTCTGATTTTTTTTTTAGACAAGATTTCTATTTTCACTTATTTCCTTTGCAATAATGTTTTTATAATTTTTAAAAAATAAAATGAGATTTCTTTTTCCATGCGAAGCCGACAATTCATTCGTGTCGTCGTTACTGTTGCTCAAAGTACTCTAATCTACATCACAATATATGACGTTCACATGATTATTTCTGCTCTGAAATTTTTTTCCATGTTCTGAAAATATTATAAGAATTTTCTTTTTTTGTCCCACAAAAAACTTTCTTAAATCTCACTTTTTCATTACCTACCTATCCGCTTTCGAAATATTTTTATTATCTTTTTTCCTTGTTCTACATTCATAAAAGAAAGAACATTGTTAAGAACATTGTTGAATCAAATTTTTTGGCAAAAAGAAGAATGTCGTTATTTTTATAAGATCCAATAGGGTTGCTGCAAATTCCGAGTTTCAAAATTCTTTGACTTTCCCTGACTTTTTCCTGATCAATTTTTCAATTTCCATGACCGTTCTAAATTTTGCATTTAATACTTTAAAAAAAAACATTTTAGTGACAACAGTTATACCTAATTTTATAAAGGAGTAATCTACAAACTACACAAGAAATTAATAAAATACGTTATGTTTTAATAAAATATTTGAGTTTTCAATTTAAAAAAGATACATATTTAACCATAAATGAATTTCCTGCAAAACAATAGAGTTTTCAAATAAAAAATGTTAAATTTTTTACCAAAATGTTTGAATTTTGAAATAAAAAAGACGACTTTTCTACTAAACATATACTAAAAAAGATAATTTTCCAAGCAAAAGTGGAATAGTTTAATTTTTAGTTAAAAACATTAATTTTCATTTTAAAAAAACGGGTTTCCACAAAATAGTTAAATTATCAATAAAAAAAGATTCGAAAAGGAAAAAGGATTATTTTCATCAAAAGGGATTAATTATCTACGATAAGTATTAACAAATTTTCTGCATTGAAATGTTTTAATTTAAATAAATAATAAATAAATATTTAATAAATAAATAAATAAAATAAATAAGTAATAAATATATAGTAATATAAATAATAATAAATTTTCAACTAATCAGATGAATTTTCAACGAAAAAGATAAATTTGTAACCAAACATGAAATAGTTCAATTTCTAGTTCAAAATATTAATTTTCAAGATAAAAAATAGTTTTAAACAAAATACATCAAATTTTGTTGAAAAGATACATTTTCAAAATAAAATAAGATCGTTGAATTTTCAATCAAAAGAGACGAATTTTTGGTCAAATAGTTCGATTTATTAATAACTAAAAAATATAAATTTGAACGAAAAATATGAAATTTGAACTATTGAGATTCTTTTTATATCAAAAAGACAAATTTTTGAGAAAATGATTGGTTCTTCACCCAGAACAGATCAATTTTCCACTCACAATAGTTGCAGTATCAGTAAAAATAATTTTCATTTAAACCAAACAAATTGTTAAGAAAATAGTTAGTTTCAAATAAAGACGAAATTTCAACATTTTTTCAAGTGGAAAAAAAACTAAGAAAACAATTTTTGACTAAAAAATATAAATTTCCAAGAAAATATCTAAAAAAGCAAAACGAATTTTCAACAAAAAAATTATATTTTCAAAAACAAAATACGTGAATTTTCAACTACAGAAGATAAATTTTAAAACAAAAATAGAGTTATAAAAAGCATACATTTTCAAGAAAATAAATTAATTTTCATTAAAAAGAGAAATTTTCAATCTCAAGAAAAAAATTTACAATTGATATTTCAACAAAAAAAGATTTACATTTTAGACCAAAAACAGTTAAATTCAAACAAAAAAGATTAATTTGCCACAAGATAGGTGAAACCTCAAATTAAGGGATAAAAAGTATGTATTTTCTAACAAAATGGATAAATTTTCAACTAAAAGATTTTGAAATTTCTACAAAATTAGTGATTTTTTAAATAAAAAAATGAATTTCAACCAAATAGTTCATTTTTTAAATCAGAAGATCAATTTTTTAACGAGAAAATACCAATTTTCAACAAAATATTTTTTAAGATTTTCGACTAAAAAAAGATAAATAAACTTTCAACATAATTTTTTTTTTAAATTGATTAAAAAAAATTCAAATCCAAAAATTTTGCAATCAAACGAAGAATAATTGAATTTCAGGACAGAAAAATCAATTTTCAACAAGAAAAAAAAATCGAATTTTCGAAGAAACAGTTCAAATAAACTGATGAATCTCTAACAAAAAATTATCTTTTAACAAAGTGGTAGAACCTTCAACCAAGTGGTTCAATTTTCAACCAAAAAGTACGAATTTTCCATTAAGAATATAATAATTAATATTTCAAATAAAAAAGATTATAATTTTAAACCAAAAATAGTTGGTTCAACCATAACCGACGAATTTTCCAAAAAATAGTTGGATTTGGCCAAAAATTAGATTAACTTTTGGCCAAACAGTTATAATATTTTTTCAGCCCAAAAATACGAGTTTTGAATAAAAAAGAATAACTTTTATTTTAAATTTTGAATTTTCAAGACAATAATCAAATAATAAAATAAATTTCAACTTTATCTAAAATTCCCTAACATTCCGTGATCAGCTTTTAATTCCCTGACATGCAGCAACCCTGAAACAAATCGTTTTTTATTATCCGAACCAATGATTTTGCTCAGTGTTCTCCTTTTAGCATTTAACATAATTTTTGCATAAAATTTCCTTTAAGGACGAAATTCGTTTTTCAATAAATAAATTTTATTTTACTTAAGTATACGGAATATTTATTGTAATTTTTCTTGATAAGATTATATATATAATTGCAAGTATACAAGTGTCCAAGTATATAGGAGTAAAGAACAGAACCAGCTGCCAACCGATTCCTGTTTTTATCAACTTGCTATCGGTTCCAGACGTAAATCACGTTTGCAGCCGGCAATAAATGAGTATTATCGAGGGATCATTCCGAGCTTTTATAGCGGACAGTGATACCAAAAGCGAGTATAGTAAAACCATTGTAAAATGCGAGAGTGCTGACGTAGGATTTGGCAATGAACACAAATATTTATGATTCCAGAAAAAAAATTTATCAACTTTAAACGCAGTGCAATATTTTTCAAAAAGCTTGGGCAATCATTTTTTAACGAGTATTCTTTGTCAGTAAAAATCTTGCAGAAAGATGCTGTATGGACCAATTTTTATGATTAAAAAAAATATTTAGACCGTTTTAGTAAGCAAAAACTTCAACATAAAAATTTCAAATCGGATATGATTTAGAGGTCCCTTAAGCGAGTCTTGTATGTTTATTTCGTTTATAGCTGGACAGGGTCCACCTCCCAAAACGGTATTGGTTTTGGACTTTAAATATCAAAACATATTACCCAGACGATACAAAGGAAAATTTAAAATTAAATTATCGATCGTCGGAGACGTATCACAATTTGACGAAAACTGCTAGAGTATCACGCCCGTTAACGTAAAAGATCAATCGACATGTATCCATTGCGATTATATTAGCAAAATATACCCCTTTTTAAATTAATATTTAAAAAGACCTACTCCAAGGGTTGTCAATAAACATGTCAGATCCAATTTTCGATACTCGCAAAAGTGTCAAAATTTTACCGAAACTGTTCGAGTACCACGCCTATTAAGATAGATGGTCAATTGCAATTCAAAATCAAGATATAAAAGAAGAAATCAAATTATATCCTCTCTCATCGGATACATACCAGAAGAACTGTCAAAATACCAGGCCCGTTAACGTACGCGGTCAATTTTTATTTTAGATCAAAAAATCGTATCGTTTTTTTACCTCGGATATCAAAAAATATTACCCGAGGGATAAAATAATATACAGAAGAATATTTGAAATTTTTTATTAACGGGCAAGTGTCAAATTTTGCAAAAATTGCTGCGCAATTTGGCGATTAATTGTAATACAACATTATAAAATAGTACCATTTTCTGAATCATATTTCAAAATATATACATCCAATGGAGGGAGATAAAAACTTCTAATAAAATTTGCAATCATCTTAAAATTGTTAAAAATGGATAAAAACGGTCTGAGTACCACGCCTATTAACATAGACCACTTCAATATCAATTCAAAAAGTGAATTTTTTCAAAATTTATATTATCGCAGAAGTGATAAAAATGGACAAGAACTCTCCGAGTACCACGTCCATTAACATATCAAATCAAAAAAGTGTTTTTTTAAATTTATATTTCAAAATATATACTCAAAGGGTTGTTAAAAAAAGTTTAATCAAATTTTCAATCATCGCAAAAGTCTCAAAATTTGACGAAAACTTTCTGAGTACCAGGCCCGTGAACATAGGGTCAATTATAATTTAAAATCAGAAAATTGTACCGTTTCTTGATTTGAGTAATCAAAACATATTACCTGAGGAATAGTATAATATACAGAAAAGTATTTGAATTTTTTGATCATCGGGCAAGTGTCAAACTTGGAAATAATTGCAAATAAAAATTTCAAACAAAAAAATTTCGATCCATAAAAAGTGTCAAGTTTGTCAAATTAAATATTTCTTGGTTGATAATTAAACTATTTTTTCAAAAATCCGTCTTTATGGCTTCAAAATTCATCTTCTTAATGTTGAATTCCTCTTTTCAAGGTTGAAAAATTAACTGAAATTTTTGTTGGTTAAAAATTAATTTTTTTTTTTAAATTCATCTTTTTGGTGTAAAAATTCATCTATTTTAGTAGAATTTTCATCTATGTAGGATAAAAATGCAACTACTTGTTTAAAAATAATTTTTCTTTGGTTTAGGATTCAAATCTTTTCTTGAAAGTTCATATTTTTTGCTGAACCCTAAACTGCTTTATTGAAGATTAAAACACTTAGTAAAAAAATCACTTCTGATAAAAATGGTTATTTTTTAATTGAAAATTCAAGTACTTGTCTTTTTGGAAGAATTCATTTTTTTATCTGAAAATATAACTTTTCCTCTTTTTGGTTAAAAATTGATTTTTTTTTTAAATTTCGTATTTTTTAGTACAAAATTAATAATATTTTGTATCAAATTTATTATTTTTTTATTAAAAATGCAAGTGTTGGGTTAAAAATTAACTTTTTTGTTATAAATTCATATTTTCGGCATGGCAATTTAACGCTTTTACAGAAAATTTGACTTTTAGCTTCCAAGTTCAACAATTAGGATTAACTTTTTGTCATTCTTGACTAAAAATCTTTATTTACTGAAAATTAATCTTTTTAATGAAAAAAAATCTTCTTGGTTTGAAATGTCCTCTTTTTGGTTGAAATTGCAACTGTTTGAAAGTTAACTTTCTTGTTGAAAATTTATATGTCAGGATTTACATGGATTTTACATGGATTTTACATTTTTTTCATGCAATTCGACTTTTAGCTTGAAAGTTTAACAATTTGCATAAACTTTTTTTAAATCTTTATTTATTGAACATTCGTCTTTTTGGTTTACAAATTCATTTCTTTGGTTGAAAATTTTACTCATTTGTTAATTTTTGTTTGCTCGAAGGTTCATCTTTTTCGTGGATAAATACAACTATTATTGTCAAAATTGTTTTCTTGTATGATTACAATCTTTTTTAACTGAAAGTAAAGCATCAATTTTTGCTTGAAAATTGATCTGTTTTATGGAAAACTGGCCTTTTTTGGTTGGAAAATACATCTCTTTCATTGAAAAATGAACTATTTTGTAAAAAATATTCATTTTAGTTAGAAAATTTTTTTACCGAAAATGTAACTTTTTCCATTTCTGGTTGAAACTTGATGCTCTTTAGTTGATTTTCTTTGAAAATTAAATTTTTTATTAAGAGTTCATATTTTTGGGTTGAGAAATCAACTGTTTTACAGAAAGTTCGTTTTCTGGCTTGAAAGTTCATCAGTTTAGATGACATTTTTTTCTTTCTTGACTAAAAAATCTTTATTTGTTGAAAATTTGTCATTTTAGTTTGGAAAATGCGTTGGGGGCTGAGGCTAGGGATATAATTTAGAAATTAGAAAAAGTTCAGTTTATTTAAAGAATGCGAATTTTTTAAACGAGTCAATAACACTACGTCAATTTTAATATTAATGCATGTTATTCATTGTAATAATACACATTTATGGAAATGATATAAAATTTGCGGGAAAAATTCGAGCGCGAAGCACGAGATGCGTGATGAGAATGTGTTCCTTAAAACCAAAGGAGTTTTAACAAAAGAGAATTCACTATCACCAAATTACTGCTGTCGATGGTTTGACCTGTAGTTGAAAAAATTTTGTGAATGTACAAATACCGAGCGGAAACGCAACGGAAATACATTATCGAGCGCGAAGCGCGAGATAAATATATTATCGATCGCGAAACGCGAGAACCAACAGTCGCGCGCCCGAGGCGCGCTCAGAATTTT
>JAWWLR010000158.1:54462681-54484579 GCA_035041075.1 Acraspis erinacei | reverse complement strand
TGTTTCAATTTCAATTAAAAAACAAAAACTTAGTAGTAAACAGGCTGATTACAAAACCAGTTTTGAATATGCTCATGAAAAATACTACAGAAATTTGGCTTTAAAACCCAGTAACTTTTATCGACTATTAAACGCATTCTAGTATCCACCTCGAACTTGTTTATCATATGAGAATATAAGATATCAGTTCGCCAAAAAAAAAATGGGATAAAATATTTCATTTTCTTTAATCTTCAATATCTATATATTCCATCTCATGCATGGGGAGGTTCACACAGCCATGGGTATAAACCGAGAAAACAGCAAGATGGTAAAAAGACAAGAGAACGAATGAGGAGGGGCAGACCTCTTCATCTCCACCCTCTTTTAGCATCATGACAGTCTTACATTGCCTTGGAATTCATTTCAAAGAATTTGCATTCCAAAGGGATCTTCTTTCCTCCTTTATTATTAGGACTTGTGACGATTTTTATTTAATCGCACTCAAGTAGCTTCGGAATAAAGGAAATTGTTTTTCAATAAGAGATTAACCTTTGCAATGCTTTTTCTTTCTTTTTGACTTACATGGAATCTCAAAGCGTTTAGATTAAGATAGAGGGAATTTGAAGATCTTTCGTTCATTTGTAGTATTTTCTATGTCGTAAAAATATATGGTATTTTATAAATATTTTGAAATGTTGCTACATTAATAATATTTCCCAGAGAAAAGATAATATTTTTTTCCATTTTTATGAAAGAAATCCTCTTTTTACTGAATTAGTAGAACACATTCAAAAACATTTTTTTGTTAAAATTTTATTCTTTGTGGTAAAAAATTAATCTTCTTGATTGAAAGTTAATCTTTTTTTATTAAAAATGTATTTTTTCTTATTGACGATTTAACTATTTTATTGAAAATTCGTATTTTCTGGTTGGATTCAACTCTTTTTTAAGTAAATTAGAAACTTTATTGATTAATACATCGATTATTACATTTTTCGTAAACATTTTTTTTAAAGATTCATAATTTTAGTTGAAATTCAAATACTTAGTTAAAACCTTTTTTTGTTGATAAATAATTTTTCTTTAAATTAAAATGTAACTATTATATTCTTAATGAAAAATTTACTTTTCTAATTGAAAATTGATCTTTTCTTTTGGGAAATTCATATGTTTTGTCGAAAATTCCTCTTTCAGGGTTAATTATTGTTTAATAATTTATCATTTTTATTATAAATGAAACTTTTTAGTTCAGGATTCTGCTAATTTACTTAGTTAAGAGTTGAACTAGATTATGAAAATTTTATTTTTTTGGTAGAAGGTTCATCATTTATTTATAAATTCATTTAGTTGGATCTAAATTAAATCTTTTCAATATTCACAATTTCCGGTTGAAAATTAAACCGTTATTTAAAAAATTGGTCTTTCTGACCCGAAAATCAAATTATTTGGTTAAAAATAATTTTGCTAATGAAATTGCATCTTTTCGGAATGTAAATAGAATAATTTTGTAGAAAATGTATCTTCTTAGTTTTAAGATTCAATTCTTTTGGGAAAATTTCATATTTTTTGGTAAAAAATGCAACAATCAACTTTCTCCTCGAAAATTCATTACTAGGGCTTCAAAATTCAACAATTTAGTTACAAATTCAGTACTGGTTCTTTTTTACTGAAAATTGATCCTATTGGCGGAAATCTCATAAATTTAGTTACAATTTTAATTATTCGTTTAAACTTTTAATTATTTGATTAAAAATGTATCCCTTGGTTTTGAAAATTAAAGTATTTAAATGAGAGTTGAAATGAATTTGTTACACATTTATTTTTTAACCATTTTCAGCTTTGTTTAAAATTTTAACAGTTTGGTTTGTAAATTCAAATATTTTGTTGAAAGATGAAATATCTGTTTAAAAAATAAACTATTTTTTAGAAATTTGCCTTTTCTTTTAGAAATTATTTTTTTGGGTAAAAAGTTAAAATGTTTAACCACTTTAGAAGGAAATTCTTGTATTTTTTTTAAATTCACCTTTTTTGGTTCAAAATTAATCTTAGTGATGGTAAATTCATCTTCTCAGTTGAAAATGTAATTATTTGGATAAAGATAAATTTTTCGTCTTGAAAATGAAACTGCTTGGTTGAAAGTTGAATTACTTTGTTAAAAAATTATTTTTTTCAAGATATACGGCTTCTGATAAAATTTATCTATTTTTTCAAAATTTAATTTTTGTTTATTTAAAATGAATTTTTTTTATCTGAGAATTTAACTATTCCATATTTATTTCCAAATTATTTTGTTTGTTGAATATTCTCCTCTTTTCGTAGAATATTAATCGTCCTTGTTAAAAATTATTTATATATAACTATTTCGTTGTTAATTTATGTTTTGTTTGGTTAATTTAACTATTTGGCAGAAAATCATATGCTTGTAAAAATTAATTTTTTAAGTTAAAAATGTAACTGTTTTGATAATTTAGTAATCAATTTTTATATTTTGTTCAAAATGAACCGTTTTTTATTGAAAATTAATCTTACTGGTAGTGAATTCACCTTTTTGGTTGGAAATGTAGGCAGTTGGTTGAAAATTAATCTTTTTGTGCTTAAAATTTAACCACTTTGTTGAAAGTTGAACTAATTTATTACAATTTTTTTTAAGATTTAGTTCTGTCTGGGAAAATTGAATCATTTTTACAATTTATTTTTTTGTTGTTGAAAATTTGTCTTTTTATGGAAGTATTTTTTTGCATGATAATTGAGCTTTTTTAGTTGGAATATAGTTTCTTTTCTCGAAGACTCCATTGTCTTCTTAAGAATTTATTTGTTTTTGTATTTGAAAATTCAACTAATTTTCAAAAATTCAACTGTTTTTGATTGAATATTAATAATTTTTCTTTAAAAATTAAATTTTTTGGATTAAAGTTGAACTGTTGCTTAAAAATTTGGCCTCTTTCATTACAAATTAATTTTTATACAAGAAATGTCATCTTTTTTGGTTGAAAAATCATCTTTAATATTGTTTAAAATTCTTCCAAACAATTCATCTTTTTGCCTTAACGATTTAACAGATTGGTTAAAACTTAAACTATTTGGTTGAAAATTCATCTTTGTTGACTGAAAATTAACTACTCGTTAAAAACTCATCTGATATATTTTTTGTTTTAAAATCTACCTATTTTTCTGAAAATGCAATATATTTCGCCTTGAAATCTTAGGAATTTAAGGTGTATCAAAATGAGTTTAATTTGGTATCTAAGTTAATTTTCTTTACAAGAGTTAATTCCCGTATTATTCCTCTATTTTATTGAAAAACACCCTATTTCCGTGCAAAATTCAAAAATATCACTGCAATATCACTGAAGATTAAAGTGGCTGTTTCCTTTCAATTAAAGTGCAAATTCTGATAGGTACCTGCAAATTTATAGAGCTTTGAAATGAATAGAAATTCTTGTTTGTTTTTAAAATAAAGTACAGTATCTCGGCGGAAGCTAGTTGAAATTGAGGTAATGATTGGAGACAAGAAAGCCAGACCAAAGTGGAATTTCAGCGAGGCATTGCTGTTGCTGATGGGGAATGACTTGTATTATTGGTACCAATAACTGACAATCTTTTCTACGATTGGCCCGAATTTCTCTATAAATCACAGGTTACTTACCCCAAGATTGCAGAAAATAAATCCTGCTTGCGACAAAAGCGTTGATTTATATTGAAAACGAATTCAACTGTAATAAGAAGCGGTTCGATTCGATTTTATGTGGTGAATTTTCAACCCCATTGCACATTATATCTGCAAAACTCATAATTGAAAATATCCAGGAATATCAAATTATAAACCCTGGTCCTAGCATTTTATGAGAAAACTTCCAGAAGAAACTGTAAAAATTTTAAATATAACAATCACATTTACAAAAATTACGATGTGAAGGGGATTTTAAAGCAGTAAACAATAAAAGGGCCAGAGTTGATATTATATAAAAAAATAGTTTTTTTTTTAAACAAACGATAAATATTTTCAAAGTTTGAACTTGCGTGATGTGCGTCCCCGATTCGACTAGAGCTTTACAAGCTTAAAGTAAATCTAAATTCAATAGGTGCGTATTTCATCTTTTGACCCAATGGGCCTTAGCTTACGATATATTGAGGTTTGAATTTTGAGGTGCAGCAGCAGTCCAATCAGCGACGCACATCGCGTGACATTTTTTTACCAGCTTGATTGATAAAATAGTCTCATTTATTGACTTTACATCAAAATCAAATTCCAAAATGTACGTTTCAAAAAATTGAGATAGCGAGATGTGCGTCGCTGATTCTAATGGGGCTTTACAGTGTTAAAGGGCATTCTAATCCATTAAGTAAGTACTTTTTTTTCGTTCAAATTGGCCTTAGTTTACGAGACATCGATTTTTAAGGTTTGAGTTTTGAGGTGAAGCCTCAATCGACTCAGCGACGCACATCTCGATAACTGGCAGAACATAATCAAAGGGAGAGTGCTGGTAATTTGTCTAAAATATTATTTTGAATGGAACAATAACTTTTTTAAATTTGAGGTCGCGAGATGTGCGTTGCCGATTAGACTGGGGCTTTACCGGATAAATACATCTAAATTCAATAGGTTAGTATTTTTTCTTTTGATGTAATGGGCCTTAGTTTACGATATATTGAGGTTTGAATTTGGAGGTAAAGCCGCAGTTGAATAGCGACGCACATCTCCTGACTTCTTCTTGTAAACTAGATTTAAAAAATAGTCTCTCTTACTTACTTTATATCAACCTCAAATTCCAAAATGTACATTTCTAAATACAACGTACCAGTAAAATTTTTTAACTGTACTAAAAAAATAAAACTGAAGTAATCAGAATGGAAGCACAAAATAACAAGAAGCCCGGAGACGCTGGGAAAATTAAAGTTAATAAATAGCAAACAGAAGTACCAGCAGTAAAATGGCAATCTAGGGATTTCTGCGCTTCCTTGGAATAGAAAAAGTTTTTTGTATAAAATGAAAATATTTTTTAATTGAGAAATTTCAGTGGAAATTCATACTTGAAAAAGAAAATATTTGGCTAAAAAATAATTTTGTTTTTGGTAAATTATTCATTATTTTAGTTGGCAAATCTTTTCTTTACAAAATTTGACTATTTTATTAAAAATTATATTTGTTGATTGAAGATTAAATTATAACCATATATTTGACAATTTCATATCTGGTTAAAGAAAAATATTTGGATGAAAATTTCTTTCTTTCAAATATCAAATATTTTTTGAAAATTCATTTATTTTGTTAAAAATTAATTCTTTCGGGCTGAAAATTAATTCTCTTTATTGAAAATTGATCTTTCTAGTTAAAAATTCTTTACATTGGTCGAAACTTATTTTTTTAACAAAAAATAAATTTTCTAAACGGAAAATGATTGAACTCTTCCATAATTTTCTACAATATTCGTATTTTTTTCGAGTTTTAATCTTAAAAATATAATTATTTATTGTTAAAAATTCGACTTTGTGGTTAAAAATATCTTTTTGTGGTTGGAAATTCATATTTTCATTCATTCATTTTTGTTAAAAATTCATTTATTTAACTGAAAATGTAACTATTTCATTTTTGTGGGAAATTTATCTTTTTTGATACAAGTGTAACATTATTAGAAATTCAGTTCGAAATTGAATAATTACCTTAAAAATTTATTTTATTTCTTACAAAATTAATATTTCCAATAAAAATGTATAAATTTTCTTCTTTTGATTGAAAATGTATACTTTTTAGTTCAGAATTTATGTATATTTGTCTAAATTGTCTTTCTGTGTAGAAACTTAATACTTTCGGTTAAAAATGAAACTGTTTAGTTAAGAATGTATTTTTTCTTATATTTAAAAGCGCAATTTTTGGGTTAAGGACTCTTCATTTCAGTAAAAAATCCATTTATTTGATTGAAAATTAAACTATTCTATTTAAAATTCATTTTTTAAAATTTTTTAATAAATTTTTTAACTGCAAATATAACTATTCCATTTTTGCTCCATAATTAATCTTTTTAGTTAAAAAATTCATTTATTTTTTGAAAAAATCGTCCTTTTTTTGTTAAAAATTCAATTATTGTGATAGAGAATTCATATCTTTCTGGCAAAATTCAAATTTTTTGTTAAAATTATATGTTTTCAGCTGAAAAATCAACTGCTTTTCAGAAAATTCTGTTTTTAAATTCATACTAAAATATTTTTTGGTCTGTTGAATGCATTTTTAAATTAAAATTAAAATATTTTTTCGATGCAATATAACCTATGCCATTTCTTAATTAATTTATCCTTTTTTTTTTGAAAATTTAACTGCTTGGTTAAAAGTTAAGCTAATTTATTAAAAATTATGTTTTTGGTTGAAGATTTACCATTTTAGTTAAAAGCTAAGTCCTCTAATTGAAAATTTATATTTCTGTATAGAAAATTAACCTTCTTGGTTCAAATTTTATATCTTCCATTTAAAAATTTAACTGTAATTCAAAAATATTTTGTAGCCTGTGAAATTGTAGTGATTATTTCTAATCTGAATTAATTTATCGATTATGAATGTAATTTAGAGTACTGATGTTATTTTGTCAGCCAGTGCAATTAATTAATTAATTTATGATGTTAAACTGTGCTGATTTTTGTTGAAATTATTTTTAAGAAAAAATACAAGAAGCGGGCTGCTGTGAACCCGATAGCGTAATTAAATAAACGCTCAAATCCTGAACAGTGACTTTCCCGGTTCAAATCCTGACTGAGACAGATTTTTTATCGTTTAAAAAAAAATTCTTTAACCGGTTATCTTAATTTCTTTTCAAATTTTTGAGGGGAAAGGGGAAAGTGTTTTAGGTAAAAAAAAGAAGACGGAATGTGATACTTGATATATTTAACTCACGAATAGCTTCTGAAAACATAAGGCAATGCAATCTGGGTAAGACTGGATCCGCAAAATTTGAATTTCAACCTTAGTCATCTTATTTGGGAGCCGGAATAGTATTACTGTGGGGGCGCATTTGCGCAATAAGAGATCACTTTGATCTGCACAAACCTCTAGGCATCATACTCTTTATTTTATTTTCCAAGGTATAAATATTGCAAGTCACTGCGCTGTTTCAGTCAGAGTCTATTTTTGTCGACATGACCACAAAATTATTCCTTCTGTAGTTATGATTTAACTTCTCAGTAGGTACTTGAATTCAGAATAAAAAAAACAAGCACTTCTACAAATGAGGGTATTAGATTTCTTCATTGCCTCTCTTACTTGTAGCCAAAAAGGAATACTATTCTCCTCAAGAATTTATTTGTTTTAGTTTTATCATTTTTGCACTAATATTTTTATTTATTATTTTATGAACGAATTGAATTTAAAAAAAATTCATTTCAATTTTTTACTAATTTTATAAATTCTATTCTTATAAAAGAGTTCATCTATTAAATATTGCCAACATAATTTCAATAAGACTAAAAAAAAAAAAAAAAATTTTCTGCTCATCAACGCCTACAACATGAATTTTTTATATAATTTATTTATAAATTTTACGAGTTTCATATTGTGGCAATATTCTTAAAGAACATCATTTACAATATAATTTTAACAATGATTGCTGAAAGAACCATTTTTTCTGCTTAAAAACGCCTAGAACGTGAATTTTTATTTAATTCGTCTATAAATAAATAAATAGTGATGCTTAACAAAATTTCATTAGACAATTAATTGTAAATATATTTGTTTAAATAATAGAAAAAAACTATATTTTCTGCTATAAATACCTGCAATGTGTATTTTTTTAATATAATTGGTTTACAAAATAAACAGATATTGATGAGTGGGAACATTTTTTAGAAAATATTATTGGGAATATAATTAAAACAAGACTAGAAGAAAAAAACGAATTGTTGCTGCCTGTACATTTTTGCGATGTACATTTGTTTAGAGAATTTGTTTATAGAATAAATTAATAACATTCAATCTTAAATATTAATGGCCACAGAACATCCTAACGATGAAAAAAAAATTCAGAGAAGAACTATACTTTGACGACGAATAAACCTAAATACCAATTGTTTTTAACTACGATTTTGTTTATAACAGTTAACTTTGCAAGCTAAATTGAAATTTACATTAGATAAAAATATTCCATTATGATACAATAAGCAAAAATGTTATTAACAAAGACTTTTGTTGAAAATGTGTTTTCTATCATTTTCTATAATTTAACGGGTTTTTAAATTAAAGTGCAAGAAATTTGAATGGAAACAATATTTTAATGAACAACAATTCTCTTAAGACTGTTCTTGTTTAGATTATAAACAAATTTAATTAAAAAATGCATTATGCAGGCATTTGTCGTCAGAAAAATTCGTTTTTTTCGATGCCAATCTTTTTAAATAAAGAACCTCACGATAATTTGAGAAAATTCATAATTTGTTGATGAATTTCATGATTTTATCAAACAAATTTAATAAACAAATGCATTATTCGAGCACTTAGCGACGGAAAAATTCTTTTTTTTAATACCAGACCTTTTAATTTGGAACTTCATGATAGGTTTAGCAACATCCATCACTATTTGATAAATTTTATTTTTTTGAACAAATTTAATAAACAAAAACATTATTCGGGCATCTGCTAACGAAAAATTAGTTTTTTTCGATGTCAGTCCTTTTCATTGAGAAATTTATGTTAATTTCGGCAACATTCATGAATAGTTCATAAATTTTATGATTTTTTTAACAAATTTAATAAAAAATGAATTATTTGGGCATTTGTCGTTGGAAAAACTAGTTTCTTTCATTCTCAGTCCTTTTAATTGAGAACTTTACGATAATTTCAGTAATATTCATAATTAGCTGATTAATTTTATGTTTTTGTTGAATAAATTTAATTAAAAAATGCATTATTCGGGAATTTGACGACATAAAAACTCGTTTTTTTTCAAAACATTTTTTTTCTGAAATTAAGAGGACTGACTTTGAAAAACAACATGAGTTTTCACGTCGAAAAATGCCTCAATAATGAATTTTTAAATTAAATTTGTTTAGAAAAAATATCAAATTAATCAACTAATTATCAATGTTACTGAAATGAACCTGAAGATCTCAATTAAAAGGACTGAAATAGAAGAAAAAACTAATTTTTCGTTAACTGATGCCCGCATAATGCATTTGTTTATTAAATTTGTTACAAGAATAATTGATCAAATAGTGATGAATTTTGCTAAAATTATCATGAAGTTCCCAATTAAAAGGACTTGCATTGAAAATACAAATTTTTCCGTCGATAAGTGCTCGAATAATGCATTTTTTAATTAAGTTTGTTTGATTAAATCTTAAAAAAGTTCTTTTTTTCATTCAGGACTTACAATTAATATTTGTTATAAATAAATTCTATAACATATGACATATCTTATAAAATATAAAATATGAAATAAAAAATAAAATTTTCTGAAATTAAAAGGACTAACTTTGAAAAAAAACGAATTTTTACCTCGACAAATGCCCAAATAATGCGTTTTTTAATTAAATTTGTTCAAAAAAAAACATAAAAGTAATAAACTAATTATGAATTTTACTGCAATCATCGCCAAGTTCCCAATTGAAAGGACTGACAGTGAAAAAACGAGTCTTACCGTTGACAAATGCCCAAATAATGCATTTGTTTATTAAATTTGTTTAAAAATCATAAAATTTATGAACTAATTATGAATGTTGCTGAAATTAACATAAAGTTCCTAATTAAAAAAATTGACATCGAAAAAAATGAATTTTTCTGACTATAAATGCCTGAATAATGCATTTGTTTATTAAATTTGTTTCAAATATTAACAAGAATAGCCTTAACAGAATTTTTTTCATTAAAATATTAATTTCATTAAAATTTCTTGCAATATAACTTTAAAAAACGTTAAATTATTGAAAATTATAGAAAAGACATTTTCAACAAATAATTTGTCTATCAAAATTTGTTTTATTGTATCATGATGGAATATATTTATATAATCGAAATCTATGAAACTTCGGCGATTACAACAATCTTCCTATTATTGATGAGCATCGGGAACGCCCAACAGACAAAATTTCCATTTTTTTCATCACACTTTTTTATTTATAAAAAATTAAACAACTAAATTAAAAATCAGGCTCGACAACTTTCTTTGATATTTTATCATCTTTTTTTAAAAAAAAGCATAAACAACTGTCCACAAGTTCAGCCGGAATCGTATTTTGAACCAAAAAATAAATATTATATAACATTTAATTATAAATATTCTGAAGATATGTTATTTGACTTAAAACGCTGAAAATTAAAGAATACATGCTCAAGTTTATGTAAAATTTCATGGAAAATTTTTCAGTATATTTTACTCAAATAAACTGTAGTAGCTTCAATTTATTAGTGCTATATTTTACTTAGCTTGCGAAAATTCCAGAAGCTAAAATTTTGCCAGATTAAAAAACTTATTGGCTAATATCATAAGTTTTGTTTGCCCTACAAATTTTGTTTTAACACATAAAAAGCATGAAAAAATTATCTGAATTTTAGTTAGCACAACTATTTGTACTTTTGCACTAGGAGTGCAAAATTATTTAAGGATAATTTTGAGAAATGCGTCTGTTTGAGAAATAAACCTAATTTATGATGTTAGTTAATCAGTCTTTAAATTTGTAAAATTTTAGCTCCTGGAATTCCCCAAGCTAAGTAAAATATACATTTATTTTTTAATTTTTAACTTTTTAAGTTAAATAAAATATCGTTGGAATCATTGCCATTGGCAGATTTGGAATATTAAATTTGTAATTTATAAAGTGCTAAGTCTAAATAATGTTATATTTTGCATTTTAGTTCTCATTAGGTACAAAAGACTGGCGCGGACCAGACTCGGAGGCTGAAGTTCGACTAAGTGGGGGGAAGCCGCGTAGTGGGGGAACCGTACGCAGGTAGCTGGAGCCGAATTGACCATTGTCCATTCTGAATTATGAATTACAAACAAAGATCAATTTTATAACACACTGCCGATCAATTAAGTAAGATAAAAGTTAAATTATTATCTTTGATGATTAATATCCGTCTTTTTTATATCTTTTCTTTGTAGAATCGTTAAATTTAACAACCTACCATTTCTACAAAAAAATTAAATTTTTATTGCTCCATATCAACTTTTCAGTTTTAATTGAGGCAGCATTTAAATACCGATGCCAGTAAAATGTATGACATGTTCTACGTCAATGCAAATATTTGAAAATGTCTATTTTCCGTTCTCGTAACTTTTTATATAATTTTTTCACGCTTATTAGTCGTATTCCATGAAATCTTTATTCAAGAGAAACACTTGCAAGTTTGTCTCCTCGTATTTTTATTACTCAAGTAATACGTATTTTCAGATAATTTTTTAGTATCTAAACGGTTCAGGAATAAATTTGCTTTATTTATAAATATATCAGAAAAAGATAACAAAATTTTTTGCTTCTTCTAGAGAGCTGTCTAAAACTTTCATAAAACTGGGGTGAGAACTTTCGAATTTTGGAAAAAATGTAAGGAAACTCTTATTTTAATGAGGGGCTATATAAATAATTTTGGGACATTTAAAAATTTTGAATTAGCAAAAGAAAACGAAAGAAACGTTGCAGCTTTAAAACATCAATCTTGAAAATTAAATCATTTTTAATTATATATTTTCAAAATTTAAAAATATTCAAATTTACGCTTAAAAATGATGCAAAATATCTTTATTTTGGACGATTTAGAATTGATAACTCTTGAATATTAAAATAATTTAAGAATTTGCATTTCTACATCTTTCAAATTGGACAAATTTTAATTTTCAATCTTCACAATTAGTTATTTTACAATTTTAAATGTTTTAAATAGGACTATTCCAAAAAAGGCATTGGAAATAGCATCCTTTTCTATTAAACAAAATAAATATTGAAGAGTTCAATTAAAAATATTTCAAATTAAAGACTTTTCATTGTAATTCTTCAAAATTGAACTACATATTGTAAACTAACGAATCTTCAAATGTGCGATTTTTCAACAAAATAGTTAACTTTCCAGCCAAAGAGATGAATTTTTAACGAAATAATTGAATTTTCAACGTAAAAAGATTTTTCAAGTCAAATAGTAGAATTTTCACCTAAAAAGGATCAACTTTTTATCAAAATTGAATATTTCAATTTTCATTAAAAAAAATTAATTTTCATCCAAAAAAGATACATTTTTTATATCGAAAATGGAATAATTATATTTTCACAATTAATAAAATTAAGTTTTTACTTACAAAAATAACACCATTTTTAACAAAATAGTTGAATATCCAAAAAAATTAAAAATTTGTATTCAAGAAGATGAACTTTAAAAAAAAAGTTAAATTTTCAACCCTGAAATATAAATTTCCAAGTAAATAGTTGAATTTTCAACTAAAAATATGAATTTAGAAAAGTGAAAAAAGTTGAAATTTAGAAAGTTGAAAAAGCTAATTTAAAAAAAATTAGTTTTAAAAAAAGTGGTTAAATTTTTCATTATAATAGTTCATTTTTTTAACAAAAAGACAAAAAAACGGTTTTTTAACAAAAAGACAAAAAAACAGTTTTTAAACTAAATAGTTGAAAACTGTTTGCTTCACCTACGCAAAATACTCCGATTAACCTGGATACAATTTAATTACTTTGATTACCTAAATAAATTCAAATTAACTGGATTATAAGTGGATTAAAATGGATTATTGGGGGGTTAAAGTGGATTGCAAGCAGGCTAACTCGCATTAGAACTTGAGTACCCTAGTTGACAAGTAGCTTGCTCGTGGATTACGCCAGATTATAAGTAAATTAAGTCGGATTACGAATGGTTTACTCTGAATTACAAGTGGATTATGTAGGATTACAATAGGCAACCGCGAATTACGTGAATACCCCGGTTTACTTAAATTAATCCTGCTTATAAGTTAATTATAATTATAATTATAATTGGAATATTTGAGATAACAAGTGGATTACACCGAATTCTCTGAACTAATCCAGACTACTAGTAGTTTACCTGGATTACTTTAATTACTCCTGAATACAAGCGTATTACTTCAAATTAGAACTGGATTACTTTAGGCAAAAAGTGGATTACTACGAATTACAAGTGAATTATGGTGGATTATAACTGTTTAACTCCGAATTACGTGAATTAACCTGAATTCCTTATTACAAAAAAAAATGGATGCATCTGGATAACAAGTCTTTAACTACAAATTTCGTGAATTACTCTAGATTAATGAAATTATTCATACTGCAATTGGATTACCTAGGATTAAAACTGGAATATATCAGGGAACAAGTGGATCACCCGCGTATTACAAATGTATTAGTTCCAATTACAAGTGGATTATTTCAGATTACAACTGATTAATTCTGAATTACGTGAATTATTTCGGATTACTTAAATTACTTCATGCTAAAAGTGGATTAATCTGAATTGTAAGTTTTTAACTTTAAATTAGTGAGTTACTCCTGATTACTTAAATTGCTTCAGACTACAAGTAGACTAATTTGAATTGCAACAGGATTACTCCAGTTAACAAGTAAATTACTCCAAATTACAAATGGAATAGTTCCAGTTACAAGTGGAATATTCCGATTACAACTGGTTAACTCTGAACTACGTGAATTACGCCGAATTACATTGATTAATCCAGATTACAAGTGTATTACTTCGCATTAGAATTGGATTACTTCGGGGGAAAAGTGGATTACTCCTCATTACAAGTTGATTATCTCGAATTATGACTGGTAACTCAGAATTACGTAAATTACCCTGAAATCCTTATAGTACTCGAGACTAAAAATGGATTACTGGATTAAAAGTGTTTAACTTCGAATTACTTGAATTACTCTGCATTAAATCAAACTTTTAATACATACAGTGGATTACCTATGATTAAAACTGGATTATTTCAGGCATCAAGTGGATTACCGACGGATTGAAAGTGGATTATTTCGAATTTCAAGTGGATTATTTCAGATTACAACTGCTTAACTCCGAATTACTCTGGATTACAAGTGTTCACCTTCAAATTAATAAATTACTCCTGATGGCTAAAATTTCTTTAGACTACTAATGGACTAATTAATTCCAGATTAAAAGTGTATTAGTTCACATTAGAACTGGATAAATTCAGACTAAAAGTGGATTACTCTGAATTATAAGTAGTCAACTCCAAATTATGTGAATTACTCTGGATTAATCAAATTACTTCAGAATACAAATTGATTAGTTCTAATTATAAATTAATTATTTCAGATTACAACTGGTTAACTCCTAATTACGTTAATTACTTCGGATTACTTGAATTACTCCAGATTAAAAGTGGTTTACTTTTAATTGCAAGTGCTTAAGTTCAAGTTAAGAGAATTACTTCAGATTACTCCAATTATTTACAATTCGATTACTCAGGATTACGAGTACAGCTGGGTTACTTCAGGTAACAAGTAGATTACCCCGAATTACAACTGGATTAGTTCCAATTACAAGTGAATTATTTCGGATTAAAACTAGTTAACTCCTAATTACGTTAATTACCTCGGATTACTTTAATTACTCCAGATTAAAAGTGGATTACTCTGAATTTCAACTGTAAAGTACGTGAATTACTTCGCATTACTCAATTTACTCCGTAATACAAGTGGATTAGCTGGGATTACAACTGGATTACTCCAGGTAACAAGTGGAGTAGTTCCAATTACAGGTGAATTATTTTGGATTATGACTGGTTAACTCAAAATTACGTGAATTACTCCATATTACAAGAGGATTATTTCAAATTAAAAGTGTTTAACTTTAAATTACGTAAATTACTCCCGATTACTCAAATTACTTCAGACTACAAGTCGATTACCTATAGGATGACGACTGAATTACTCCAGGTAACAATTCGATTACATCAAATCAGATGTGGATTAGTTCTAATTACAAGTGGATTACTCCATCTTACTTAAAGTATTTCGGGTAAGAAGCGGATTACTTTGAATTACACACTTCAGGAAGACATCTAAATTATCGGATTAGTGCGAAAAATTGCGTTTTTACTTTTTGCTCACTATTTCTTTCAAGTTGATTGAAAATTCATTTCCTACGTGTTTAAACTGACATTTTCTTTCTTATTCGCGTAAAAGTACGTCATTTATTAGATACAGTATCTAGAGTTTATAATTAAATGGTCATTAGGTAGGTAAAGATAAAATTAACAACATTAAATATCCTGTGTTTAGTGTCATTATCGACAATATCGTACAGGAAGCTCAGCAAAAATGTTCTTTAAACAAACAAAAAAACTGTTTTCTTAGATATACATGAAAATTTGGTTGAATCAAACGAATTTTGGTTGATGCAACCAAATATTTGATTGACCCAACCAAATTTTTTTATTGAATCAACTAAATACTCCATCTACCAAAATATCTGGTTAAAACAGCGAACAAATTTAGATGGGACAACCAAATCTTTTGATGTTCATATAATAACCATATTCTATATATTTCAACGAAAGAAGATTTTTTTCAACTAAATCGTTTTCTGAGTGTATTAAAAAAATGTGAGTTATCATAATTATTGGTAGGCATGTTTCAATTCCTTGTCTTTTATTCAAGAATAAAATATTTTTTGGTTGAAATATGAAGAGCTTTTGATTTAAATTTTGAAATTTTGTTGTTGAAATATTAACGATTACATTTTTTTGTTTAAATGTAATTAGAATTAATTTTGTTAATTTAGTATTTAACTATTACATTTTTTGTTAAAAAATAAACTTTTTGATTGAAAAATAACTTTTCTTAAAATTCACCTCGCTCGCAAAAAGCCGTCCTTTTTATGGAAAATTCTACCATTTGGTGGGAAATTAATATTTTAGGTTGAAAATTGAACTACATATCTTCTTAAAAGTTAAATTATTTTATTGAAAATTAATCTCTTATGGTTTATGGTTCAACTACTTGTTGAAAATGCAACTTTTTTGTTGAACTCATCGTTATTGGTTGAAAATTCAGCTTTCTTGATTGAAAATTAACTTTTTTGTTTAAAATCAACTGTCTTCTAGAAAAAAATTCGTCTTTTTTATTGAAAATTCAATTATTTAGATAAAAGTTCTTCTTGGTTGAAAAATCAAGCAGTGAGCATTCATCTTTTTTGTGAAAATTGAATTATCTTTTTTTTCTAGAAAATTATTGTTGTCAATTGAAAATTTTACTATTATTATAATACAAAACTATAATAGTATTACAGTTTTGTTTTTTGGTAAAAATATGAATTATTTTTTATTTTAAACTGAATTTTGTTGGTTGAATATGAAATATTACATTTAATTTTTAAAGTATGAACTATTAAATTTTTTGTTTGAAATTAATCGTTTTAGAAAAACTTCGATTTTTAACTTGAAAACTCAAATCTCTTATTGAAAATTCGACTTTTGGGCTTAAAAGTTTGTTTCCCTTAGTTCAAAATTTATCTCTTTGTGTTGAAAAATTAATTATCTTTTTGAAAATTTTGGTTATTGTAAATTAATTTTGTTAATTGAATAATTCAACTATTCTATTTTTGATAATTGTATATGTTATTTGGTTTTGCTTACTGGTATAAATCAATATTATTAAAATATTGATTAATCTTAAGATCGTGAAAAAAATTTCTCTTTCAAATTAAATTAATTAATTAATTAAATTCAACTGTTTGGTTGAACATTCATTCATGCTGTTGAAAGTTAACCAACTTTGTTAAAAATTCATTTATTTTAGTAGAAAATTCACCTTTTAGGGTACAAAATTTAAATATTTGGTTGAAAATTCGATTTTCTTGCTTAAAAATTAAATTTGTTCATTGAATATTTAAGTATTCTATTTTTAGTCGATTAGTGATCTTTTTTATTTGTAAATTCAACTAATTATTTGATTGGACATTCATGAATTTTGTTAAAAATTATTTATTATGGTAGAAATTTAATCTTCTTTGCGAAAAATTTATTTTTTTGGAAAATCTAACGAGGTTGAAAGTTGACCAGCCTTGTTAAAAATTAATTGCTTTTAGTAAAAAATTCATCTTTTTGGGTTAAAAATTTAATTATTTTGTTGAAAGTTCGTTTATCTTGGTTGGAAATTAATTTTGTTAATTGAATACCTAACCATTCTAATTTTGCTTGAAAATTAATCTTTTTTAGTTACCAATTCAACTATTTCTTAAAAATTCGTTCTTTTATTTAATGAGTCATCAATCTATAGCTAAAAATTAATTTGTCCGGTTGAAAATTTAACTGCCTTCTAGAAAATTCGTCTTGAAAAATTAACTGTTTATTTAAAAGTGCAAATGTTTTTGGTTGAAGTCATCGTTTTGATTGAAAATTAATCCTTATTGATTTAAAATTACCTTTATTGTTGAAAATGGAACGATTTGAAAAAATATTTTTAATTAATCCCCCACGCTCCCACGCTTATTTATTTGGAAGCCTATCTTTATTACTATCTGTTTGATAATTCTAAAGGATAATTTTATTTCTGCATGAGATTGCAATTTATGATACATATGCAGCTATTATTTCGAAGAGAAAAGTGAGGAGAAATTATTGCTTTTTTCAATTCTTCGAATGCCATATTGTTTACATAAATTTTTCTATAAAATACCAACGTTTATTGCGTAAAAGTTTGAAAAACAGGCTATTATCTTTTCAATTTTATTATAGTAATTTTTAGAGATAATAAAAATTAGGAGAACGCACGTACAGAATTTCAAGAATTTAAATCTCACTAATATTTATCTGAGATTATTTTCGTCGCAATAAAAAATGTGGTAATTTATTTACCCAGAAAAATCTGGAAAAAACTAGAATAACGTTTGCTGCGTCTTATTTTTTCAGTTCTCACTTCAAGCTGTTATCGAGCATTGCCGAGCCAACTTTCTTGTAATTTTATTCAGTTTCAATTCTTTAGAAAATGCTGTTTCTCAATTTTGGATTAATATCTGACTCAAAAACTTTTTTCAATTTTTCAATTTTCATCTTTTCAATTTTCTCTCCAAATATCAATTAGTCCATTTAATTAAAGATATAGAAAGTGAAAAATTCTACTGACGTTGTTAAGAATAAAAATTTGTTTGATTAAATTGATAAATTTTAAATCGAAAATATTTCAAATTAAAAATTTCGATTTTGAACTTTTTAATCGATTCAGAATTGTTGTAAGTTCATGGTATATTTTTAGAGAAACAATTTTTTTCAGAAGCCTTCAAAAATTTCTTTAAGCATTCAAATCAACGCAAATGACAATCAAACAACTCGATTCAAATCTTATAAATTTAACATTACGGGTCGTCCATAAACTACGTTATCAATTTTGGACTATTTTGACCCCCCTCCCCCCAAAGAGGAAGCACTCTAAATTCCTGACATTTTTAACCGAAATATGTATTAAATATTTAAAAAAAAAGATTCTCTGCCAAAAAGATGACATTTTAACAAAAAAATGAACTTTCAAAAACAAAAAAATTAATTTTAACGAAGCAGTTGCATTAAGAACCAACTAGTTAATTTTTTAAACAAGAGAGATGAATTTTTAACAAAATAGTTGAATTTTCGAGCAAAAAGATAAGTTTATAAAAATAGTTGAATTTTCAAGCCCAAAGGCCACCAAATATGTTAATGAAGAAAGATGAATTTTAAACCAAAAAGTTCAGGTTTCAATTAAAAGGATTATTTTTTAAACAACAAATTCAGTCTTCAGATTTTAAGTTTAAAAGATTAATGTTTATAACAAAAAATCATTTTTAACGAGTTGAATTTATTCATCCAAAAAGACAATTTTTTACCAAATAGCTGTACCCTCAACCAAAAAGAAGCAGTTTTCATCAAACAATATTATCTTTAGAACTAAAAAGACGAATTTTTAACAAAATACATGAATTTTATGCTAAAAGTTAAATTTTCAACTGATACATATAGGATAAATTTTCAACTAAAAATGGAATATTTGAATTTTCAGATAAAAAAATTAATTTTTAGCAGAAAAAATGCATTTTTTGCAACAAAATTTAAATTTTGAACCATCTGTGAATAAATATAATTTTTAATAAAGTAGTTAACTGTTTAGAAAATGGATTAATTTGGTACCAAGAAGATTAATTTTCTACCAAAAAAGGCAAATTATAAAAAAGCATCAATTTTTCACAAAATCTCAGAATTTTGAAGAAAGAAAAACGAATTATCTACAAAAAAGTTCAATTTTCAAAACGAAAACCTGATTTTTCAAATAATTTTTAAATTATAAGGATCAATTTTCCACAAGAGTGACACTTTTTAACCCGCAAATATGATTTTTCAACAAAAAACTTTATTTTCTACCAAATAGTTACATTTTCATAAAATAATTAAATTTTTGAAATAGTTCCATTTGAAACAAAAAAATTGATCCTAACGGAGCTTAACAGCAATTTTTCCACAATTTCTAAATGAAAATCAACGTTAAAAAATATTTACTTTAGACCAGTAGATAAAAAAAATGAGCATAAAATTATTTTCAATCAAGTAGTTGAATTTTTGACCAAAAAAGGTGACTTTTTAACAAAAAATCAACAACTTCTGTTAATTCTGTAGTTTAGGTTTTACATTATAAAAAATTAAATTTCATCGACAGGAACATTTCTAATTTGTAATTCTAATTCATAAAATTAAATTGGTAATTTATGAAAAGAGTCAAAAAAGATTGACGCATGTATTCTTCTTCCAGAAATGTTTGAGTTACTTTTTTGTGCAAATAATTTAAAAACTTTATTTGCACATATTTATAGATGTAGAACTAATAAGCGAATAAATAACAGTATTCGTGCATTGAAATGAAAAAAAGTATAAGTAAAATAAAATTAATTAGAAATATGAGATGTATACTGATAAGCCAAATATATATACATAGGACTGTATTGAGTGATTGTTGAACCATTATATTTCTTTTGGCCTGAAAGTTCAACAGTTCAAAAATGGACTATTTTTTGAAAAATTAGTTTTTTCTTGTTGTTGAAAATTAATTTTTTAATTTAAAATTAACCTTTTCTAGATGATAGTTTAACAATTTTTCTGAAAATTCTTATATTTATTAGGAAAGTTTTTTTTGGCTTTACAATTCATTTCTTTTAGTAGATATTTTATTTTTTTATGCCCCTATTATATTTTTTTTTAGAATTCATCTTTGTTGATTAAAAATGTAACTATTTGCTTAAAAATTCAACAATTTTCTTGAAAATATAATCATTTCGCTTTAATTTAAAATCTTTGCTTGGAAATTTAACTGTGTTTTGTGAATTTGCTTTTATTTGGTTGGAATAAAAACTATTACATTTTTAATTTAATTATTTCATTAAATTTCATCTATTTTGTTCAAAAAATCAATGTTCTTGCTTAAAAATTCAATAATATAAGTATATTTTGTTAAAAATTCTTTTTTTGTAGACAATTCATTTTTTTAATGAAAACTGAATTTTTTCATTTTTTGATGAAAATTGGTCTTTTCTACTTGAAAATTCAACTATTTGTTTGCAAATTCTTAGATGAAATTTCATCTATTTGGTTGAAAATTCGACTAATTTGTGAAAAATATGTTGTTTTTTATTTGGTTGGTAATTCTTTTTTTTGGGTTTACAATTCATCTGTTTTAGTAGAAATTCAATCCTTTTTTGTTGAAAATTCATCAATAAATTATACATTTTTTGTTGAGAGTTCATTTTTGTTTGTGGTAAATTTATCTTTTTGTTTTAAAATTGAACTATTTTGTTGAAAATGTAATTGCCTTAGTAAAAAGTCAGTTCTTTGGTTGAAAAATTAATTATATTGTTAAAAATTCTCTTCTATTTTTCTGGAATACCAACTATTACTTTTTTTCTCGAGAATTAAAGTATTTTTAATATTTAAGTTTTGGCGTAAAAATTCAACTATCTTCTATAAAGTTTGTCTTTTTAATATGAAAATTGAATTACTCAGCTGCAAAATGGAAAGGTTTTTGGTGGAAGTTTCATATATTTTTATTCGAAATCCGATCATTTGGTAGAAAATTAATCTTTGTTGGTTGAAAATTTAACTTTTTCGTTAAAGCTCAACTATTTTTTTTTAATTTAACAATTTTCAATTTCAAATATTTGTTAAAAATGCAATATATTTCAAATTGCCATATTAGGCATATTGTACGTAATTTTTTTATTTATCTTTTTTGTTTCAAAATCCAACTCCGTGGTTAAAAGTTGTACTGACATGTTGAATTTTTTTCATATTATGTTAAAAATTCAACAATTATTTAGAAAATCAAACTATTTTATTTAAAATATCAATAATTCGTTAAAATTTCAATCTTTGGTTGAAAATTTAACAAATTCGTTGAAAATTCGCTTCTATTTGGCTGAAATACCAGCTAATACATTTGTAATTTTTTTTAAATATTTATCTTTCCTAATTTTAAATTTAACTATTTGTTTACCAAATTTATTTTTTTTGTAGGTTCATCTTTTTGGTTTTACATTACATCTCTTTGGTGGCAATTTTTTATAGAAAATGAAAATAGTTTATGTATTTTTTGTTGCGAATTTATCTTTGTTTATTAAAAATTAAACAATTTATTTAAAAATTCAATTATTTTCTTGGAAATATAATTATTATATTATAGAAAATTCAACTTCTGGCGGAAAATTTAATTATTTTGTTGAAAATTCGCTTTTGTTTGGTTGGAATTCCAACTACTTACTTTTTCGTTGAGAATTAATGTTTTAGTTTCAGCTTTAAGTGTTTTCTTAAAAATTCAACTGTCTTATAAAAATTTCGTCTTTCTAACTTAAAAGTTTAGCTATTTGTTTCAAAACCGGAAAGTTTTTTATGTTTAATCTTTTTTTATTTAAAATTCGACCATTTGATTAAAAACCGACCGATGT
>JAWWLR010000158.1:54336221-54370011 GCA_035041075.1 Acraspis erinacei | reverse complement strand
TCTTTAACCCTTTCCATCCCATCCTTATTATACACAGTCACAAACTTGTATGATACCCCTCCTATCTTTACTACCCTCATTTGCACGCCCTGTCTCTCTACCTCTCCATGGAGTTCTTCCTCTAATCCATCCCTAACCCTTGTTATAATTTCCCCACTTGCCCTTCCTTTCCTCTTTAGTCTGACCGCCTCCTGTACACTATCTTTACACTATCCCATTCCTTTCTCTCTATCCATGTGTCTGCCAATTCCACCACATCAAATTCCTGGATATACCTCCAGAAATGCTCATTTTTCTTCTTCACCCCTGCTACGATCCAGTAAAGCACCTTTAACACTCCTCCGCCCTGCTTTACTCCCAACCCCTACTTCCCACGAAACAAATTTCCCTGCACTTCATTCAGAACCCACTTCTCCTCATCCCATATCCACATTTTCTCCTCTATTTTTCTCTTCCGATACCGTACCTTCGCCGCTCTCCCTTCACTCTTTTCCTCCCTAGCCCTGTGGTTTAGCATTCTCTGCACATCCCTTTCCTTCCTCGTCAAATCTTGAGCGATGAAAACCTTCTTGTACGTTATCTTATTTTTGTTACGCATTAACCCCAATTTTTCTTTCCAGCTCTCCAATTCCACAACCGCTACTTCATTCTCCTTTCTCGCCTCCATCCTATCTTTTTCTATCTTCCCTTTCACCCACCCTATGCTCTGTAACAGCGCTTCCAACCCCTGACTTTCTTCCCCGGTCTTTAACTTTAATGGTCTGATTACAATATTATTTCTCCTATCTGCCTTTTCTCTTCTCTCCATCCTTAACTCCATTGCCCTTATCCTTTGCCTATCCGCTCACTCCTCCTTTTTATTCCTACGCTCTTCCACTTTCTCTTCTATCATGTTCTCCACACTCTCCCAAATACATTTTTTCTCGCCCTACCCCCTGTCACCTAATTCCATTTCCGACCTGCCCTCCACCTTCTCAAGCCTTTGTTCCACCGCCCTTTCCTTCCACTCTCTAATCTCTCCTTCCATCTGCTTCTTTTTTCCTCCTTTTCGTTGTTTAACAATGCGACTTCTCTCTGTAATCCTTCTACTTGCTCCCTCAGCTCTTTTACCTCCTTTTCCCATCTCTAATCTGTTACCCTTAGGTCCTCCCTCAGCTCTTTTACCTCCTTTTCCCATATCTAATCTGTTACCCTTAGGTCCTCCCTCATACCTTCCGTATGATCCATTGCCCCCCCCCCCCCATACGTCCTCCTTTAACCCTCTGACCTCTCCTATCAGCGCCCCGAGATACTCCTTCTCTGCCTTCTACACAAAATCCGCAAAAACTTCTCACCACCTGTCACTGCACACTTTCTCCTACCGCCACCAATTTAGGAATAAGCTCTTTTTACCTTCTAGATCACAGTTTATATATGCTTGATGTTTTCTTTTTATGTTTGGGGGGTAAGAACCATCCCTTATGCTAACAAATTAAAAACCCATAAAAATAGATGTTATGTTAATTAAAATAAGATCTAATCATTTTAATAGTGTGTGGTATAATAAATATTTAATTAAAATAATTCAACCCAATCGCATTGTTTTAACCCCTGAAAACCACCCCTAACGACAACCAAAAATGTTTAATTATTCGGTGTTCATCATATGACTGTAATTCTTCAAAATTGTTCTATAAAAAAACTATCATAGATTTGAAATTTATATGGACATTTTTCAACAAATTAAAAAAGAAATATAAACTTATTCTATGTTCATTATACACAAAAATGTATTAAAATACAAAATGTTAAGTCATGGTGTGTTTAATTCGTCGCCACCTGAAACATACGCTTGGTTTTTCAACCATAACTTTCTTAATTTTAAAGCTATTAAATCAATCCAAAAACCATTTGGCAGAAAATTTCAACAGCTACAACCACTGTAAAATTGCATATTTTTAGCTTGTAATTTTTTAGTTTTCTGAGGCTAAAGTGCTTCAAAAAAACATGTCTCTCTGTCTCAACTGCAAAATTCGTGCAGCCATATGTCTGTTAATTCTTATTCTACAGAAATAGAAAAAAGACCAAAATATTCTCTGAAAAACATTTAAATTTTTTTACTCTTGAATATTTTTTTTATCTTTTTTATTTTTCAACTTATTTTCCAAAATATGTATTTTTTTTAATTTGGAATATTTTATTTTTATTTAAAATGTTATATTTCGAAAAATAAATATTCTAAACCGTTTGAACTTGTAGGACACATTGCCATGTAATTCAGTTTCCTCCAGATAAAAAGTTATCTCCAATCAGCCGTATATAAGCACCTATTGCACATATATAAATGAAAAACAAACTGAATTTTTTCCTTTATTTAGAAGCTTCATTTTCTTTTTTACATTTTTCTTGTAGAATGTTAATTTTTCTACTGGAAATATAACTTTTAAATATTTGGTTGAAAAATTATATTTTTTGCTTGAAAATTTGGACTTTATTGGTAGAAATTAACTGAAAATTTAACTTTTCAATTGCTGTTTGACCATTTATCTTTTTAATTTAAAATTCATGCATTTTCTATCATATTCGGGTGTTGTGGTAAAAAAGAATCTTCTATTCCATTTTTTTATTAAAACTGTATCTCTTTTAATTTAAAATTCAACTATTTAGTTGAAAATTGGTCTTTTCGTATTTGAGAATGCAAATATTTCGTTAAAAATTCATGTAATTTGTTGAAAATCATCTTTGTGGTAGAAAATTAATCGTTTTGGTTAAAAATGTCCTAATTGGTTCTTAAAAATTTAATTTTTTGTTCAAAATGCATCCATTCCAGATAAAAATTCATCATTTCAGTTGTAAATTCACTAGTTTGGTTGAAAATGTAATTATTTGTTTGAAAAATGGTATTTTTTAGTTGAAAATTTATTTATTTTTTTTGGTTAAAAATTTATTTATTAAAAAAAATCATATTTATTGGTAGAAAGTTAATCTTCCTGTTTGAAAATTAATCTTCTTGTTTGAAAATGCATTGTTTTTTACTTCAAAAGTCAAGTATTGCATTTAAATATTCATCATTTCAGTCGAAAATTCATATTTCTGGCTAAAAATAAAATTGCTTGGTTAAAATATTAAAATTTTTATAAAAATAAATCTTTTTTTTGGTGGAAAAATAATTTTTTTAATTTAAAACTTAACTATTCTATTTTGGATTTAAAACTGATCTTTTTTAGTTGAAAATTCATCTATTTGTTTAAAAATGGATCATTTTCTGTTGAAAATTCAAATTTTTGATTGAGAATTATTGTATTTTTTTGTAGAAAATTAATCTTTTTTATTTAAAAATCCGAATTGTTTCGATTATAATTCAAATTCATGAACTTTAGAGGCAAATTCAAGAAATGATTAATTATGTTTTTAGTATTATTTTATTTATTTATTAATTCACAAATAAGGAAATATTATTTCCCCTCTTTCGAGATTATTTTGGTTTGTGAAGTCTGAAATCGTCAAATAATTCAATAAAAAAATTTATTTAATTTTAAGGTGGGTCGACGAAAGAAATTTTCGTGAGGTTATTGGGCCGTGGTATGCAAAAGCATTGCCTTTCATTCTGAATTATTATTATCCCTCAAAATATGAGAAACAAGCAAAGGCTATGATGGAGGCTTTATATCCCACCGAAGATGAAATTAGCAATGTAGAAAATAGCGTAAGTTATTTTTTGAATTTATCAAATTTAGGAGTAATAAAATAGTTTAGGGACCGCTCTAAAATTACGTAACAGCTTAATTAAACAAATTCTTGCAAAAGTCAGGGAATTTCTGTAACTTTAAATAACTGCCAAGCAAAATAAATTTATGATTTTTTAATTTTATTTTGAAAATGTTTTATTTCGTTTATAAAGGATTCTAGGTTAAAATATTACAAGTTTAATATTCTGGTCTTTTATTAAATAGTCAGGGAAAAAATATTCAACTGTTTTTTTTTATATTCAACTGTTTCGTGGAAAATTAACTTGTTTAAAATTAATATCTTGAAGTTGAAAAGTAAACTAAAGTATTTTCTGGATGAGAAATCAACTGGTTTTAGTGTGTCTTTTAGTTAAAAGTGTGTGTTTTTAATTAAAAAATTTATCTATTTTAGTAGAAACTGCATCGTTCTTAGATAAAAATACAAAATTATACAAAAAATTATAAAAAAAACTATTTTGCAGAAAATGTACTTGCTGTTTAAATAATCTTTCTGAGGTGAAAATGCAACTTTTTGGTTGAAAATTCAACAATTTTGTTAAAAAGTAATGCTTTTTGGATGAAAATTCAAGTATCTTCGTAGAAAATTAGTTCTTATTTAATACTCATACTTTTGTATTGAAAACTCAAATTAAAATCTTTTCTGGATGAAAATTAAACTATTTTTGTTTTAAATTGGTGTTTTTATATAAAAAATTCATCTATTTTATACAACAAATTTGTTGAAAAGCCATCCTTTTCGGTGGAAGATTCAAGTGTTCAGTAAAAAGTTCTACGATTTTCTAGAAATTTGTTTAAAATAAATATATATTTTGTTGAAAAGTTAACTTAAATCTGTTTTAGTTAAAAATTCAACTTTTTGTTGTTGAAAACTTGTCGTTTTGATTAATAATGTATCTGTTTTAGTTGAAATTTCATCTTTCTTAGATATAATGTAACTGTTTGGTTAAAAATTCGACAATACTGTTAAAAATTTGTCCTTTTTTTAAATTCAACTATTTAGTTAAAGGTTCAACTATTTCTTAGAAAATGTACTTTTTGTTAAAAAATTTACATTTTTGTGTTGAAAAGTCAACTGAAATCTTTTCTGAATTAAAATTCAACTATATTTTTAAAAATTTGTATTTTCCTTTTGAAAATTCATCTATTTTAGTAAAAAATGTATTTTTGTTAGATAAAAATGCAATGGTCTTGTTAAAAATTCAACAATTGTTTTAAAAAGTCATCCGTTTCAGTTGAAAATTCAACTGTTCAGTAAAAATTTTAATATTTCGTAGAAAGTTGTAGAAAAAATTTGAGAAACTTTTAAGAGGTATCTAGGAGTTTTGAGCAGATTTAAATTTATCAAGCAAATTTTGATTAATTTTCTTAGGAATCTTAAGAAAATGTCTTTATTCTTCTAAAGTCTTTTACAATTCTTGAAAAACTTTACATTTTTTTGTTTAAAATCTGCAAAAATCTACATTTTGTTTTAAATGAAGCTATCATTTCAAGTTTTCTATGCATTTAAAAAAAAAATTCTGTTGTTTTCAATGGAAAAATTGAAATTCATAAAATTCAAGGAAAATTGTGTTAAATCAAATTATAAGATTTTAAGGAATTTCAAAGGATTTAAATATTTTCTTGAATAAGTAACCCCTCGACTTAATATTTAAACAGTTTCATGTCACTATTTTGCTACTATTTTTCAAAATATTCGCTACTATTGACACTATTTAATGAGTCCGAGGCCTGCGAATGCTTCTAATCGTTTTTGTTACTGCGATTTTTTTATGGAATTGTTGAAATAATTAATCCCAAAGAAATTAAGTTTAGAACACTGAAATTAGTTAATGAATATACATTTAGAATGTATTTTTTCCGCATCTAATTTTAAATTTTTCAGAACAATTTGTAGTTAGAAACTGTAATAGAAATATTGCGTTCATTTGACTATTATAAACTTCAGATGCATTTTATTTGTAGCTGGTAATCTATTTAATATGACACAGAAAGATTTTTAGAATTCCTAAAAAAGAACGAAAACGTGAGTATTAATCACGTATTTGCAAATCCTTTATCCTCCTTTCTTTAAACATGCTTTTTAAAAAGATTTCCTCAGTATTATTAATTTATTTTCCTTTTTTTTAATTTAACATGAATTTTGAAAAAGCCTTTATAATTTTGCACTATTAATATTTTGTAAATAAATGGGAAAGAATGAAATACGCTGAAGGCGAGTAACAACTAAATTTAATAAATCTTAAGAAATTTTATGGTATTTTGAGAAAGCATGTGCCTGCCTTATACTCCAACATATATTTTTTTTAAATGGTGTTAGTTATAAAAATTATATTTTATTATTTATTTCAAAGAGCAAAGATCAAAATTCGAATTTATTGTTTCGAAACATATTTCAAAACTAAAATCTACTTGTTAACTTGAGAGATTTGGCGCTCTTTTCTAGTAGTATACCTGGGAGAGTCAGTTACCGACAGATGGTAGTGGTTTAGGTCCGTGCTAACCATTATCGTCTGTCGGTAAAATGACCATTTGCAGGTTTACTGCAGTTTAGCTCGGAACAGAACCGGTTTTTGAGTAATTTTCTAGCTATACTACTTTTTCTTAATTTCAAAATATTAATACAAAGTATCATAAGAAAAACTAACAAATATTTTACAAAACTATTCTCATTTTCCACGTAATAATCAGTGAATCACCAGGGTAAAGGATTTGCGGTTTCGGATGTTCAGCCTTATTTTTTCATTGTGAAAACTCAAGAATCCTTAGGGTTGTTGTGTGTAAAATACTCCTCATTTCAAGAGCGGCGGAGCCTCTTTTTTTAAATAATGTTATACTAAATACAGGTATAAAATTTATATTGCCAAAAATTTCAATAATTTCACAAGTATTACTAAATATTTGGCAAAGATTTTTAAAGATTACACAAAAGTTTCAATAATTTCTCAAAGACTTAACAGTTTTCAAATACTTTTAAAAGATTTGGGATAGACTTAAAATATTTTATAAAGACTTTAATTATTTCTCAAATATTTCACAAATATTTTAATGATTTCTCAAAGATTTTAGTTTTCAAATATTTCGCAAAAATGTTGGATAGATTTAAAAGATTTTATAAAGACTTTAATTATTTCCCCAAGATTCCAATAATTTTACAAATATAACCAAAAATTAAAAACATATCAGAAAAATTTTACAAAGATTTCGCAAACACGTCAATGATTTCTCAAAGATTTCAAGTATTTCGCAAAGATTCCGGACAGACTTCACAGATTGCACAAAGATTTCGCAACGAATTCAATAATTATTATTAATTTTTTTTTAATTATTAAATATTTTTTATATTTTACAAAGATTTCAATGATTTTCTAAAGATTTTACAAAAATTTCAAATGTTTAGTAAAAAAATCGTTTATTTTATAAAGATTTCACAAACTATTTAAATTATTATTTCCCAAAAATTTCAATAATTTAAAAAATATGATGAAATATTTATAAAGTATTCGAAAGATTTCGCAAAGGTTTCAGATAGATTAATAAGATTTCCATGTTTTTCCAAAAATTGCAATCATTTCAAAAATATGGTCAATTATTTATAAAAGGTTTGAAATATTTTACAAAGATTTTGGAAAGATTTAAAAGGTTTCACAAAGACTTCAATAATTTCCCAAAGATTTCAGCAATTGAAAAAATTTACCAAACATTTCAAAAATATTTTAAATATTTTATGAAGATTTAAAATATTTCGTAAAGATTTCGGATAGATTCAAAAGATTTCACAAACAATTTTACAAATGTTAACAAATATTTTTAATATTTTACAAAGATTTCAATGACTTTCTAATGATTATACAAAGATTTCAAGAATTTAAAAAATTTACCAAACATTTCAAAAATATTTTATGAACATTTCTAATATTTAAAATATTTTGTAAAGATTTCGGATAGATTCAAAATATTTCACAAAGATTTCAATAGTTTTCCAAAAATTTCAATAATTTGGAAAATATAAATAAATATTTATAAAATATTCGAAAGATTTTAAAAATTCACAATTAAAAAAATATATATTTTTTATGAAGATTGCAATGATTTCTCAAAGATTTCAATAATTTCACAAATGTTTTAAAAATATTTGCATGATTTCACAAATATTTTAATAATTTTACAAATATTAACAAATATTTTTTATATTTTACAAAGACTTCAACAATTTACAAAATTTACCAAATATTAAAAAAATGTAAATATTTTATGAAGATTTCTAAGATTTTAAATATTTCGTAACGATTTCGGATAGATTGAAAAGATTTCTCAATGATTTCAATGGTTTTCCAAAAATTTCAATCATTTGGAAAATATGATCAAACATTTCGCAAAGATTTAAATATAAATTTAAAAGTCACAGACTTTAATGATTTCTCAAAGATTTCAATAATTTACAATTTAAAGAAACATTCTATGAAGATTTAAATTATTTCGCAACGAATTCAATAATTTCACAAATATTTCAAAAATAATTCCAAGATTTCACAAAGATTTCAATGATGTCCCAAATATTTAAACAATTTCACATATATTATCAAATATTTTTAATATTTCACGAAGATTTTAAATTTTTAGCTAAAAGTTCATTTATTTTAAAAATATTTCACAAAGACTTCAATGATTTCTCAAAGATTTCAACAATTTAAAAAACTTACAAAATATTTCAAAAATATGACCAAACATTTATAAAATGTTTGAAATGTTTTGCAAAGATTTTGGTTAAATTTAAAAGATTTCTCAGACTTAAATGATTTCTCAAAGATTTCGACAATTTACAATTTAAAAAGAAACATTGTATGAAGATTTCAATTATTTCTCAAAGATTGCAATAATTTCACAAATTTTTTAAAATTATTTCCATGATTTTCAAAGATTTCACAAAGATTTCGCAAAGATTTCAATGATGTCCCAAATATTTAAACAATTTCACATATATTAAATATTTTTAATATTTTACAAAGATTTCAAATGTTTAGTAAAAAATACGTTTATTTTAAAAATATTTCACAAAGACTTCAACGATGTCCCAAAAATTTAAATAATTTCAAAAATATGATAAAATATTTAATATATGAAAATTTAAAAAAAAAATATTTTATGAAAATTTCAATGATTTTCTTAAGATTATACAAAGATTTCATAAATTAACAAAATTTACCAAATATTTCAAAAATCTTTTTAAAACTTTATAAATATTTCAATGATTTTCCAAAGATTTCAAAGATTTCGGATAGATTTAAAAGATTTCAATGATCTCCCAAAGACTTCAGTCATTTCCAAAATATGATCAAATTATTTATAAAAATATATTTGTAAAATATTTTAAATATTTTATGAAGATTTCTAAGATTTCAAATATTTCGTAACGATTTCGGATAGATTCAAAAGATTTCACAAAGATTTCAATGGTTTTCCAAAAAATTCAATCATTCGGAAAAAATGATTAAATATTTATAAAATATTTGAAAGATTTCGTAAAGATTTAAAAAATTCACAATTAAAAAAATATATATATATTATGAAGATTTCAATGATTTCTCAAAGATTTCAATAATTTCACAAATTTAAAAAAAAATATTTCCATGATTTCCAAAATGATTTCACAAATAATTCAATATTTTTCTAAAGATTTGAATAATTGTACCAATATTAACCAATATTTTTAATATTTTACAAAGATTTCAACAATTTACCGAATCTATAAAATATTTCAAAAATATTTTTCAAATTTTAGAAATATTTCAATGATTTTCCAAAGATTTAGAACATATAAAATATTGTGCAATGGATCTGTACTTTATGTATTAAAAAGTGAATAAAAAACGATAATGAGAACACGATTTTAAATCAGTTGGAAATTTAGGAATTTTCAGACAACTATTTTCAATTTAAAAATAACTATATAATAATATATTCTTCATTGCAGGCTTTTATGAAATTTAAAATATTGTTTCAGTTTAAGTTGTGGAAAAACTTTGAAAAACTTTTAAGAGGTATCTAGGAGTTTTGAGCAGATTTAAAATTATCAAGCAAATTTTGATTAATTTTCTTATGAATCTTAAGAAAACGTTTTTATTCTTCTGAAGTCTTTTTCAATTGTTGAAAAAATTAAAAAAACTTTGTTTAAAATCTGCAAAAATCTACATTTTGTTTTAAATTAGGCTATCATTTAAAGTTTTCATGAATTCCCTTGATTTTTTCTAAGTTTATTTTAAACTTACTAAAATCTTTTCTGGATGAGAAATCAACAATTTTGTGTCTTTTTGTTAAAGTTTTGTGTTTTTAATTTAAAAAATGTATCTATTTTAGTAGAAACTGTTTTTTTTTTAATTTATCATTTTAACTAAAAAATGCATGTACTTTAATAGAAACTGCATCTTTCTTAAGTGAAAATGCCACTGTTTGGTTGAAAATTGAACAATTTTTTTTGTTAATGTCATCCTCTTTTTGGTTGAAAATTCAAGTATCTTCGTAGAAAATTTAATTTTTATTTAATACTCATACTTTTCTACTAGAAACTCAAATTAAAATCTTTTCTGGATAAAAATTTAGCTATTTTTTTGAAATTGGTGTTTTTATATAAAAAATTCATCTATTTTATGCCACAATTTTGTTGAAAAGCCATCCTTTTCGGTTGAAGATTCAATTGTTCAGTAAAAAATTCAACTATTTTCTAGAAATTTGTTTAAAATAAATATATATTTTGTTGAAAAGTTAACTGAAATCTGTTTTACTTAAAAATTCAATTTTTTTTTTGAAAATTTGTCTTTTTGATTTAGACATTCATCTGTTTTAGTAGAAATTTCATATTTCTTAGATAAAATGTAACTGTTTGGTTAAAAATTCAACAATACTGTTAAAAATTTGTCTTTTTCTTAATTCAACTATTTAGTTAAAGGTTCAACTATTTCTTAGAAAATGTACTTTTTGTTAAAAAATTTACATTTTTGTGTTGAAAAGTCAACTGAAATCTTTTCTGAATTAAAATTCAACTATATTTTTAAAAATTTGTATTTTCCTTTTGAAAATTCATCTATTTTAGTAAAAAATGTATTTTTGTTAGATAAAAATGCAATGGTCTTGTTAAAAATTCAACAATTGTTTTAAAAAGTCATCCGTTTCAGTTGAAAATTCAACTGTTCAGTAAAAATTTTAATATTTCGTAGAAAGTTGTAGAAAAAATTTGAGAAACTTTTAAGAGGTATCTAGGAGTTTTGAGCAGATTTAAATTTATCAAGCAAATTTTGATTAATTTTCTTAGGAATCTTAAGAAAATGTCTTTATTCTTCTAAAGTCTTTTACAATTCTTGAAAAACTTTACATTTTTTTGTTTAAAATCTGCAAAAATCTACATTTTGTTTTAAATGAAGCTATCATTTCAAGTTTTCTATGCATTTAAAAAAAAAATTCTGTTGTTTTCAATGGAAAAATTGAAATTCATAAAATTCAAGGAAAATTGTGTTAAATCAAATTATAAGATTTTAAGGAATTTCAAAGGATTTAAATATTTTCTTGAATAAGTAACCCCTCGACTTAATATTTAAACAGTTTCATGTCACTATTTTGCTACTATTTTTCAAAATATTCGCTACTATTGACACTATTTAATGAGTCCGAGGCCTGCGAATGCTTCTAATCGTTTTTGTTACTGCGATTTTTTTATGGAATTGTTGAAATAATTAATCCCAAAGAAATTAAGTTTAGAACACTGAAATTAGTTAATGAATATACATTTAGAATGTATTTTTTCCGCATCTAATTTTAAATTTTTCAGAACAATTTGTAGTTAGAAACTGTAATAGAAATATTGCGTTCATTTGACTATTATAAACTTCAGATGCATTTTATTTGTAGCTGGTAATCTATTTAATATGACACAGAAAGATTTTTAGAATTCCTAAAAAAGAACGAAAACGTGAGTATTAATCACGTATTTGCAAATCCTTTATCCTCCTTTCTTTAAACATGCTTTTTAAAAAGATTTCCTCAGTATTATTAATTTATTTTCCTTTTTTTTAATTTAACATGAATTTTGAAAAAGCCTTTATAATTTTGCACTATTAATATTTTGTAAATAAATGGGAAAGAATGAAATACGCTGAAGGCGAGTAACAACTAAATTTAATAAATCTTAAGAAATTTTATGGTATTTTGAGAAAGCATGTGCCTGCCTTATACTCCAACATATATTTTTTTTAAATGGTGTTAGTTATAAAAATTATATTTTATTATTTATTTCAAAGAGCAAAGATCAAAATTCGAATTTATTGTTTCGAAACATATTTCAAAACTAAAATCTACTTGTTAACTTGAGAGATTTGGCGCTCTTTTCTAGTAGTATACCTGGGAGAGTCAGTTACCGACAGATGGTAGTGGTTTAGGTCCGTGCTAACCATTATCGTCTGTCGGTAAAATGACCATTTGCAGGTTTACTGCAGTTTAGCTCGGAACAGAACCGGTTTTTGAGTAATTTTCTAGCTATACTACTTTTTCTTAATTTCAAAATATTAATACAAAGTATCATAAGAAAAACTAACAAATATTTTACAAAACTATTCTCATTTTCCACGTAATAATCAGTGAATCACCAGGGTAAAGGATTTGCGGTTTCGGATGTTCAGCCTTATTTTTTCATTGTGAAAACTCAAGAATCCTTAGGGTTGTTGTGTGTAAAATACTCCTCATTTCAAGAGCGGCGGAGCCTCTTTTTTTAAATAATGTTATACTAAATACAGGTATAAAATTTATATTGCCAAAAATTTCAATAATTTCACAAGTATTACTAAATATTTGGCAAAGATTTTTAAAGATTACACAAAAGTTTCAATAATTTCTCAAAGACTTAACAGTTTTCAAATACTTTTAAAAGATTTGGGATAGACTTAAAATATTTTATAAAGACTTTAATTATTTCTCAAATATTTCACAAATATTTTAATGATTTCTCAAAGATTTTAGTTTTCAAATATTTCGCAAAAATGTTGGATAGATTTAAAAGATTTTATAAAGACTTTAATTATTTCCCCAAGATTCCAATAATTTTACAAATATAACCAAAAATTAAAAACATATCAGAAAAATTTTACAAAGATTTCGCAAACACGTCAATGATTTCTCAAAGATTTCAAGTATTTCGCAAAGATTCCGGACAGACTTCACAGATTGCACAAAGATTTCGCAACGAATTCAATAATTATTATTAATTTTTTTTTAATTATTAAATATTTTTTATATTTTACAAAGATTTCAATGATTTTCTAAAGATTTTACAAAAATTTCAAATGTTTAGTAAAAAAATCGTTTATTTTATAAAGATTTCACAAACTATTTAAATTATTATTTCCCAAAAATTTCAATAATTTAAAAAATATGATGAAATATTTATAAAGTATTCGAAAGATTTCGCAAAGGTTTCAGATAGATTAATAAGATTTCCATGTTTTTCCAAAAATTGCAATCATTTCAAAAATATGGTCAATTATTTATAAAAGGTTTGAAATATTTTACAAAGATTTTGGAAAGATTTAAAAGGTTTCACAAAGACTTCAATAATTTCCCAAAGATTTCAGCAATTGAAAAAATTTACCAAACATTTCAAAAATATTTTAAATATTTTATGAAGATTTAAAATATTTCGTAAAGATTTCGGATAGATTCAAAAGATTTCACAAACAATTTTACAAATGTTAACAAATATTTTTAATATTTTACAAAGATTTCAATGACTTTCTAATGATTATACAAAGATTTCAAGAATTTAAAAAATTTACCAAACATTTCAAAAATATTTTATGAACATTTCTAATATTTAAAATATTTTGTAAAGATTTCGGATAGATTCAAAATATTTCACAAAGATTTCAATAGTTTTCCAAAAATTTCAATAATTTGGAAAATATAAATAAATATTTATAAAATATTCGAAAGATTTTAAAAATTCACAATTAAAAAAATATATATTTTTTATGAAGATTGCAATGATTTCTCAAAGATTTCAATAATTTCACAAATGTTTTAAAAATATTTGCATGATTTCACAAATATTTTAATAATTTTACAAATATTAACAAATATTTTTTATATTTTACAAAGACTTCAACAATTTACAAAATTTACCAAATATTAAAAAAATGTAAATATTTTATGAAGATTTCTAAGATTTTAAATATTTCGTAACGATTTCGGATAGATTGAAAAGATTTCTCAATGATTTCAATGGTTTTCCAAAAATTTCAATCATTTGGAAAATATGATCAAACATTTCGCAAAGATTTAAATATAAATTTAAAAGTCACAGACTTTAATGATTTCTCAAAGATTTCAATAATTTACAATTTAAAGAAACATTCTATGAAGATTTAAATTATTTCGCAACGAATTCAATAATTTCACAAATATTTCAAAAATAATTCCAAGATTTCACAAAGATTTCAATGATGTCCCAAATATTTAAACAATTTCACATATATTATCAAATATTTTTAATATTTCACGAAGATTTTAAATTTTTAGCTAAAAGTTCATTTATTTTAAAAATATTTCACAAAGACTTCAATGATTTCTCAAAGATTTCAACAATTTAAAAAACTTACAAAATATTTCAAAAATATGACCAAACATTTATAAAATGTTTGAAATGTTTTGCAAAGATTTTGGTTAAATTTAAAAGATTTCTCAGACTTAAATGATTTCTCAAAGATTTCGACAATTTACAATTTAAAAAGAAACATTGTATGAAGATTTCAATTATTTCTCAAAGATTGCAATAATTTCACAAATTTTTTAAAATTATTTCCATGATTTTCAAAGATTTCACAAAGATTTCGCAAAGATTTCAATGATGTCCCAAATATTTAAACAATTTCACATATATTAAATATTTTTAATATTTTACAAAGATTTCAAATGTTTAGTAAAAAATACGTTTATTTTAAAAATATTTCACAAAGACTTCAACGATGTCCCAAAAATTTAAATAATTTCAAAAATATGATAAAATATTTAATATATGAAAATTTAAAAAAAAAATATTTTATGAAAATTTCAATGATTTTCTTAAGATTATACAAAGATTTCATAAATTAACAAAATTTACCAAATATTTCAAAAATCTTTTTAAAACTTTATAAATATTTCAATGATTTTCCAAAGATTTCAAAGATTTCGGATAGATTTAAAAGATTTCAATGATCTCCCAAAGACTTCAGTCATTTCCAAAATATGATCAAATTATTTATAAAAATATATTTGTAAAATATTTTAAATATTTTATGAAGATTTCTAAGATTTCAAATATTTCGTAACGATTTCGGATAGATTCAAAAGATTTCACAAAGATTTCACAAAGATTTCAATGGTTTTCCAAAAAATGCAATCATTTGGAAAAAATGATTAAATATTTATATAATATTTGAAAGATTTCGCAAAGATTTAAAAAATTTACAATTAAAAAAATATATACTTTTTTATGAAGATTTCAATAATTTCTCAAAGATTTCAATAATTTAACAAATTTAAAAAAAATATTTCCATGATTTCCAAAGATTTCCCAAAGATTTACACAATTTTACAAATATTAACAAATATTTTTAATATTTTACAAAGATTTCAATAATTTTCTGAAGATTATACAAAGATTTCAACAATTTATGAAATCTATCAAATATTTCAAAAACATTTTTAAAATGTTATAAATATTTCAATGATTTCAAATATTTCGGATAGATTTGAATGATTTCCCAAAGATTTCAATCATTTAAAAAATATGGTCAAATATTTATAAAATGTTTGAAATATTTCGCAAAGATTTTGGAAAGATTTAAAACATTTCACAAAGACTGCAATGATTTCCTAAAGATTTCAACAATTTGACAAATTTACCAAACATTTCAAAAATATTTTAAATATTTTATGAAGTTTTCTAAGATTTCAAATATTTCCTAAAGATTTCGGATAGATTCAAAAGATTTCAATGGTTTTCCAAAAATTTCAATCACTTGGAAAATATAAATAAATATTTATAGAATATTCAAAATATTTATAAAATATTCAAAATATTTAAAAAATTCACAATTAAAAAAATATATATATTTTTTTATGAAGATTTCAATGATTTCTCAAAGATTTCAGTCATTTCACAAATATTTTTAAAATATTTCCATGATTTCCAAAGATTTCACAAAGATTTAAACAATTTTACAAATATTAATAAATATTTTTAATATTTTACAAATATTTCAACAATTGACAAAATCTATCAAATATTTCAAAAATATTTTAAAAATTTTATAAATATTTCAATGATTTTCCAAAGATTTCAAATATTTCGTAAAGATTTCGGATAGATTTAAAAGATTTCCCAAAGATTTTAATCATTTCCAAAACATGGTCAAATATTTATAAAATGTTAAAAATATTTCGCAAAGATTTTTGATAGATTTACAAGATTTCACAGACTTCAATAATTTCTCAAAGATTTCAACAATTTAAAATTAAAAAAAAAATTTTATGAAGATTTTAATGATCTCCCAAAGATTTCGGATAGATACAAAATATCTCACAATAATTTCAATGATTTTCTAAAGGTTTCAATTATTTCAAAAATATGATCAAATATTTATAAAATGTTTAAAATATTGTTAAAAAATTTCGGATAGACTGAAAAGATTTCACGATTTTAGTGATTCTCAAAGATTTAACAAGTATTTCAAATATTCCTCAAAGATTTCAATGATATCCCAAAGATTTTACAAAGATTAAAAATATTTGACAGAGATTAAGAAAATTTCACAATAATTTAAGGTAGATATTTCTCCGCCGCCCCTGCCTCATTTATTACGAAACAAAATAATTTTTTTATGTTGATATGTCCTGAAATTATTTCTTCAAATTTAAAAAAGAATATAGAGGTATAGATCGACAATATTATAATTTATACCTACTAATTTTTTATTTACAATTACCCCGGTGGTCCATTACAGATTCCAAATCGAATAAAAAATTGGGTAAGTCCTTCTCAACAATTCCCATTCCCTGATTTCCATCCATTCTGGTTGTAGCGCAATTCTATTCATAAGGAACAATCCAAGACCAAAAGTACGTTAAAAAACCCCGTTCATTTAATAATTTTTCACATTTCATTCTCAGTTATTTCCCGAATCCTATCTTTTTAAATTAAAAAAAAACTATGCCAATATTTTTTTTCGTCTCAAATTATTGTCAGAATCAGGGTGTCTACTCACCTGGAAAACCTGGAATTTTCGTAGACTTGAAGAAAACTGGAAATTTCGTCCATTTTGTTTTAAGTCACGAATTTTTTCAGGAGTGATTATTTTTCTTAACATTTTAATATAAAATTAAATAACCATGTTTTTCAGTTGTTGAATATATACATTTTTTTAAAATTAATTTTTTGAACGGAAATTTCATCTTTTCAGATTAAAAATTCATCTATTAGGTTGAAATTTGAACTACTTTATTTTTTTTTGCTGTAAAATTCATCTCTTTGGTTGAAAATTCAACTATTTTGTTGAAGTTGCAAATTTTTTGTGTTGAAAATTAATTTTTTTAAACAGAATATTTCCTAATTTTAATTGAGAATGAATCTGTTTTGTTGAAAATTCATCTTTTTTATTTAATATTGAAATATTTCAATTAAGAATTCATTATTTTAGTTAAAAATTGAACTATTTATTGAAAGTCCATATTTTTCTGGCAGAGAATTAATTTTTTGAACAGAATATTCCCTCATGTTAGTTGAAAATTAATATGTTTTGTTGAAATTTTATCTTTTTAGTTGTAAATTAATTTTTTTGTTAAAAATTTAACTATTCCAATTTACGATTCGTTATTTTAGTTAAAAATTCATCTTTTTGTTTCAAACTTGAACTATTTCACTTAAAGATTCGTTATTTTAAATTAAAATTCATCACTTTGGTTGAAATTTAAACTCTTTTGTTAGAAATTAATTTGTTGTTTTACCAGATTAATCATTTTAATTGAAACTTCGTCTCTTCGTTTGCAAATTGATATTTTTTAGTTCAAAACTAAATGAAATAAATAAAAAGTTGAATACTTAGTTTAAAATTTAATTGAAAATTGTACTAACCTACTTGACAATTCAACTATATTCTTAAAAATTAGTTTGTTGTTTTTTTTTTCAAAAACATTTTGCAAAGATTTTAAAATAAATTTACAAGATTTCACAGACTTCAATGATTTCTAAAAAATTTAGACAATTTACAATTGAAAAAAAATTAATGAAAATTAATGTTTTTCTTTTGTTGGTTTTTTTTAAATCTTGTAAATTTATTTTAAAATCTTTGCAAAATTGGTTTAAAGTTGCGCTATTCCATTTTTGGTTGAAATCTGCTCTTTTTTAGCAAAAAATTAATCTTTTTGCTTGACAATTCAGAATTTTATTTTGAAATCCATCACATTTGTTGGAAATTTTATTATTCTGTTAAAAATATTCTTTCTTCTTTATTTTGTTTATACTCTCTCCATTTTACGGGATTGAGAGTAAAATTTAACTATTCCCTTTTCGGTTGAAATTTTATCTTTTTTTTCGTAGAAAAATCAACTATTTGATGGAAAATTCATGTTTTTTCTTGAAAATCTCTCTTATTGGTAGAAAATTTCATCCTTTTGGTTAAAAAATGATCGTTTTAGTATGAAATTGAAATATTTTAGTTGAAGATTCATCATTTTAGTTGAAAATTCATCACTTTGGTTAAAAAGTTTACTATTTTCTTAAAAATTAATTTTTTTTACATTGAAAATTCAACCATTTTTTTGTTGCTGAAATTTGATCCTTTTTTTTTAATAGAAAATTCAACTATTTGGTGGAAAATTTATCCTTTTCAGTTAAAAATTTAACTATTTGGTTGGAAAATTTACTATTTGATTAAAAATTCATTTTTTTACATTTTTTTACTGTAAATTTAACTATTCCTTTTTGTGTGAAAATTTTAGCTTCTTTTCGTAGAAAAATAAACTATTAGGCGGAAAACTAATGATTTTCAGTTAAAATTTTAACTATTTGATTAAAAATTAATGTTTTATTTTTAAATCTCTCTTTATGGTAGAAAATGTCATTCTTTTGGTTAAAAATTGATCGTTTTAGCATGAAATTTAAATATCTTAGTTGAAGATTCATCACTTTGGTTGGAAAATTTACTGTTTGATTAAAAGTTCATTTTTAAAAATTCGTTTTTTGCATTGAAAATTCGACCATTTTATTTTTTGTTGAAATTGTATCTTTTTTAGTAGAAAATTCAACTTTTTGGTGGAAAATTGATCCTTTTTAGTTAAAAATTTACCTATTTGGTTATAAATTCATGTATTTTCTTGAAAATTTCTCTTTTTGGTAGACAATTTTATCCTTTCGGTTAAAAATTGATCGTTAGAGTATGAAATTTAAATATTTTAGTTGAAGATTCATAATTTTAGTTGAAAATTCATCACTTTGGTTAAAAAGTTTACTATTTTCTTAAAAATGCATTTTTTTACGTTAAAAATTCAACCATTCAATTTTTGGTTGAAATTTTTAATTTTTTAGTTGAAAATTCAACTTTTTGGTGGAAAATTAATGATTTTCAGTTAAAATTTTAACTATTTGTTTAAAAATTCAAGTATTTTCTTGAAAATATCTCTTTTTGGTAGAAAATTTCATCTTTTTGGTTAAAAATGAATTGTTTTAGGTATTAAATTTAAATATTTAAGTTGAAAATTCATCATTTTGGTTAAAAAGTTTACTATTTTCTTAAAAAAAAATTTTTTCCATTGAAAATTCAACTATTTCATTTTTTGTTGAAATTTTATATTTTTTTAGTAGAAAATTCAACTATTAGGTGGAAAATTTATCCTTTTTAGATAAAAATTTAACTATTTGGTTATAAATTTATGTATTTTCGTGAAAATCTCTGTTTTTGGTAGAAAATTTCATCCTTTTGGTTAAAAATGGATCGTTTAAGTATGAAATTTAAATATTTTAGGTGAAGATTCATCATTTTAGTTGAAAATTCATCACTTTGGTTGAAAAGTTTACGCTTTTCTTAAAAATTAATTTTTTTACATTGAAAATTCAAGCATTTTTTTGTTGTTGAAATTTGATCCTTTTTTTTAGTAGAAAATTCAACTATTTGGTGGAAAATTGATCCTTTTCAGTTAAAAGTTGAACTATTTGGTAACAAAATTTTACTATTTCATTAAAAGTTCATTTAAAAAATTTTTTTTACTGAAAATTGAACTATTGCATTTTTGGTTGAAATTTTAGCTTTATTTTCGTAGAAAAATAAACTATTTGGTGGAAAATTCATGTATTTTGTTCAAAATTCATTTTTTTGGTAGAAAACTTACCTTCTGGGTTGAAAATAAATCCTTTTGATTGGAAATTCAACTATTTCAGTTAAAAATTCATCTGTTTGGTTTAAAATTCAACTATTTCACTTGAAGATTCACCGTTTTTACAACTATATACTCTTTTTAGTAGAAAATTAATCTTTCTGGTTAAAAATTAATCCTTTTGATTTGATATTCAAATATTTCAGTTGATTATTCATAATTTTATTTGAAAATTTAACTATTTGTTCAAAAATGTGTCCATCTTCTTGAAAATTTAATGTTTTTGTATCAAATTTGATAAATTTTAACCGTTTCTAATCGAATTCAATATATTATTCATATTAAATTAACGCAAAAGAATATATTTCCCTCCTTTCGTGAAAAATGTCAACGAAGTTTCACAAATGAAAAAATCAGTTATTAATTTAAAACATGAATAGTAATATTTTCACATCTTTAGATATTTACAAGGACTGAAAAAAACAGTGATTTAAAATAAATTCACAAAATGGTATGTCAATTCCGAATAGATTGTTTAAAAAGAAAATGCCCAATTTCTGAATGGCTCTCTACTCTGAACAATAATTATACCCGAAAAAATCTTGAGATGCCCGGAATTGTCAGGGAATTTGTGTCCCCAATTTGAGTAGACACTCTGAGATTTAACTAAAATTTGTATCTGTTGAAGGTCCCGATAAAAGATGATGAAATGGATGATATATCCTCTGAATATACCCTCGGTAACCAGGATTTCTACGAGGAAGAATTTGAGGAAGAATAACACTCGATCTAGTCTCTAATTTTTCCCTTTTTTTCATCCAAATTTAGAGCAATAAATTTTTCTCCAAATCAGCAGACTTCCTTTACATTGAATGACACTTTTTATGGAAAGATCGTGCTAATCGAGTGCTTCTTACCATTTTCCGAAGTATACAGTCACTGAAAACAATTGGCACGATCCACAATTTTTGTACACAACATATAGAATGTTACAATTACATATTTTACAAATAAATAACTCTGTTACAAATGCACCTTTTATACTGGCTCCTCAGTGATGTCGAGGTCTGTACCTTTGAATTATGCCCGTCGTTGCCGACTGAATTTCCTCGGAAAAACTCTCGAAATTGTGAATTGTCGTGCCGCCGAGAATAATTTTTGTATCTGGATTCTGACGATTTAAATTGTAAACGGCTAAACTCTCCTCGTAAGTCGTCCCGCCGACTATAAAGACTATGATTTCTTGGGGCCTGTTGGAAATTTTAGTTTTTCAGGTTTATAAAATCAAAAGGAATCCAGGATTAAAATTTTGAGTTAATTTGTTAATAATTGAAGATTTTTTTTAGAGTTTTTGAAACCTTAACTCGAAAATTTCATTATTTTGCCAGATTAAAAAAAAAATATTTAAAGTTCGATATGGATGTTTTTATTTTGAACAGGGGGCCATATGATAATTGTTTCAAAAAATTAAAAAATCGATTTTAAGAGAATACAAATTTTTTTCCTAAGAATCCTGAGAAAATTATACATTATTTTTTATTCTGATGAAACACTTTTTAGAGAATATTTATCAAGGTGCCAACAATAAGATTATTTTTAAAGATATTTAGAAAGTTTAGAAGTTTATGCAGAATTTTTTTTAATTTCAAGAAAAAATGGAATCCTTTAGAAATATATTTAGAAGATTTGAAATGATTGAAAAATAATTTAAAATTTGGGAATATTTCAAAAACAATGCAAAAGATTTTAAAGCAAACTTTTTTTTTATTTTGCAAGATTAAAAAATTTTAAAAGTAATTCTAATAATTTTAAGAAAATTTCATAAGTTCTGAAAAAATTGAAAAATAATTTTAAACTTGAAAATATTTATTAAAAATTCTTGCGAAAAATGTTTGTTTTGAATAAATCGTTTAAAGAAATTATTTTAATATATTTTTAAGCGCCCAAAAATTATGAAAAAAATCTGTAAAATTTAAGGCAATTTTGTTATTTTTCAAAGTTTTAGAAATAATTCGATTCAATTTAAAAAATATTTAGGAATTTTAGAAGTTTTGAAGAGATTAAAAATATTTTTCAACTTTAAGATTTCAGAAAATGGATAATATATTTTTTATTTCTTCCAAACTTGTACCAGTACCTACTAAATATCTTTTAAAATGACTCGAATTTTCACTAAAATTTGCTAAAATCCTACACATTTAAAAAACTTTCTTAACAATTTTACAGATATTTTTTCAATATATCTGAAATCATCGAAATTCTTTGACAATTTTCTCAAGAAGCCTAGGAAAATTATATTTATATAATTTTGCAAATAAATAATAAAAGTTATTTGAAATTTAAAATATTTATTAATATTATATAAATTAAAATAAAAGTTATTTCAAATTTCCCCATAAAAATCGTAATAATTTTTTTTTATTCTCTGGAAACCTTAAAAATTTCTTAAGAAGCTTACTTTTTTTAATATTCAAAAATAAAATTACCGGAATTACTTCTCAAATTGTGTAATCTTGCAAAATAAAAAAAAGTTTTGCTTTAAAATCTTTTACATTGTTTTTTTTAAATCTTTCAAAAATTTTAAATTATTTTTCAATCATTTCAAATCTTGTAAATATATTTCTAAATAGTTTCATTTTTTCATGAAATAAAAAAAATCTGAGTAAACTTCTAAACTTTCTAACTATTTTTATTCCCTTAAAATCGATTTTTTAATTTTTTGAAACAATTTAAAAAAATATATTTTTTTAAATTAATTTTATTTCGTATTCAAAATTATTATTTCACAAATTTTAATTTGGTTGCAATTTTTTTCCTTTTTTTCACTGAAAGATAATTTTTGGTTGAAAATTCAACTATTTTGTTGAAAATTATTCTTTGGTTGTTGATTTCAACTATTTTTAATTTAAAATTGAAATATTTTTTATTGAAATATCAGCTATTAAATTTTTCGTTGAGAATTCATCTAGTTTTGTTGAAAATTCAATTAAATGGTTGAAAATTAACTTTTTTTTGAAATTTTGATTTCACGCATTAAAATGATATAATCCTAAAGACAAATAAGCTTAGAAATAATTTTTTTAACAAACTTTTAATAGTTTAAAAAAATACGGATGAATTTGATCTCTTTAATTTAAACTTTATCGTAAAATTGAATTTTCGGCATTTGTATGGGATCATTTTCTCACCGAGAGAAAGAATTTTTCCGATTCAAGGTTTCAGAAAATTTAAAAGATACTATATTTTTAATTTTAAAAATAAATTTGGAAATTTTTGTAAAATCATATATTGTAATAGAAATATTGAAAATTATTTATGTTTTCTTTTGGACGACTGAACAATCCGTAAAAATAAAATTTCTAACATGAAATTCTCAAAAAAGAAAACATTCAAAATAAAAAAAATTCCTGAAATAGAATAATATCGAATTGGAAAATTCCCAAATTTAAATAATTCAAAAAATTGTATTTTTAATCAATATTATTTATTCCTTTTGTATTTTTCTTTTACATTGAGAAATATTTTTTCTATTATTGTTATTTGAAATTCAAACAATTAAAAAAAAAGTACATTGAACATAAAAAAAATTTTTTATCAAAATATTTCATTATTGCATTTTTAATGAATAAAATTCTCGAAAAATATAATAAAATATAATAAAAATCCTGAAAGAATTTGAAATGCCCGAATTTAAACAATTAAAAAAATTATTTTATAACCAATACTTTTTTAAATGCGAAAATGAAATTTTTTGATCTGAAATTTTTTTCAATGTAATATACATTTAATGATTATTATATAAACTCAAAATATGAATAAAAGAAAAAAAGAATTGCCTAATTGTTATTTTTCATTGAGAAATATTTTGTTTCAATTCATGTAATTTTAAATATAGGCAGTAATTAAGAAAAAAAAATACATTAAACATAAAAAAAGGAACATATTTCGTTACTTTTATTCTAAATAAATAAATATGATTGATTAAAAAACAATCGGAATATGCGGGAATTTCCGAAATCGATATTTTTATATTCGAATAATTTTCTAATTTTGTGAATTTTCCACTCCCAGTATTTTTCGATTTATGGTATTTTTATTGTTATTATAGTTATATTAAAAAAAATACCTTTTTGTCATGATCATGTTTCCAAGGTAGGGAAACGTTTGAGAATTTAATTTTCCTTTTACTGTATCTTCTAAAGTTTCCGACAAAAGCGGCGTGTGTTGGGTGTAAATATTATCCACTCCACTCAAGCCTTTGAACAATTTTTTTGTTATCTTGACGACTGCTTCCTGATTAAATAGATTACTCTGTCTAGAGTGGACTCCGCTGTACTCCAGCACACTGTAGACAAGCTAGAATAAAAAAAATATTGGGGAGACCATCCTACAATAAATAAGACAAAATATGTTTGAAATATTTTTCAAAGATTTCTGATAGACTTAAAAGATTTCACGCAGTTAGTGATTTCTCAAAGATTTCATGAATATTTCAAATATTAATTAATTAATATTAATTGAACCAATATTAACAATTATTTTTTTTAACAAATGAACAAAATTTTGAACTAAAAAGATCAATTTAAAAAAAAATTTAAAAATTTTCATTCGCAGTTATAAATTGTTATTGTTTAAAATCTGTAATTTTATAATCAATGAATTATCCAAAAAGATTAATTTTCTCTACAAAAATTGAATTTTTAAACCAAAATATGATTTCAGCAAAAAATTAATTTTCCACGAAAATAAAAAAAAGGCTTTTCCACTCAACATTTTCAACCAAAGACGTAAACTTTCAATAGAAAAAAAATTATCAATGTAGTTTAACTTTTGTCCAAATAGTTGATTTTTTGATTAAAAAGATTATTTTTCAAAAAATTAGTTCCAACTTTAAACCAAAGACATGAATTTTCAAATAAAAATATAAATCTTTAAATAAAAATTATTAACTTTATTTCTTAACTTCAATATCCAAATTTCCTGAACTTTTATAAACGGAACAAAAAAGTATTTCTGATACAAATTAAAAAAAATTGAATTTAATAACTTATTTTAAACAAAATACTTGAATTTTGAACATAATAGTTGAATTTTCAACCTAAAAAGATAAATTCCTAACAAAAAGTCTCATTGTTTATATTTCAATAAAAAAAAAGAAATTTATAATAAAAAAAATATAGAACCAAAAAGACGAATTTGCAACAAATAAAGACTTTTCACTCAATAAAAAAAAGAAAATTTTTATCTAAATTGTTAAAACTTCAAGCCAAACAACGAATTTACTATACAAAAATTGAATTTTCAAACAAAAAATATGACCTTTCAGCGAAAAATTAATTTCCCACAACACTGATGCATTTTTACCCAACGAAAATAAAATTCCAAACCAAGAAAATTATTTTTTTCCGAAGAACTAGAATTTTGAACTAAAACGATTCATCTTAAAAAATGGAAAAGTTTCTTTTCAGTTAAAAAATAATTTAAAACCAAAAAAAAAATTTTAACCGTTGAGTTTAGCTTTTTAAAAAAATTGCATTTTCAATTAAAAAACATTAATTTTCAAAAAAAAAAAAAAAAATTAAACTTTCAACCAAAGGGATGAATCTTCCACTAGAAATAAAAAAAAATTTTAAATGGTTTCTTAATAAAGTGATTCAACCAAGTCTTTCAAATATAATAGTTGAATCTTCTGTTAAAAAACATTTTTGTTGACGTTTTTACGATAAAAATATAAATTCTTAAACAAAAAATAAGTTTCTGAAAAAATGGAATTTTTAATCCAAAAAGACGAATTTTTAACCAATCAGGATAAACTTTTGTCAAAATTGTTGAATTATATACTAAATAGTTGCATTTCAATCCAAAAAAGATGAAATTTCTCTTAAAACATGTGAATTTAAAAATATATATTTTTTAAATTGAATTTTTATTCAAAAAAAGATTGCAGTTCATTTTTCAATAAAAAAACATATATTCTAAACAAAAAGTTATTAGTCTCTAAGAAATTGTTAAATTTTCAACCAAAAAGTATGACTTTTTAACAAAATAGTTGAATGTTTAACCGAAAAGTTGCATTTTTAACCAAGAAAGATAACATTTTTCTAAAAGCAGATTAATTTATAATAAAAAAAAAAAAAGAAAATCATTACAAAAAAAGTTGAATTTTCACCCAGAAATGATTTTAGTTCTTCTTACAACACCAATATATTAAATTGTCAAGAAAACAGGACAATTTTCACCAAAAAAGTATGTTTTTTCAACAAAATTGTTGAATTTTGATACCAAATAGTTGCACTTCATCCAAGAAAGATGAAATTTCTGCTAAAGCAGGTGAATTTGAAAATTAAAAAGTCAAACTTTCGAAAAATAGGTTGAATTTTCATTAAAGAAAAATGAAATTTCATCCAAATTTTTTATCCAAAGAAGATTCCAGTTCATTTTTCAACCAAAGAGTCACATTTTTGTTCAAGATTTCAGTTGAATTATCAGCAACAAAATTTGAAACAAAAGAAACTGTTGAAAAAAAACTGTTTTTAGTTGAAAATTCAAATCTTTGTTTGAATTCCCATATTTTGTATTCAAAATTAAAATTATTTTTGGTTGATATATCAACTAATACATTTTTTGCTCCGAATTCATCTCTTTTGAATGAAGATTTAATTAATTGGTGGACATTAACTCTTTTGTTAAAATTTTCTTTCTTTCTTTGGCTGAAAATTATTGTTTTTTACTGAAAATTTAACTATTCCAGTTGCAACTTGAACTACTTTGTTGCAAATTTATTTTTTCATTGAAAATTGATGTTTTACTGAAAATATAACTATTTAATATTTGTAACATTTGGACTTTTTTTGCCAGAAATCAATCTTTTGGGCTGAAAATAATTCTTTTCGTTTGAAATTTAATGAGACTTATTAATTTATTTGAAAATTTCTTGTTTTTGGTGGAAAATTCAACTATTTAAGTTGACGATTCCTCATTTTAGTTGAAAATTCGTCGCTTTGGTTGAAAATGAATTTTTAAACTGAAAATTCACAATTTGACAATTTATCTTTTTAATTTAAAATTCATGTATTTTTATTTTTGGTTGAAATTTATATTTTTTGTTTGAAATTTAACTATTATATTTTTATATAATTTTAATTTTGAATTTAATTTTGTTGTCTACATGGTATAAATGGTAGAAAATTTATCGTTTCGATTAAAAATAAAACTGCTTGGCTCCAAATTTAAATCTTTTCTCAAAAATTCATCTTTTAGTTTAAAATTCATTAAATTGGTTGAAAATGTAACTATTTAGTTAAAAAATCGGTCTTCTTAAATTACAAATTCAATATTTTTTAAAAAATTCATATATTTAATTTAAAATCGTCTTTCTTGCTAGAAAACTAATTTTCCTGTTTAAAAATCCATTTTTTGCTTAAAAATTCAAGTATTGCAATTAACTATTGATCTTTTAAGTAATTAATTCAACTTTTTGGTTGAAAAAAATACTATTTGGTTAAAAATTAAATTAAATTTGTTCAAAAAATAAATCTGTTCCTTTTTTTGGTAGAACAATAATTTTTCTAACTGAAAATCTAACTATTTCATTTTTGTTTTGAAAAGTGGTAGTTTTTTATTCAAAATTTAGCTATTTATTTGAAAATTTATCTTTTTCAGTCCAAAAACCAAGTCTTTGATTGAAAATTAATATATTTTCAAATCAAATTTTTTAAATCGTCCTTTTGGTAGAAAATTAATCCTTTTGGTTGAAAATTAATCTATCTTTTTGAAAATCCAATCAAAATTTGTCAAAAAATGATCTGGAAAATTTCCATAACTATGCAGGATTATAAGAAAACTTAAATCATTTTCACAAAACTTTAAATTTTCTAAAATAATTAAAAATTTGAAAAGATTTGACAACATTCTGTAAAAAATGTGGATTTTTCAAGATATTGAGAAAAAAATATACTAGTTTCTTAACAATTTTCAAAGGCTTAATAAGAATAAACAAATTTTCTTTAGATACCTCTGACAATTTTTTAGTATTTTTTTATATTGAAAAAGTAATACCAATACAATATTTATAAAGGTTATCAAAATTGTAAAAAAATAATCTGGAAGATTTTAAGGCAATTGAATTAGTTTTACAAGATTTTTGTTTATTTTTCGCAAAAAATCGAATCATTTGAAAATATATTTAAGTTTTGTTGAAAAAAAGTAGAATATTTAAGAAGATTTGAAAAAATGGCAAAAACGGTTAAAAAAGATTCTGAAACGTTTTAGGGTAATTTTTATAATTATTCAGAATATTTTTTTTAAATTAGGAAAAATGCACATTCTTTTAAAAGATTAAAACATTTTTTAAAAGAATTTTACACTTAAGAAAATTTTAAAACATTCATCGTTTTGGTTAAAAATAAAACTTATTTGTTCAAAATTTAAATATTTTCTAAAAAATTCATCTTTATATTTAAAAGGCATTAGATTCGTTGAAAATGTAACTATTTAGTTAAAAATTGGGCCTTCTTAAATTAAAAATTCATATATTTAATTTAAAAATCATCTTCCTTGCTAGAAAATTAATTTTCCTGTTTAAAAATTAATCTTCATGTTTAAAAATCCATTTTTTTGCTTAAAAATTCAAGTATTGCAATTAACTATTGATCATTTTAGAAATTAATTCATCTTTTTGGTTGAAAAAATACTATTTTGTTAGAAATTAAATTAAATTTGTTTAAAAAATAAATCTGTCCTTTTTTTGGTAATCAATTTTTTGATTGAAAATTAATATATTTTCAAATCAAATTTTTTAAATCGTCGTTTTGATAGAAAATCAATCCTTTTGGTTGAAAATTAATATATCTTTTTGAAAATCCAAATTTCTACATGAAAATTTAGGAATTTAAAACAGGTCAAATTAATTTTTAACCAATTTAATTTTTTTAAATTTGTTAAAGTTTTAAGTAAATTATTAATTATTTTTTCGCATTATTTATTTATTTAATTTATCTATCATGCTAAAATATTTAAAAATATCGTGTAATATTAATTAAATTCATATAAAATAAATAATAAATAAAACATAGAATTGTTACTTTACCTTCGTATACTTTTCTGAAACGCCTCGCTTTTTTAGCATATCTAACAAGCCGGTTATGTCGTTGTTTGTATGTTTTTCGTAATGCAGGGCATACAACATCACCAATCTTGTTGCATCCTTATCACGAACTCTTGCGTCATTTATTAGCTTCTTTATTTTCTGAAGCTGAGTAAAAAATATTTTTATTAACAACAGAGTGGCCACTGGATCGCAAACCCGACAATTTATTCAGGCAATTTAAAATAAGTTCCATTTAATTTTTTTTCAAATGATAAGTTCCATTTTTAACTTTCTGAATTATGAAATAATTCAGTTGAGAATGCGTAACTCTAAAATCTTTGAATTAAATATTTTTCCCTTTGAATTCTTCATTTTTAAGCGTACATTTTCAATTGCGAGAATTTTTTTATTTTAAGAAATTAATAATTGAATAATAATTGATTTTACAGGACAATTCTGAATTTGTTTAAATATGAATAATTTATAGAATTTAAAGATTGAAACTTCGTGCATTATTTTGAAGTTTAAAATAACCGGACGACTGAAAAATCTAGAAAAATAAAATTACCCATTAAAAAATTCTTCCATAATAAAATTCACGAATTAGTACATATTATTTATATATTGAACACACAATAATGAAATATTTTGATCAAAGTGTTCAATAAGTAAATAAAATGTACTGAAAACAATTTTTTTAATTGTTTAAATTCTATAATTTTATAGTCAATAAATTATCCAATCTCGGGAATTTTACAGTGTCAGATATTTTATAATTTGGCAATTTTCTGTCGCGAAATTTTATTTTTTTGGGAATTTTCAAATTCCGTATTATTTTCAACTGGTTAAGAATCTTATTCTTCTGAATTTCAAGCATCCCAAGATAACATTCAATTAATAGATTCAAAATTGAACGCTTTTATTAAATTTCAAATCCTATTTAAATATTTTATCAGTCTGAAAAATTCAATTTTCAGTCTGTTAAATTAAAAAATGTTATTAACAGATTTTTTTCAATATTAAGCAGAATTTGAAATGGAAATTTAAACGTCGAAACTTAAAATTTTAATTGCTCTATTTAAAAAAAAATAGAAAAAATTCGTATCATTTTAAAAGATATTACAATTTTCAAAATAATTTAAAACATGGAAAAAATTTGTAACATATTCAACAAACTTTAGATTTTTAAAAGGATTTTCAAAACCAAATTTAGAAGCTTCTTATTAATTTTTAAAGGTTTCATGCGAAGAAACAAAATTTGTTTAGATTCCTCGGACAATTTTTAATGATTATTTAAAAAAAATGAATTTTAACTTATCGTAAAAGATTTTGAAAATGATCAAAAAAGAATGTGGAAGATTTTAAGGCAATTTAATCGATTTTGCAGGCATTTTTTTAATTTTAGGAAAAATTCGAATCATTTCTAAATATATTTAACAGTTCTGGAAAATTGAAAACAAAATTTATATATTTTAAAATTTAGAAATAATATTTTGAAGCATTTTAAAGATTTTTAAAGGTTTCTAGGTAATAACGAATGTTTCTTACGTTTTCTGGGAAATTGAAAATGATTTTTATGATGAAAAAATAATTTTAAGAGAATATTTAAAAAATAGGAAAAATAAAAAAAAACATTTGATATAAAATGTGGATTTTTAAAAAGTTTTTGAACAAAAAATGTAAATGCTTCTTAAGAATTTTAAAAAGTGTTTCATGAAAATAAAAAATAAATGCCTTCAGATTTCTGATAAATTTTTTTAATGATTTTTTTTTTAATTAATTTTTTCAGAATATTCAACAAGATTTTTAAAATGGCAAAAAAAGAATCTATAAGATTTTAGGATAGTTTAATTAATATGCAGGATTCGATTTTAATTTTAAGAAAAATTCGAGTCATTTGAAAATATACTGAAAAGTTCTAAACAAAAATTAAAACGTATATACTTTAAGATTTCGAAATAATATTTTCAAGCTTTTCTTAAGGATTTTAAAATATTTCAAGGTGATAACAAAATTTCTTAAGCCTACTGGGAAATTTAAAATGATTTTTTTTGTTTTATAGAAGTAATTTTACGAGAATATTTAAAAAGACATTTTTTTAATTTCAAAATTTGTCAAAAAAGAATCTGGAAAATTTCAGGGAAATTTTCATAGCTGTGCAGGATTATAAAAAAAACTTAAATAATTTTTTTTTAAATTTTTATTTAAATAATAATTAAAAAGCTGAAAAGATTTTTTAGTATTTGTATATGTTGAAAAAGTAAAACTAAGAGGATATTTATAAAGGTTATCAAAATTTTCAAAAAATAATCTGGAAGATTTTAAGGCAATTGAATTAGTTTTACAAGAGTTTTGTTTATTTTCCGGAAAAAATCGAATCATTCGAAAATATTTTAGTTTTTTTAGTTTTAGTTTTAAAATTTGTTTAAAAGTTCTTCAAAGTTTTGAAAAAAAAAAAAAAAAAAATGTAGAATATTTTAAAAGGCTTAAAAAAGGTTAAAAAACGATTAAAAAAGATTCTGAAACAGTTTAGGGCAATTTTTATAATTATTAAGGATATTTTTTTTAAATTAGGAAAAATGTGCATTCTTTTAAAAGATTTGAAAAATTTCAAAAAGATTTTTAAACTTGAGAAGATTTAAAAAAATTTTATACAAAATGTAGATTTTTTTAAGATGAAAAATTAATTTTAAGAGATGATTTTTAAATTTGGTTTAAATGGAATATTTCAAGCTATTTAATAAATTTTGCATGCTTTTTTCAGAAATTTAAGAAAAATTGGAAGGATTGAAAAATATATTTCAAATTTATTCAAAAATTCGATATTTTAATATTTCTAAATAATATTTTAAAGCTTTTTAACGATTTCGAAAGATTTGAAGATCATAAATAAATAATCTCAAGTTTCCTGGGAAATTTAAAATGATTTTGTCCGTTTGAAAAAATTATTTTAAGACAATATTTTTAAAAATTGTCAAAAAAGCCTTTGAAAGATTTTAGGGCAATTTTTTTAATTATGCAGGATTTTATTTAAATTTTAGGAAAAATTCGAATCATTTAAAAATATATTTAAAAGTTCTGGAAAAAAATTTAAACAAAATGAAGATATTTTTAGTTTAACAAATAATATTTTAAAGCTATTTAAAGATTTTTAAAGGTTTCAATATAACAAAAAAAAATTTCTTAAGCTTTTGAGAAGTTTAAAATAATCAAAATTATCTAAAGAAAAATCTGGAAGAATTTAATAAAAATTGGATTCATCATGCAAAATTTGAAAAAAAATTTGAGGAAAAATTCGAATAATTTTAAAATATTTAAAAAATAGTGTTAAACTTGAGAAGATTTCAAAACATTTAATAAAAAATGTAGATTTTTCAGATTCCTGGTTCAATTTTTAATGATTCTTTTAAGTTGAGGAATTAATTTTAAAAGAATATTTTAAAATATTTTCAAAATTGTCCAAAAAGAATCTAAAAGATTTTAAGACAATTTAATTAATATTTCAGGATATAGATTCTTAAATTCTGAGAAGCTTAAAATTATTTTTTATTTTGAAATAATAATTTCAAGAGAATATTTTTAAAAATGTATAAAAATTTCAAAATTATCTAAGAAAATGTGCAAAATTTTAATGAAAATTTGATTAATTATGCAAAATTTGAATAAAAACATTGTGGAAAAATTTGAATAATTTTAAAAGATTAAAAAAATATATAAAATAATGTTAAAGTTGAGAAGATTTCAAAACCTTCGATAAGAAATGTCGATTTTTCAGATTCCTGGGTCAATTTTTAATGATTTTTTTTTTAAGTCGAAAAATTAATTTTGAGAGAATATTTAAAACTATTCTCAAAATTATCAAAAAGGAATCTAAAAGATTTTGAGGCAATTTCATTAATACAAATTCAAAACGTAGATATTTAAGGATTTTAGGATATAGAATATAAAAAATAATGTTAAACTTGAGAAAATTCTAAAACATTTTATAAAAAATGTAGATTGAAAAAAATACTTGAAAGTTCTGAACAAATTCAAAACTTGGATATTTTAAGCTATTAGGATATAGAATGGGAAATAGATTTTAAGATTCTGAGAACTTTAAAATAATTTTTTATTTTTTAAAAATAATTGGAAGAGAATATTTGAAAAGATTTATAAAAATTTCAAAATTATCTAAAAAGAATCAGGAAGACTTGAAGGAATTTTGATTAATTACGCAAAATTTGAAAAAAATTGAGGAAAAATTCGAATAATTACAAATGTTTAAAAAATATAAAAAATAATGTTAAACTTGAGAAAATTTAAAAACATTTTATAAAAAATGTAGATTGAAAAAAATACTTGAAAGTTCTGAACAAATTCAAAACGTGGATATTCTAAGATATTAGGATATAGAATAGGATATAGATTTTAAGATTCTGATAAGTTTAAAATTATTTTTTATTTTGAAAAAATAATTTGAAGATAATCTTTTACAAGATTTATGAAAATTTAAAAATGATCTAAAATTGAGGAAAAATTCGAATAATTTAAAAAGATTTAAAAAATCTAAAAAATAATGTTCAACTTGAGAGGATTTCAATGA
>JAWWLR010000158.1:54318845-54329275 GCA_035041075.1 Acraspis erinacei | reverse complement strand
TTGGTTAAAAATATAAGTATTTTGTTGAAAATCCGTTATTTTTTGTTTGTTAAAAATTAAGTTTTTGAACTAAAAATCTAACTAGTTAGTTGTAAACTCACGTATTCTGTTAAAAATTTTACTTTTTGTTAAAAAATTAATCTTTTTAGTTGAAAATTCATTTCTTTAGTTGAAAATGTAACTAATATGTTGAAAATCTCTTTTTTGTTGTGGAAAGTGAAGTTTTGGAATTGAAAATGTCATCTTATCCAATGTTGGTAGAAAAGGAATCTTTTTTATTTTTATTACATTGAATTCATTAAGACCAAAGTTCTTTAAAAAAATCTTGTGTTAATACAAATTCAAAACGAAGATATTTTAAGATTTTAGGATATAGATTTTAAGATTCTGAGAAGTTTAAGATGATTTTTTATTTTGAAAAAATAATTGGAAGAGAATATTTTAAAAGATTTATAAAAATTTCAAAATTATCTAAAAAGAATCTGGAAGATGTTAATGAAAATTGGATTATAATTAAAAAGTTGAAGAAGAAAAAATTGAGAAAAAATTCGAATAATTTTAAAAGATTTAAAAAATATAAAAAATAATGTTAAACTTGAGAAGATTTTAAAACATTTAATAAAAAATGTAAATTTTTCAGATTCCTGGATCAATTTTTTATTATTTTTTTTTAAGTTGAAAAATAAATTTTGAAAGAATATTTAGAAATATTTTCAAATTATCAAAAAAGAATCTAAAAGATTTTAAGGCAATTTAATTAGTACAAATTCAAAACGTAGAAATTTTAAGATTTTAGGATATAGATTTTAAGATTCTGAGAACTTTAAAATGATTTTATATTTTGAAAAAATAATTGGAAGAGAATATTTTAAAAGATTTAGAAAAATTTCAAAATCATCTAAAAAGAATCTGGAAGATTTTAATGAAAATTGGATTATAATTCAAAAATTGAAGAAGAAAATATAAATATAAATCATAATGTTAAACTTGAGAAGATTTCAAAAAATTTGAGAAAAAATGTAGATTTTTCAGATTCCTGAGTCAATTCCTAATGCTTTTTTTTAAGTTGAAAAATTAATTTTGAGAGAATATTTAGAAATATTAAAATAAATAATATTAATATTAAAATTTTTTATTAGTTTAAAACTTTTCAAAATCCTTAAAAAGATGCAAAACTTTGTTTTTAATTTTTTGCAATCTTTATAAACTTTTTATTTAAAAAAATGGCTTTAAAATCTTCCAGATTCTTTTTGGAAAATTTTGGAAATCTGTTTAAATTTTTCAAAAAATATTTCTCAAAATTAAGTTTACAAAAATAAAAATTCATTTTCAAATTTCCTATAAATTGTGAGAAAATGTTATTTTTCTGAAACCTTTCATAATTTTTAAGAAACCTAAAAAATTTTCTTTCGATATCTGTATTAATATATATTTTATTTTTAATATTTGAAATCATTTCAAGTTTTAAATTAAAATATAATCTTTTCAAAACTTCTAAATATCTCTTAAACTTACACGAATTTTCAAGAATTAATAAGTGTGACGGTTTTGGATAATGATTTTACTATTTTGTTAAGGATTATTTATATTTTCGGTTGAAAATAAATTTTTTTTTTATTGAAAAATCAAATAACTAGTAGAAAATTCTTGTAATTTGTTGAAAAGTTGACATTTTTGGTAGGAAATTAATCTTTTTAGTTAAAATTTCAACTATTTGGTTAAATATTCATGTATTTTGTTGAAATTTTTATTTTTTATTTGTACGAAATAATCTTTTTAATTCAAAAACAAACTATTCGGTTAAAAATTCATCACTTTAGTTGAAAATGTAACTATTTTGTTAAAAATAAATTTTTTTCTCGTCGAAAATTAAAGTTTTAAACTGAAAATCGAACTATTCCAGTTTTGGTAGAAAATTGGCCATTGTTCGTTTTCAAATTCATCAAAATGAATCAGTTTTGGTTTAGTATAAAAATTAAAAATTCATGTATTTTATTGAAAAGTTGAATTTTTTGGTAAAAAATTAATCTTTCTAGTTGAAAATTGAACTATTTGGTAAGAAAAATCATCTATTTTGTTAAAAGTGGAATATTTTTGCATTTTTTTAAATTTATAAACTAATTTTCTATTGCTTTAAAACGCCTACTTTTTCCGTACTTTTTTCTTCAGAAAGAAAATTTTTTTTGTACTTTTTTTTAGTACCATAGAGCACTTTGAAGCCTGAAATCATATAAATTTTACTAACATGTTGATAAAATTCGTCGTGTTGTGCACTGAGAACAACTTCTTGAAGCTCTTTCGAAATTCCTTTAACGTGCGACAAATCAACTCTGTTATTATTAATTGTAAAAAGTTCATGGACCATCGCCTGATAGGTCCACTGATTAAGTAACGGCGTGACGGGATCATCTCTTCTGTCTAGAATGAGAAGAATCGAATTGGACTCTTCCCTGAATTTAAAAGAGTTTGACTCCCTAGACAAAACTTCACGAATTCTCTCGGCCAGTCGTTTAGCAACTTCGGAAGTTCCTTGATAACGAATGTAAGGACATTTTTTTAGAGATAGAAGTACGGCAGTTATGCCTTGTACTGTTCTGTGAAGATGAATTGGATTCCAGGTCAAACCTTAGCCAGAAAAATATAAATTATGTAGTAATTTAATTTTTACTAATACAAGAAATATTAATTATATTTAAATAATATTATTATCAGGGTCTCCAACTGAATAGGGAATTTTTGGAAAAAATTGGAATTCTGAATTTGAAAGATTTTTGTAAATTCTCTCCTTTTGAATGAAAATTAAAATTGTTTTCCAGATTTCTCGTTTTATTTCAACAATTTTCTGTTCGAAGTCAAAGAATTCATTATGGTGGCGGTTAAAAAAAATTCCCGCTTAAATTTCATTATTTGAAGTTATAAAAACTGAAATCCAAATTAAACTCAGAAAATTTAAAATTAAATTTTTTTTCGGGAAATATATGTAAAAATCTAAAATTAAATAATCATAAAATAAATAATACAAATATAAAATATATTATAAAGTATAATTAAAAAAATGTAGAATATGAATATAAAAATATACATCGTTTTCGATAATATAAACTAAGAAGTGAATCAATAAAATTTTAAATTGAAAAATTACATATATCATTCCAAGGAATTTTAATTATTTAACTATTATTTACACTCAAAAACTTGGTTTGGTTTTAAAATATTTGAAAACATTTTCCTAAAATTATTATTTTCAAATAAAAAGTAATTAAAAACTTTAAAACTTTTCAAAATCCTTAAAAAGAGGCAAAACTTGATTTCAAGATCATCAAAAATCTACTCTTTGTTTTTAATTTTTTGCAATCATTGATATAATCATAAAAAAATATTATTTTTCTGAAACCTTTAATAATTTTTAAAAAGCTTCTATATTTTCTTTTGAAATCTGCGAAAACATATATTTTATTTTAAATATCTGAAATATTTGAAGAAAGCTTTTTATACAAAAAATTAAATTTTAAACGCCTTTAATTTTTAATTTTTAAGTCTTCAAAACTGGTTTTTAAAACACTTTAATTTAACACTTTAATTCCTGGTCATAATTGAGAATTATAAATCTTTTGAAAAATTCCCTATACGGAGTAATAATTAAATTAATTTAAAAAAGTCCCTCTTTCAAGTCAAAATTATTTTTACTTACAAAATTTTTTTATAATTCAGAAATATATTAACTACATTTTTCAAAAATTTGGTAGAAGGATGTTTCAAATTTGACGAATTCTAGTTTCGAACAGGGATTTTTTTAAATTACTCTTCTGAAACAGAATTTAAATTATTCTTAAAAATTCCCTGTCCATGTGAAGCCGAAATTACAATTTGTTAAGAAATTTCGTATTCAAACATTTTTTTATATTTATATAAATAAACATTTACTGAAATTTTCGGTCCCAAACTCAAAATTATAATTATTTACTTAAATTTCATGTGCAAAAAAAAATTATAATTCTTCACGGAATTTCGCTCTCCTAAACTCAAAAATATAGACTGATTTTATGAAAAATTTTCGAAATTTTTATACCTAATTTTGCCTAAAATAAAAATTCCAAATGTTGAAAAATACCAAAAATACAATAACCAAATTAGAAAATTTCGGAAAAATGAAAATTTGTAAAATTTTAAATTAACGAAAAAAACTTTTAATGCATAATTTTCGAAATATTGAAGTTTAAATGTAATATTTTTTATATTTTAGAATATTATTTTATATCGTGTATAGATTTAAATTAAGATGTAAAAAAATATTTCAATCGATGCAAATGTTACTTTGTTAAGTTAAATATAGTTTTTTCGAGAATTGAATAATTTCGAAAATTTGAAATTTTGGGAATTTGAACATTCTGGTTTTAAAATTTAGTATTTCTGAATTTTTCTAGTTAAGCTAACTTTTTTCGAAATTTAAAATAACGGAAAATTTCACGATCTGCAAATTTTTCGTTTTCCGAAAAAATATATCATTCCAATAATAAAATTTTGAAAATTATGAAAAATTGAGTCAAAGTTTCTTAAATGTAAGATAATTCTAGAAAAATTCAGTTAATTTCATTTAAAATTGTGGAATTTCCTCCTACATTGTATCTGATGATTCTGAAACTGTTTTTTTTCTTCGAAATTTAATGTGAATTTAGGAAAGTTTCGTAAAAATTTCGAAATATTATCTAAAATTCAGAAAATTTCAGTTAAAATGTTTAATAATCTTATGTTTTTCTAAATTCTCCTATGCAATTTAGAATAAATTATAAATCTTTTAGAAAATTCCCTATTTTAAGTCAGAATGTTATTTTTTTGGAAAATTCCAATTTTCCAATTCCTGTTTTTGTATTTAATTAATTGTTTTTTTAAATAAGATAAATAAATTTTTAAACTAAATTTTTACTCAGGCTGATTGAAACTTAATAAAGTCGAATTACCTTGACAGCATCCATTGATACCGAGAGAAAATAAATGCGGGCTCACAGCCAAATAATCTGCATAATATTCATGGACTTCTCTCACAACTTCTTGCTCGTCGCTCTCTGCTAGCGATTTAATATCTGCCTTTGCTATGATGTTGCTAAAATCTGCGGTTTACATTTTTTTAAAAATAAAAATGAATTTGAATCAATTTTGGTTCAAAAAAGGCTTTTTTGGGAAAATAAAAACGCTTTTGGATTTTGTGAAAATATAAGTCAAAAAATAAAATTTGGTTCCTAGAAGAACTCGATCGAATAAATCGAAGTTCTGGCTCAAAAATAATAATTTAGAACGGCATTTCCATTCGGCATGATTTCCTTAGCATAATATTACTAGCAGGCCATTTTTTAACGGAAAACAAAATTTTTACAATTAAGAAAATATATATTTTTACTTAAAAAAATACATTTTTCGCCCCTTTTAAAATTTTAATTTTAAATGGTTTAGAAAGCAGTTGAGTTTTAAATCCGAAAAGATGAATTTTCATCTAAAAATATAATTTTAAAACAAAAAAATTAATTTTCTATAAAAAATTTTCATTTTCAAAGACATAATTAAACTTTTAAGTAAAAGAGACGAATTTTTAACGAAAAGTTAAGATTTTGTCCAAAAAGTTGAATTTCCGAACTACAAAAATAAATTTTTAACGAAATATTTGAATTTTCAAATTAAAAATATGAAACTTCAACAAAAAAAAGTTGCATTCTCGACCAAAAAATGGGTTTTAGACCGAAAAAGATGAATTTTTAATCAAAAAGTAGAATTAAAATCAAATAACTGAACTTTCAAGGACTAGAGACGAATTTTTACAAAAAACTTAAAAGTTTAAACAAAAAGTTCAATTTTCATGCCATTTACAACCATTTATAAGAAAAAATGGAAGATTTAACTAAAATGATAAATATTTAAATAGAATACTTGAATTTTCAACAACAAAAAACAATTTTCCAACAAAATAGTTCAATTTGCAACCAAAGTTATGAATTTTCTACTAAAATTATGAATCTTTTAATGGAATAGTTAAATTTTAAATAAAAGAGATAATTTTCAACCGAGAAAGATGAATTTTTAATCAAAAAGTAGAATTAAAATCAAATAATTATACTTTCAAGGGAAAGAGATGAATTTTCGATAAACATCTTAAAATTTTAAACAAAAAGTTCAATTTTCAAGCCATTTACAAGAAAAAAAGGAACTTTGAACTAAAATGATTAATATTTAAATAGAATAATTGAATTTTCAACTAAAATTATGAATATTCTACTGGAATAGTTGAATTTTAAATAAAAAAGATAGTTTTTAATCGAAAAGATTAATTTCTACCAAAAGAGATGAATTTTAAACTAAAATGATAAATATTTAATTTAAATACTTAGTTTTATAAACCAAGAAAACGAATTTCTAACCAAATACTTCAATTTTCAATCAAAGTGATGAGTTTTCGACCAAAAACTTAAAAATGTAACCAAGTATTTGAATTTTTAAGCTAAAAAGGTGATTTTTTAAAGACAGTTGAATTATCAACCTAAAAAGTTGCAGTTTTTGCAAAAAAGATAATTCTCGATAAAAAAAGATGAATTTTTAACGAAACAGGAGCATTTAAATCAAATTGTTAAATTTACAACACAAACCTAAAATTAAAAAAACTTAATTTGAATTTTTATGACAAATAAATGAATTTTTTAGAGACAAAAATATGAATTTTCAATCATACCATTGAATTTTGAGAGAAAAAATAATTTTAAACGAAACAGTTGAATTTAGATGAATTTTTAACAAAAATTGGAAGTTTTAAACAAATAGTTGAATTTTCAAATAAGAGAAAAAACTTGAAATTTTAAACAAATAATTTTATTTTCAAACCAAAAAAAAACTGAATTTTTTAGAGACAGTTTAATTATCAATCTGAAAAGTTGTATTTTCAACAGAAAAATATGAAATGTGAACCATACAGGGGAATTTTCATTTAAAAAAAAACTTAAAATTAAAAAAAAAACTATATTTGAATTTTCAAGCCAAAGAAATGAATTTTTTAGAGACAGTTCAATTATTAATCTAAAACGATATATTTTCAACAAAAATGATAATGTGATGCCAAAAAATGTGAATTTTTAACCAAAAAATACGAATTTTCAATCGTAGTTAAACTTTGAGAAAAAAAATAATTTTAAACTGAAAAGTTGTATTTTCAATTCAACCATACCGTTGAAGTTTCAAAAAAATATTTGAATTTTCAAGCAAAATAGATGAATTTTCAAGAAAAAACTTTAAACCAAAAAACTGAATTTTTTTAGAGACAGTTCAATTATTAATCTAAAAAGTTATATTTTCAACAAAAATGATAATGTTCAACCAAAAAAGGTGAATTTTTAATTTAAAAAATATGAATTTTCAATCATACAGTTAAACTTTGAGAAGAAAAATAATTTTGAACGAAAAAGTTCGATTTAGATGAATTTTTAATAAAAAATTGGAAGTTTTGACTAAAGAGTTGAATTTTCAAACAACAAAAAAATAAACTTTTAAAATAAAGTTTAATTATCAATAGGCAGTTCAATTATTAATCTAAAAAGTTATATTTTCAACAAAAATGATAATTGTCGAAATATCGATCAAAAAGATGAATTTTTATTAAAAAATATGAATTTTCAACCATACAGTTAAATTAAAAAAATATATATATATATAATTTTTAACGCAATTGTAGCTTTTAGATGATTTTTTAACCAAATAGTTGAATTTTCAAACCAAAAAAAATTAATTTTTTAGACATTTTAATTATCAATCTAAAAAGTTATATTTTCAACATAAAAATATCAAATTTCAACCATACAGTTAAATTTTCAACAAAAAGCTTAAAATTAAAAAAGATATATTTGATTTTTCAAGCCAAAGAAATGAATTTTTTAGAGAAAGTTGCATTTAGATAAATTTTTAATAAAAAATCGAAGTTTTAACCAAATAGTTGAATTTTCAAACCAAAAAAGGCAATTTTTAGAGACAGTTTAATCATCAATCTGGAAAGTTGTATTTTTAACATAAATGATAATTTTCGATACAAAAAAGATGAACTTTCAACAGAAAAATATGAAAGTTCAAACATACAGTTGAATTTTCAACCAAAAGAGATGAATTTTCAACAAAAAACTTGAAATTTTAACCAAATAGTTGTATTTTCAAACAAACAAAAATTAAGTTTTTAGAAACAGTGTTTAATTATCAATCTGAAAAGTTGTATTTTCAACAGAAAAATATGAAATTTCAAACATACAGTTGAATTTAAAAAAAAAACTTAAAATTAAAAAAAAAAGAAACCTATTTGAATCTTCAAGCGAAAGAAATTAATTTTTTACAGACAGTGCAATTATTAATCTAAAAAGTTATATTTTCAACAAAAATGGTAATGTTCTACCAAAAAATGTGAATTTTCAATCATACAGTTAAAATTTAAGAAAAAAATAATTTTAAACGAAACAGTTGCATTTAGATGAATTTTTAACCAAATTGCTCAATTTTCAAACAACAAAAAATAAACTTTTGAGAGACAGTTTAATCATCAATCTAAAAAGTTGTATTTTTAACATAAATGATAATTTTCGATAAAAAATATGAATTTTTAACCAAAAAATATGAATTTTCAACCATACAGTTAAATTTTCAACAAATAATATATATAATTTTTAAACAAATGGTTGAAGTTTCAAAGCAAAAAAAGGAAATTTTTAGAGACAGTTTAATTATCAATCTGAAAAGTTATATTTTCAACATATAAATATCAAATTTCAACCATACAGTTGAATTTTCAAAAAAATATTTGAATTTTAAAGCAAAATAGATGAATTTTCAACAAAAAACTTGAAATTTTAACCAAATAGTTGTATTTTAAAACCAATAATCTGAATTTTTTAGAGACAGTTTAATTATCAATCTGAAAAGTTGTATTTTCAACATAAATAAAAATTTTCGATGAAAAAAGATGAATTTTCAACCCAAAAATATAAAATTTCAACCATACAGTTGAATTTTCAACAAAAAAATATATAATTTTTAACGAAACAGTTGCATTTAGATGATTTTTCAACCAAATAGTTGAATTTTCAAACAAACAAAAAGGAAATTTTTAGAGACAGTTTAATCATCAATCTGTAAAGTTGTATTTTCAAGATAAATGATAATTTTCGCTTAAAAAATATGATTTTTCTACCATACAGTTGAATGTAAATAAATTAATTTTCAACAAAAGAGTCGCATTTACAAGAAAATATTTATATTTAAAAGGAAAAGAAATGTTGAATTCCCAACAAAAACGATTTTTTGCGGCAAAATAAAAAATAAAATGTCTACCAAAAAAGATGAATTTTCAAACCATTTTTTGATTTAAAAAAATTACTTTTCAACAAAAAGTACGAATTTTATGTTAAAAAAGACGAATGTTAAACAAATTATTAACACAAACAAAAAATTATTATCCGAACCGGTTGGTCTTTATTTGACTTATAATTTAAAAATATCAAAAAGCGATTTTGCTTTTCAAACAATTTTTTTTATCCATTTCATTAATTATGTATAGTAAAAAAGTTAAAATCTCTGCAGCAAAAAATTTTATAAACTAGTTTTTTCATAAAAAATAATTTCTAAACCTTAAATTCTTTTTTTTATTCAAAAAGGAGTACCAAATAGAAACAGATTAAATTTAAGTAATTTTTAAAGAATCCTTTTACTTACAAATATAATAGGTGCCGTATTTTGGATTTCGGAGTTCATTACACAATAAAGCAACATTTTCTTTGGTAGGTCTAACAAAAACAATGCATTTTAAGTGCTTTAAACCTTCGCTTCGAACCGCAGCATCGATTCGTTCGAAGAGATAAACTTCCTTCATTAAAATTTCTGACTGACTGTAAACCAAACTGACTATGCTTATCTGTAAAGAAAATGTCTCTTGCAATTTATTTTTTAACAGTGATAATAAAGCATTAATAGAAAATGTGAAAAGATGTATAAACGAGAGGAAAGATTACGGGTAAACATAACCTGAAAATTGATTTAATTACCGTTTGCTTGTCCATTAAAAGCACTTTCATGCCAGGACCACTCTCCTCCGTCATTTTTGTAACATAAAACTTTAATGCTGTCACCACGTTCATCTTGTCAAATTATTTTGTACAATTATTAATCCAATAATTCATAACTTTCTGGATTGAAAAATAGGAAGAAAAGTTTTTGTCTGAATTGACGGACGTCACTGCAGATTTGTGCCATATTGTCTAAAATGACGGACGTGATTGTAGACTTTCGTGACCTGCATCACATCCGCCACATCGGCAATTTTATTGGCTGTAAATGGCGGGCTTTTAAAAACTAATTTTGTATAATAAATAATCATTGTATAATTATTGGAATTAATGAAATGTTAAAATACAAAATTT
>JAWWLR010000158.1:54303320-54315301 GCA_035041075.1 Acraspis erinacei | reverse complement strand
ATTTAAACCCTTCCAATTCAAGAAGCATGATAAAAAGAAAAAAATGCCTTTTCCAATTAAGAAAAAAATTATATAACCAAATTTTAAACTAAAATTTAAAATTTAAAGAAAACGGCTTCTTCCAATTCAGAAAAAATTGAAAGTCCCTCTTTAATTTTAGAAAAATGACGGACGTGAGGGTAGACTTTCGTGATCTGCGTCACATCCGTGATATCGGCAATCTTATTGGCTGTAAATGGCGCGCTTTTTTTAACATGTGAAAGTGTAAATCAATTTTGTATAATAAATAATCATTGCAGAATTAATGAAAACTTTAAAATACAAAATTTCTCTCCTCCAATTAAAAAAGAAAATAATAACCAACATTTTCTTCTCTCCAACTCCATAGAAATTTTACAAATAAAAAATTACACTGTTTCGATTTAAAAAAAAAGATTAACAATAATGAGTTTTCCTCTTCAACTCTATAAAAATGATAAAAAGAAAAAATTGCCTTTTCCAATTAAGAAAATAAATAAATAACCAAAATTTAAACCCTTCCAATTCAAACAGAATGATAAAAAGAAAAAACTGCCTTTTCCAATTAAGAAAAAAAATATAACCAAATTTTAAACTAAACTTTAAAATTTAAATTTAAAGAAAACGGCCTCTTAACATTCAGAAAAAATTGAAAGTCCCTCTTCAATTTTAGAAAAAATAGCAAACGAAAATTTCTTTAGTACCAACTCAATCAAATATATTTTTTTAAGTTCCTCTTTTAAATCAGGAAAGAAAATACTTTCCTTATTTAAATCAGTAAAAATGTTAAACAGAAGGAAATAGCCTCTTCTAATTCAGAAAAAAATGTCTTCCCTTAAAATCAATAAAAATGCTCAAAATAGAAATGGTCTCTTCTAAATAAAACAAACAAACAAAATAAAATGTTATCCCTTCAATCTCAACATTTTTGTTTTTAAGTTCCTCCTGTAATTCAGGAACGAAAATTATTTCCTTATTAAACAAAATAAAATGTTAAACAATGATAAAAACAAAAAAGGACAGAAAAAATTGAAAATATAAATTTCCTCCATTCCAACTTAATAAAAATGTTAAAAATAAAAAATTAACATCTTTCAAATTTCAGAAAAAAAATTGACTATAACCAACTCAATAAAAATTATAAAAAGGTCCTCTTCCAATTCAGGAAAAAATTAAAAACCGTAATCGCCTCCTTTCAAACTTAATAAAAATGTTAAAAATAAAAAAATACCGTCTTTCAATTCAGGAAAAAAATTATTCCCTTCTGAAATTCAATATAAATGTTAAAAAGGAATAAATGGCCTCTTCCAATTCAGAAAAAAACTCGCACCTTCACTCTTCCGAAAAAAATTAAAACAATAATTTCTTCCTTAAACTCAATAAAAATTCTGAAAATAAAAATGGTCTTACAATTTTAAAAAAACTCTAATTTCATCCCTTCCAACTAAATAAAAATGATAAATACAAAAAAGCCCTCTTCAGCAAAAAATTCAAAATAGAAATGCCCTCACTTTGCATTCAATAAAAATGTTAAAAATAAAAAATTACTCTCGTACCATTTGGAAAAAATATATATATATACATACATTAAAAAGCTCCCCCCCCTTTTAACTCATGAAAAATCTTAAAAAAAAAGGGCCTCTTGCAATTCACAGAAAAATAAAATAACCAAAATTTTATCCCATCCAAATATTTAAAAATCTGGAAAATAAAAAATGTTCCTGTTTCAACTTAGAAAAAATTGAAAATATTAACATCCTCTATTCAAACTTAATAAAAAAATTTTAATAAAAAATTACTATTTTTTCGGTTTTAGAACAAAATGACAGTACAAAGTTCACCCTTCCAACTCAATAAAAAAGATAAAATAAAAAAAGACAAAAATAAAAAATAAATAAAATAATAATAAATAAAATAAAAAATTTTAAATATAAAAAAAAATAAAAAATGATCTTAAAACATAAACTTAATCTTTTCCAACATAAAAATTAAAAAAAAATAAAATAAAAATGACCCTCTTTTTCATTTCAGAAATAAAAGATTGACCATAACAAACTTAATAAAAATTCTAAAAAGAGCCTCTCCTAATTCAGAAAAAAAATTTTAATCCGTAATCTCCTCCTTTCAAACTTAATAAAAATGTTAAAAATAAAAAAATACCCTCTTTCAATTCAGGAAAAAAACTATTATCTTCTGAAATTCAATAAAAATATTATAAAGAAAAAAATTGCATCTTCGAATGCAGAAAAAAAATTAAAAATGGAAATGCCCTCAAATAAAATTCAATAAAAATGTTTAAAATAAAAAAGTACTCTTTTCCAATTTAGAAAAAAATATTTACAGTAAAAAGTCCTGGATCTTACCTCATAAAAAATCTTAAAACGGAAAAAGAGCCTCTTACAATTCGCAGAAAAATAAAGTAACCAAAATTTCATCCCTTCCAAATATTAAAAATCTTGAAAATAAAAAATGTTCCTTTTCCAATTTAGAAAAAATTGAAAATATAAACTACCCTTATTTAAACCTAATAAAAGTGTTAAAAATAACAAATTAGTATTTTTCCGGTTTAGAAAAAAATGGGACAGAAAAAAGTTCAGAAAATTTTCCTCTTTCAATTCAGGAAAAAATTATTCTCCTAAACTCAATAAAAATGTTAAAACAGAAGAAAATCGCCTCTTGTAACTCGCAAAAAATAAACAAAGTTTTATTCTTTCCAACTCAGTAAAATTGATTAATACAAAAAAGGCCCCTTTTAATTGAGAAAAAAATTGAAAATCTAAATTTGATCTCTTCCAACACTCTTTTCCCTTTCAGAAAAAAATTAATAAAAAAAGGCCCTCTTCCAATTCCGAAAAAATTGAACATCAAAATTTCTTCCCTTGAACTCAATAAAAAGGCTGAAAATAAAAATGTTCTCTTTCAATTTAAAAAAAAACCTTAAATATCATAATTTCCAACTCAATGAAAATGATAAAAATAAAAAAGGTCATCTACCTTTTAGAAAAAAATTCAAAATGAAAATGCCCTCGCTTTTTATTCAATAGAAATCTTTTAAAAAAATACTCTCTTCTAATTTAGAAAAAATATTTACTCCAACTGTCTCTTCCAACTATATAAAAATTTTGAAAATAAAAAAGGTTCTTTGTCCAATTCAGAAAAATTGAAAATATAAACTTTCTTCTTTCCAGTTAAATAAAAATGTTAAAAATAAAAAATTAACATTTTTTCGATTCCATAAAAAAAATTGAAAATAAATTACAATTCAGAAAAAATAACCCAAATTTCCTCCCTTTCAGCCCAATAAAAATGACCAAAAATAGAATAAAAACCATTTTTGGTAATTGAAAATGTAAAAAAAAGTTCCTCTTCCAATCCGGAAATAATTAAATACCGCAATTTCTTCCCTTTCTTGTAAAATAAAAATTGTGAAATTCAAACGTTTTTTTGTACAAAAATCCTTCAAGGTTGAATTATTTTCATTTTAGTTCGATTCAGATGGTTTTAAAATTGAATATTTCAGACTGAAACAATATAAAAAATTATTACACTCAAAAATTGAACATTTAGGCCCAAAAGATTAATTTTCAACCAAAAAAATTAATTTTCTACCTAAGAAGACGATTTTTTAATAAAATACATTATTTCTCAATGAAATTGTTAAATTTTCAACAAAAAATATTAATTTTCAACTAAACAGTTAAGTTATTAACTAAAAAATATTAGTTTTCAACCAAGAATGGAACAGCTAAAATTTCAGATCGAAAAATGAATTCTCCATTAAAAAAAAAAAAAACTTTGAAGCAAAAAGATGAATTTTTAACGAAGAAGATTAATTTTCTATCAAAAAGAACGAATTTTTAAAACAAAATACGTGTACTTTCAACTAGAATTTCCAACCAAAAACAATCAATTTTCCACGACAAACCAAATAGTTAAATTTTCAGATTAAAATTATTTTCAATGAAACAAAAAAAAAACCATTAAAAAAATAAGTTAAATACTATAATATAAATAAAATTGGACAAAAATGAAGAATTTTTATTCAATTTTATATTGCAATTTTCCAGGTCATGCTTTTTAATTAAAGAAATGATATAAACTCAAGAAATGCTTTAGAAAATAAGAAAAACTTTAAAAATCTGTATTTCATACCAAAGTTTTTGAAAACAGAATCACTATCCAGGACAATATTTTGTATAAAAACAAATTGTCAGGACACTCAAGGGGACTTTTCTCTTAAAACGACAAAATTAAATTAAATTCTCGACTTTTAAATATGTAAAAAAAAATCCACTCTCAATCTCTACTCGTCAATTGTTCACAACTGTCCACTTAAAATTATAGTGATCATTCATGCTGTTTTTTACTCGAGCATAATCTTCATAATAAACATACCCAACGAAACTCAGTCGCTTGATAAAAAAAATTTGTACACCAAGGTTCTGATAATAAAAAAGCTTAAGTAAATTAACGTATCGCAGTTGGTAGAAATAATAACACTTATTACGTATTTTTCATGATAATCATCATGTCCATATCATCATTAAGTTAAAATAATTGGAGGCTCTTCCGAAGGAGGCAAAACATTCGTTTCTTGAGTTTCGACAATTTTACTTCGAATGATGTTTCCCTCCTCGTCCATTTCGTCAATAGAGATCAAAATATTGGAAATAACGGGCATCGATTTTCCTAATTCATTCGTAATTTCTTCTTCCTCCTCTTCTCCGCCCTCTTCTTCTTCTTCTTTTTTCAATTTCATTTTCATTTTATTTTCTACTTTTGGGTCATCTTCTGTTTCCATCACCTACACAAAAATTAGAGAATCATCGTGACGATTTAAAATTCCCGGTTTTTTTTCCGTCAAATTTTTCAATTTTCTGGGTCAACTGAAATATTCATATTTGCCGCAAAAAGCAAACATTTCTTTTAATTTATGACGCGCATTCTAAAATACTTGAGCACAAAAGAGAAAAAAGTGGTGAAATAAATGAACTTTTTCCCTAAAATGATGAATATTTTAATTTTCAACTAAAAAAATGAATTTTTAAACAATTAAATCAATTTTTAAAGAAAAAGAATAATTTTCTACAAAAAGATACAATTTGTCAACAAAATAGTTTAATTTTCAACTAAGATGACAAATCTTCAACTGAAATAGTTTAATTTTAAACAACAAAAAATTAATTTTTACTAAAAAATATTCATTGTCAATCAAAACTTTTTTGATTGACCAAAAAATGGAATAATTAAATTTTTAGTCAAAAATGAATGTTCAAAAAAAGAGATGAATATTTATGTAAAATTATGGAATATTCAACTGGAATAATATTTAAATTTTGAGTTAGAAAAAAAACAACATAATTTTCAACCAAAAAATAAATAAATTTTCAAATAAAATAGTTTAATTTTAAACTGAAATGAGAAATCTTCAACTGAAATAGTTTAATTTTAAGCAACAAAAAATTAATTTTTACTAAAAAAGATTCATTGTCAATCAAAACTTAAATAATTAAATTTTCAGTTAAAAAAATTAATGTTGAACCAAACAGACCAATTTTGAACTAAAATCATGGAATATTCAACTGGAATAAGTTAAAATTTCAGTTAAAAAATTACTTTATACAAAAAAAAAATGATCTTTTAACAAAAAACTGACTTTCAACAAAAAATCTAAGTTTAAAAAAAATAGTTACATTTTCAAACAAAGAGATGAATTTTAAATTAAAATTGTAAATGTTTAACTGGAAGAGTTGAATTTCAAAAGCAAAATAAAAGATGTTTAGTTTCTAAAAAAAAAAATTAAATTTCCGGTAAAAAATACCAAAAATTATGGAATATTCAACTGGAATAATAGTTAAATTTTCAGTTAGAAAAACAACATAATTTTCAACCAAAAAATAAACAAATTTTCAAATAAAATAGTTCAAATTTCGACAAAAAAATTAATCTTCAACCAAATACTTAAACTTTCCACAAAAATAATTTTATTTACAACCAGAAAGATGAATTTTTAACTAAAATTATAAATATTTAACTGTAATACTTGCATTTTCAACCTAAAAGAATCTTTTTTAAACAAGAAGATTAATTTCAAAAGAAAAATAATAATTTCGTACCAAAAATTACAATTTGTCAACAGAATATTTTATTTTTCAACTAAAATGAGAAATTCTCAACTGAAATAGTTTAATTTTAAATAACAAAAAATTAATTTTTACTTTAAAAAATTCATTGTGAATCAAAACCTAAATAATTAAATTCTAAGTTCAAAAAATTAATCTTGAACCAAACAGACAAATTTTCAACTAAAATCATGGAATATTCAACTAGAATGAGTTAAAATTTCAGTTAAAAAATTACTTTGCACAAAAAAGTGATCTTCCAACAAAAAAGCTGACTTTCAACAAAAAAGGATAACTTTGAAAAAAATAGTTATATTTTTACATAAAGTGATGAATTTTAAACTAAAATTCTAAATATTTAACTGGAATATTCAACTGAAATACTTAAATTTTTGACCAAAATGATGACTTTTCGAACAAGAATATTAATTTCTACAAAAAAATGAAATTTCAGCTAAAAAATACCATTTTTCAACCAAAAAATTGAATTTTCAACAAAAGAGGTGAATATTTATGTAAAATTATGGAATATTCAACTGGAATAATAGTTCAATTTTCAGTTAGAAAAAAAACAACATAATTTTTAACAAAAAAAAAAAACAATTTTCAAATAAAATAGTTCAATTTTCGGCAACAAAATTCATTTTAAACAAAATACTTAACTTTCAACATGAGTAATTTTATTTACAACCAGAAGGATGAATTTTCAACTAAAATGATAAATATTTAACTGTAATACTTGCATTTTTAACATAGAAGAATCTTTTTTAAACAAGAAGATTAATTTCAAAAGAAAACTAATAATTTGGTACAAAAAATTACAATTTGTCAACAAAATATTTTAATTTTCAACTAAAAATTAATTTTTACTAAAAAAGATTCATTGTCAATCAAAACTGAAATAATTAAATTTTCAATTAAAAAATTAATGTTCAACCAAGCAGACAAAAATAAACAAATTTTCAAATAAAATATTTCAATTTTAGACAATAAAAAGTTAATTTTCATAAAAAAAAAAACAAAAAATGTCCATCAAATAGCTCATATTTAACCAAAAAAAGGAGTTTTCAATTCAAATGTTGAATCTTAAAAAAAATTAATTTTCAACTAAAATGATAAATATTTGACTGTAATACGTGTATTTTTAATCTAAAAGAATATTTTTTAAACAAGAAGATTAACTTGCAAAGAAAAAGATCATTTTCTACCAACAAAAAATCGATCATTAACAAATTATGCGGATTTTCAACGAAATAGTTGAATTTTCAATGAGAAACGACAAATTTGCATCGGAACTGATGAATTTTCAACTAAAATAATAAATCCTTAACTTAAATAGTCGAATTTTCAATAACAAAAAATTTAAGTTTTATTAAAAAAGATAAATTGTCAATCAATACTTACTTAAGAGTTTTAATCTAAAACTATGGAATATTCGATTGAAACAAGTTAAATATTCAATAAAAAAAATACATTCCCAAAAAAACTTTTAAAAAAATAGTTACACTTTCAAGCAAAGTGATGAGTTTTCAACTAAAATTGTAATCTTTAACTAGAATAGTTGAATTTTAAATCAGAAAGATGCATTTTCAAAGAAAAAGATAAATTTTTCAACAATGAGATTATTTTTCAAACAAAAAGATTAATTTTATACAAAAAATAAAAATTTTCAAAAAAATACATGCATTTTAAACGAAATAATTGAATTGAAAATTAGAGAAGACAAATATTCAAACAAATAGATGAACTTTGACCAAAAAAAAAAGAATTTTTAACAAAAATGTAATAGTTACATTTTTAGTTAAAAGCATTAATTTTCAACTAAAAAAAATGAATCTTCAACTATGGAATATTCAATTGAAATAGTTTAAATTTCCTGTTAAAAAAGGACTTTCACAAAGAAAAAAAAGTTATATTTTCACACAAAGCGATGAATTTTAAACTAAAATTATGAATAAATAGAAGACTTAAATTTTCAAACAAAAATATGAATTTTTCAACATTGAGATTTATTTTCAATCAAAAATATGATTTTTAAATAACAAAAAATTAATCTTTACTAAAAAATATAAATTGTTCAACCAAAGAGGATGCATATTTATCTAGAATTATGGAATATTCAAGTAGAATAATAGTTAATTTTTCAGTTAAAAAGCAACATAATTTTCAACAAAAAAAGAAAGAAATTTTCAAAAAAATAGCTCATATTTCTACTGAAGAAATAAAATTTTAATTGAAATGATGAATCTCCAACCAAAACAATTAATTTTCAATCGACCAGAAGATTAACTTTCAAAGAAAAAAAGGATTTTCTATTTAAAAAATCGATTTTTTAAACAAAATAGGTGTTTTTCAACAATATAATTGAGTCTTGTATTAAAAAAAAAACAATTTGTATTCAAGATGTGGAATTTTGAACTAGGAAAGATACATTTTCAACTGAAAATGGAAGAGTTCAATTTTCAGCTGAAGAAATTAATTTTCAATCAAACTAATGAATTTTCAAGAATAAAGAATATTTTTTTATATAAAAAAGACGAATTTTCCACACAGTACATAATTTTTCAACAAATAATTGAATTTCTAGGCAAAGAATTTCAATTTTTAGCCAAATAGTTGCAATTTCATTTAGGAAAAAAGATAAATTTTTAATGTAAGATCGAACAAAATTTTTTTTTATCTATCTACTTCTAAACAAAACAAAACAAAACTAATTTTCAGCAAAATAGTTAAATTTTCTACTGGAATAGGAATATGATGGATCTTTACTAAAGAAATTAATTTTTAATAAATGAGTTTAACTTTGAACCACGTAGTTGAATTTTTAAATATATATTTATTACTATTTTTAGTATTTTTATTATTATTATTATATCATTTTTAATATTTAGTCACTTTTCTAAATTGACCAAAAATTTTTTTTTAACTTTAAATTATTGACTTTTTTTAAACTTTTTATTCGCCAACAATTTCTAAAGAAAGCAGAACCATGAATAAATAAATTCTTAATTTTTTGCGCACATAAGTCGCCTGAAATCCTTGAAATCTGTAATTTTGGTGAATTTTTTATAAAATATTTTTAAAAGCTTTCTAAAATATTTTTATGTAATTTGAAATCATTGTAATAATTTTAATCTTTTGGTCAAATGTTTTTGGAAATATTTATAAAAATTTGCTTAAATCTTCCTTTATGAAATATTTTTTATTCATTGAAATCATTGAACTGTTTGAAATATTTCCAAATATTTATGAAATTTTTATGAAATCTTTGAAATACTTGTGAAATCTTTTATATTAATTTTAAATAATTAATAATTAATAATATTAATGTTAATAATAATCTGTTTTTTTTTTATTTTTAAAATCTTTAGAAAAAGTTAAAAATTTTTTGAATTGTTTGAAATCTTTGTAAAATTTTTCCTCAATCTTTGTTTGTGAAATCTTTTTTATTCGTTGAAATCATTGAACTATTTTCAATCTTTCCAAATATTTATGAAATTTTTATGAAATCTTTGAAATACTTGTTTCAAAAATCGTTTCAAAACAGCAAAAGGTTTTTAAATCTTTGAAATCCCTGAAATCTTCGTAAAATGTTCAAAATACTTTTAAATATTTGAAAATCTATGAAATATTTTGAAAACTTTAAAAATCTTTAGTAATTTTTTTTATAAACCTTTATGAAATCTTTGTGAAAAGATTTCTGAAATATTTTCTATTAATTTGCAGTAATTGAAATATTTTTAATTTATGTCAAATTTTTTGAAATATTAGAAAACTGGTCCTTTTTAAAATCTTTAAAATCTGTTGAAAGTTTTAAAATCTTTGGTAGTGTTCGAAATCTTTGAAAAATGTTTGTAAATTCTTTTTCGGATCTTTTAAAATTTGTTTACATTTTGTAATAAATCTTCTTCTTATTTGGAATCTTAGTGAAATCTTTTAAAATCTTCCCTTTTAGGAAAATTTTTAATCTTTTGAAAGTTTAAACATTTTTGTAAATGTTCAAACTCTTCGTTCAATTTTAAAAATCTGGTTTATCCGGCTTTTTACATCTTCGAAGTCCCTTAAATCTTTGTAAAATGCTCAAAATACTTTTAAATATTTTAAAATCTATGAAATATTTTGAAAACTTTTAAAATCTTTAGTCATGTTTTTTTTTATAAAACTTCATGAAATCTTTGTGAAAGCTTTCTGAAATATTTTGTATTCATTTGCAGTCATTAAAATATTTTTAATTTATGTCAAATTTTTTGAAATATTACAAAACTGGTCCTTTTTAAAATCTTTAAAATCCTCAAAATCCTTGTTTAATTCTTCGTTTATGAAATCTTTTTTATTCGCTGAAAATTTCTGAAATTTTTTTAAAATATTCAAAATACATTTAAATATTTTAAAATCTATGAAATATAATTTTTAAATCAAATCACAAAAACATGTGTATACTTTTATTCTCTAACGAGTAAAAGATAAATTATATCTTGATAAATAAAAAAAGATTTCAGTAGTAAAATTTCTTCTAAAGGAGATTTTTCTTTCAAAATATACGAAAAAAATTTAAATTATTTTTCGCCTTTCGATAAAATAACTCTTCCGAAAGAAAGCAAATTTAATGAAATATTCAAAGAGATTTTTCTACCTTGGTAAAATTTACAAAAAAGAATTATTTTAGTTAAAACTCTAATGATTTCTATAAGATTAAAGAATTTCAAAAGGACTCCTTTAATCTGGCATAATTTCATCTGCCCGTTTTCAATCCATTATTTAATAATAAAAATCTTACTTCGACACATATTGCTGAATCCTGAGTGATTTTCAAAGTATAATTCTTTTCCGGAAGCACAGTATCTGCTGTCGATGCCGGCTTCAACTCATCGTCATCAATACTTTCGTATCGAATTGTCTGAACTCGGTAGCATCCATCCACATCTTTGTTATATTGAAAGCGCTTGTGTCCGCTAGGCAACTGCAAATCGTGGGCATCCATCAAATGTCTCGAGAGTCTGTAACTTTTTTGATACTTCACGGGACATTCGTGGCAGCAATACCATCTCACCTCTTGACAGTGAACTTTCTCGACATGTCTAAAAAAAGGCAAATTAAATTTTACAATTAATAAATTGGAGAAAAAGGAATTTAGTCATTATTTTTTTATCGGCGGGTGTCGGAATCAGATCAGAGATCAAAAATAATTGAATAGTCTCTCAAATTTGAAAAAATAGTATTTTCGGTAGAAAATTTATCTTTTTGATTAAAAATTAATTTTTTTTTTGGTTAAAAAATTAATAACTAGGTTTTATAGTTAAACTGCTTTCTTCATAATGAAAAAAAATATATTTCTTTCTTGAAAATTCAAATTTTGATCGAAAATTTTTTAATTTTATTGAAAATTGTCTTTTTTGGTAGAAAATTAATAATTTCGTTTAAAAGTGTATCTTTTTTAGTTGAAAATTTAACTTTTTGGTTCAGAATTCTTAAATTATGTTAAACATTGTCTTGTTTTTTGTAGTAAATTAATCTTTTTTAGTTAAAAATTCAACTTTTTCCTTGAGAAATCTTGAATTTGTTTAAAAATTCATATTTTTGGTTGAAAATTCAACTTTTAGTTTAAAAATTTAACAACTAGGTTTTAAAGTTAAACTGCTTTCTTATTAATGAAAAATAAAATATTTCTTTCTTAAAAATTCAACTTTTTGGTCGAGAATTTTTGAATTTTATTGAAAAATTTTTTTCTTTGTATTAAATTAATATATTTTTTTTAATTCAACTTTTTACATTCTCATCATTTATGATTGAGCAAGTATTAGAATTGTCGGAAATTTGACACCTACATGTTTCAACGGATCT
>JAWWLR010000158.1:54283025-54297261 GCA_035041075.1 Acraspis erinacei | reverse complement strand
ATTCCAAATACAAAGAATAAATATCCGAGCGCGAAGCGCGAGATTCAACATCCACGCGCCCTAGGCGCGCTCAAACTCGCGAGCTATGAGAATGTGCCCGCGCAGCGGGCAGATTTTTAATTATTAAGAAAGCAGTTTTTCTTAACAATTAAATATATATATATATATTTCTTTGTCAAAAATTCAACTTTTTGATCGAGAATTTTTAAATTTTATTGAAATTTTTTATTGTTAGTAGGTAAATTAATTAGGAAGATAAATTCACTTTTTCGTAGAGTTTAAAAATTCATCTTTGTTAGATAACAATGAACGATTTTGGTTAAAAATTCGTCTAATAAATAAATAAGTTAATCTTTTTGTTTAAACATTCTTCTTTTTCGTTGAAATATCAACTTTTTAATTAAGAAATCTTGAATTTCATTAAAAATTTGGTCTTTTTGGTAGTAAATTAATATTTTCAGTTAAAAATCTATCTTTTTTAGTTGAAAATTTAACTGTTTGGTTCAGAATTCTTGAATTATGTTACAAATTCGTATTTTTTTGTAGTAAATTAATCTTTTTGTTTAAAAAATCCTCTTTTTTAGTTGAAAATTCAACTTTTTGTTTGACAATGCCTGAATTTGAATGAAATTCGTCATTTTTGGCAGTAAATTAATCTTTTTCTTTACAAATAATTTTTTTTTGTTAGAAATTTAACAACTTTAAGTTAAAATTAAGTTAAAATTCAAACTTTTTGTTGGAATTGAACTATTTTGTTGAAAATTAATCAAGTTTAATTGAAAATGCAACTTTTGGGTTGAAAGTTCTTGTATTTTGTAAGAAAAATCCTTATTTTACAGTATAAAATTATCTTTTTTTTAATCAAAATTACGTACTTTTTGGTTAAAAATTCGATTATTTAGCAGAAAATTAAGTTTGCACTTCTTATTTTGGTGTTGGAAAGGGAAATTGAAATCTCATCTATTTTAATGACTTACAATTCCACTTTTTGGTCGAGAATTCTTGAATTTTTTTGAAATTCGTCTTTTTTTGCTACTAAATTAATCTTTTTGTTTAAAAATTCAACTTTTTCGTTGAGAAATCTTGAATTTGGTTAAAAATTCATTTTTTGTGTGGAAAATTAATCTTTTTGTTTAAAAATTTAACAGATAGGGTTTAAAGTTAAACCGCTTTCTCATGATTTAAAAAAATTTCTTTTATTCCTAAAAATTCAACTTTTTGGTTCAGAATTTATTTGAAAATTCAACTTATATGTTGAGAGTTCTTATATTTTGTAGGAAATTCGTAATTCACACTATAAAATTAACTTTTTTAATCAATATTGTATTTTTGTTGTTGTTAAAAATTCAATTATTTAGCAGAAAATTAAATTAAAGTTTACACTTCTTATTTTGGTGTTGGAAAGGGAACTATTTCTTAAAGTTCTTTTTTATATTTTACAAGAAATTTCATCTTTCTTGAGTAAAAAATTGAAATCTCTTCGATTTTAATGATTTACAATTCCCTTTTTTGTAGAAAATTCTTGAATTTGATTGACATTCGTCTTTTTTGGTAGTAAATTAATATTTTTCTTTAAAAATCTATCTTTTTTAGTTGAAAGTTTAACTTTTTGGTTTAGAATTCTAAAATATGTTAAACATTCGTCTTGTTTTTTTTAGTAAATTAATCTTTTTTAGTTAAGAATTCAACTTTTTCCTTGTGAAATCTTGAATATGGTTAAAATATCATTTTATCTGTAGAGAATTCATCTTTTTATTTAAAAATTTAACAGATAGAGTTGAAAGTTAAACTGCTTTCTTATTATTTAAAAAAATTTCTTTCATGCTTAAAAACTCAACTTTTGGTTCAGAATTCTTGAACTATTTTACAAATTCGTCTTTTTTGTTTAAAAAATCATCTTTTTTAGTTGAATTTTCAACTTTTTGTTTGACAATGTCTGAATTTTATTGAAATTCGTATTTTTTGACAGTAAATTAATCTTTTTCGTTAAAAATAATTCTTTTTGGTTAGAAATTTAACAACTTTAAGTCAAAATTCAAACTTCTTGATAGAATTGAACTGTTTTTGTCAAAAATGTCTTTTTTTGTTGAAAATTAATCTAGTTTAATTGAAAATGCAACTTTTTTTTATCAATATTGCATACTTTTTGGTTAAAAATTCGATTATTTAGCAGAAAATTAACTTAAGTTTTACACTTCTTATTTTGGTATTGGAAAGGGAACTATTTCTTAAGGTTCTTTTATATATTTTACAAGAAATTTCATCTTTCTTGAATAAAAAATTGAATTCTCTTTGATTTTAATGATCTTCTACAATTTTCAAGAGTTACAATTAAAAAATTCTTAAATTTTGAAAATAAAGAATGGCAAATTATTTAAGTGGGACCTCTAATCTGAAAAATCTAAGATCCATAAGCCCTAAATAAATCCTTAATCTAATTTAAAAGAAAAAACTTATATGCCCCGCGACTCTAGATAAATGAGAAAATCACTTTTCTAAATTGGCAAAAAGGATAAAAATAATTAAAAAATAGAAAAAAAACTTGTATTTTATTGCGAGCATTGCATCAGATAATATATGAAAAAAATCCACTCACCTGTCTAGAATGTAGGCGTTTTTGCATTGATATAAGCAGCCATCGACTGTGCAAAAAAAATTCGGTCCCTTGGTGTGAACTGACATATGATAGTCGAGATCCTGTTGTGTTTTGGCAGCATGTTTGCACAATTGACATGCAAAGGCCCGTTCATTCAAATGTCTGTAGCGAATATGTTTTGCGAGGGCCGCCACTGATTCGCAGCTCATATCACACATGCTGCACTTGTGCGTGAATATATGCTGTCTCATGTGATCTTTCAGTATTTTTTCAGTCGCATAAAATTTATTACAATGAGAACACTGGAATCCCTGTTCTGTGCATAGAAAAACAAAAAATACATTATCTAGAAGGGAAATTAAATTTAAAAATGAAAATTTATTTATTTTTTTTTGGAAATTTAACAATTTCGTTTTAAAGTTACACTGCTTTCTTAAAATTAAAAAATTAAAATTTGTTTCTTAAAAATCCAACTTTTTTATCAAGAATTTTTAAATTTTTTTGCAATTTTTAGATTGTCATTGGGTAAATTAATTGTATTGTTTAAAAAATCATATTTTTAGTTGAAAAATACACTTTTTTGTAGAAAATTCTTGAATTTGATTGAAATTCGTATTTTTTGGTAGCAAATTAATCTTTTCGTTTAAAATTCAACTTCTTTTCGTTTAAAATTCAACTTTTTCGTATAAAATTCTTGAATTTCATTGAAATTCATCTGTTTAGGTAGTAAATCAATCTTTTTGCTTAAAAATTCTTCTCTTTTAGTTTAAAATTCAATTTTTTTCGCAGAGAATTCTTGCATTTCATTAAAAATGCGTATTTTCTTGTAGCAAATTAAACCCTTTGTTTAACAATTCTTCTTTTTTAGTTTACAATTCACCTTTTTGGTAGAAAATTCTTGAATTTTATTAAAATTGGTTTTTTCGGTCGAAAATTAATCTTTTGGTTTATAAATTAATCTTTTTGTTTAAAAATTCATCTTTTTTTAACAATTCATCTTTTTGTTTAAAAATTTAACAACAATGTTTTAAAGTTAAACTGCTTTCTTAAAATTAAAAAAAGAAAAATTTGTTTCTTAAAAATCCAACTTTTTTTATCGAGAATTTTTTTATTTTTGTTGTTGCAATTTTTAGATTGTCATTGGGTAAATTAATTGTTTTGTTTACAAAATCATATTTTTAGTTTAAAATTACACTTTTTTGTAGAAAATTCTTGAATTTTATTGAAAATCGCCTTTTTGGTAGTAAATTAATATTTTCGTTTAAAAAATGTACTTTTTTAGTTCAAACTTTATTTTTTTGGTTTTACAGTTACACTGCTTTCTTAATAATTAAGAAAAGAAAAATTTGTTTCTTAAAAATCCAACTTTTTAGATCGAGAATTTAAAAATTTTTTTGCCATTTTTTTATTATCATTAGGTAAATTAATTGTTTTGTTTACAAAATCATATTTTTTAGTTGAAAAATACACTTTGTTGTAGACAATTTTTGAATTTTATTGAAATTGGTCTTTTTTGGTAGTAAGATAATATTTTTGTATAAGAATTAATCTTCTTTTGTTGAAACGTTAACTTTTTGGTTGACAACTCTTGCAATTTATAGAAAATTCCTCTTTTTTGGTAGTAAATTAATATTTTCGTTTAAAAAGTTTACTTTTTTTAGTTCAAACTTTATTTTTTTGGTTTAGGATTCTTGAATTTTATTGAAATTCGTATTTTTTGGTAGTAAATTAATCTTGTCGTTTAAAATTCAACTTTTTTAGTTTCAAATTCAACATTTTCGTAAAAAATTCTTGAATTTCATTGAAACTCATCTGTTTAGGTAGTAAATCAATCCTTTTGCTTAAAAATTCTTCTTTTTTTAGTTTAAAATTCAACTTTTTCGCAGACAATTCTTGCATTTAATCAAAAATGCGTATTTTTTTGTAGCAAATTAAACCGTTTGTTTAATAATTCTTCTTTTCTAGTTTACAATTCAACTTTTTCGTAGAAAAATCTTGAATTTGATTGAAATTCGTCTTTTTAGGTAGTAAATCAATCTTTCTGTTTAAAAATTAAACTTTGTTAGTTTACAATTAACTTTTTTGGTTAAAAATTATTCTTATTTGCAGGAAATTAATCTCTTTGTTTAAACATTCCTAAGCTTTTTAATTGGGAAATCTTGAATTTGATTAAAAATTCGTCTATTTTGGTAGTTAATAAATCTTTTTGTTTAAAAAAATCATCTTTTTCAGTTAAAAAATCAACTTCTTGATTCAGAATTCTTAATTAGTTTTAAAAATTCTTGTTTTTTTTTTGTATTATAAATGAATCTTTTTGTGTAAAAATTAATCTTTTTTTCGTTCAAAAATCCAATTTTTTGGTCGAGAATTCTTTAATTTATTTAAAAATTCGTTTTTTCGGTAGAAAATTAATCTTTTGGTTTATAAATTAATCTTTTTGTTCAAAAATTCATCTTTTTTTTAACAATTCATCTTTTTGTTTAAAAATTTAACAAGGTTTTAAAGTTAAACTGGTTTCTTATTAATGAAAAATAAAATATTTCTATCTTAAAAATTCAACTTTTTGGTCGAGAATTTTTGAATTTTATTAAAAATTTTATTCTTTGTAGTAAATTAATTTTTTTTTTAATTCAACTTTTTTATTCTTAAATTCAATTTTTTCGTAGAGAAATCTTGAATTTTATTGAAATTCGTCTTTTTAGGTAGTAAATCAACCTTTCTGTTAAAAAATTAATCTTTGTTAGTTTACAATTAACCTTTTTGGTTAAAAATTCATCTTATTTGCAGGAAATTAATCTTTCATAATCATTCATAAACTTTTACATTAAAAAAACTTGAATTTAATTAAAAATTCGTATTTTTTGGTAGTAAATAAATCTCTTTGTTTAAAAAAATCATCTTTTTCAGTTAAAAAATCAACTTCTGGATTCAGAATTCTTAATTAATTTTAAAAATTCTTGTTTCTTTTTTGTATTAAATTAATCTTTTTGTGTAAAAATTCATCTGTTTTTCGTTGAAAAATCCAATTTTTTGGTCGAGAATTCTTTAATTTAGTTAAAAATTTGTTTTTTTTCGGTAGAAAATTAATCTTTTGTTTTTATAAATTTAACAACAAGGTTTTAAAGTGTAACTGCTTTCTTAATAATGAAAAAAATTAGTTATTTTTTAAAAATTCTACTTTTTGGTCGAGAATTTGTTAATTTTATTGAAATTTGTCTTCTTTGGTAGAAAATTAATATTTTCCTTTTAAAAATGTATCTTTTTTAGTGGAAAATTTCACTTTTTGGTTCAGAATTCTTGAATGTTACAAATTCGTCTTTTTTTCTAGTAAATTAATCTTTTTGTTTAAAAAATCATATTTTTTAGTTGAATTTTCAACTTTTTGTTTGACAATGCCTGAATTTGATTGAAATTCGTATTTTTGGGCAGTAAATTATTATTTTCCTTCAAAAAGTTAACTTTTTTAGTTAAACCTTTAACTTTTTGGTTTAGGAATCTTGAATTTTATTGAAACTAGTCTTTTTTAGTAGTAAATTAATTTGTTTGTATAAAAATTCTTCATTTTTAGTTTCAAATTCAACTTTTTCGTAGAAAACTCTTGCATTTCATTAAAAATTCGTCTTTTTGGTAGTAAATTAAACCTTTTGTTTAAAAATTCGACTTTCTTAATTTAGAATTAAACTTTTTCGGATAGAATTCTTGAATTTTAGTGAAAATTCGTCTTTTTGGGTAGTAAAGCAATCTTTCAATTTAAAAATTCATCTTTGTTAGTTTACAATTAACCTTTTTGGTTAAGAATTCTTTCATTATGTTAAAAAATCATCTTTTTCAGTTAAAAATTCAACTTTTTGGTTCAGAATTCTTGAATTTTGTTAAAAATTCGTCTTTATTGTTAGTAAATTAATCTTTTTGTTTAAAAGTTGTTCTTTTTTAGTTTAAAATTCAACTTTTTTCGAAGAGAAATCTTGAATTTGGTTGAAAAATTCGTTTTTTTGGTAGAAAATTAATCGATTTGTTTAAAAATTCTTTTTTCTTTGTTTCAAAATATAAGAACTAGGCTTTAAAGTTAAACTGATTTCTCAATAATAAAAAAATATTTCTTTCTTAAAAATTCTACGTTTTGATCAAGAATTTTTGAATTTTATTAAAATTCATATTTTTTTGGTATTTAATTAATCTTTTTGCTTAAAAATTCTTCTTTTTAGTTTAAAATTCAACTTTTTTGCAGAGAATTCTTGCATTTCATTAAAAAAGCGTCTTTTTTAATAGTGAATCAATCTTTCTGTTTAAAAATTCATCTTCGTTAGTTTAAAAATTCGTATTTTTTGGTAGTAAATAAATCTTTTTGTTTAAAAAAATAATCTTTTTCAGTTAAAAAATCAACTTCTTGGTTCATAATTCTTAATTAATGTTAAAAAATTTTAGTTGAAAATTCAACTTTTTGTTTGGCAGTGCCTGCATTTTATTGAAATTCGTCTTTTTTTGGACAGTGAATTAATCTTTTTCTTTAAAAATAATTCTTTTTGTTTAAAAATTCGATTATTTAGCAGAAAATTAACTTAAAGTTTACACTTATTTTGGTGTTGGAAAGGGAACTGGAATATTTTTTGGATGCAAATTTAAATATTTAATAAGATTCTTTTTTATATTTTAAAAGAAATTTCATCTTTCTTAAATAAAAAATTGAATTCTCTTCGACTTTAATGATCTTCTACAATTTTCAAGAGTTATAATTTAAAAAATTTTAAATTTTGAGAAAAAAGAATGACAAATTATTTAAGTAGGGCCTCTAATATGAAAATTTAAGATCCATGAACCGTAAAAAATCCTGAATCTAATAAAAAACTTATATTAAAAAAAGAAAAAAAGAACTTGCAAATAAATAGTTCAAATTTCATTCCAAAAGACAAATTTTTAGAAGAAAGTTAAATTTTCAACAAAAAAGTTAATTTATAAGCAAGAAAGATAAATTTATAATAAAAAAAAGATTAACTTTCTACAAAAAAAAAAGAAATTTTTAATCCAAAATAATGTATTTTCCATCCAAAAAGGCGAATGTTTAACAAAACAGTTAAATTTCCGATCAGAAAATGACTTCTTAATAATATAGTTGAATTTTTAAACAAACTAATTAAATTTTCAATGTTTTCGTTTGAAGAAAATGATTCAATTTCAAACGCTTGAATACAAAATTATTCCGTTTTTAATTTTCTCGATTAAAATTGAAACTGGTACCTTCCGAGAGAAAAAAGTCAGGAAAAATCGCATTTTTTCAAAAAACTTGCCCGATCCGAGCCCTGTTGATAGGATAAAATATTTTAACAACTTACTATCGAGAGGAATTTGCCGCTCACAATGTTCCCGAAATCTTGAATTTGTCGAAAACATAAAGCCACAATCTGGACAAGCAACGATCTTCTCTTTGGTGTGACTTCTGACATGATCTCTCAATTTGTAGACACTCGCGAATTTTCCTTTGCAGCCTGCCCACTTGCATTTTACTCCACCCTCGACTTTGTTTCCCCGGGGATTTTTTTCCACGTGAATCGTCACATGATCGAGCAATCCTTGATATTTGTTGAAACTATTCGGACAATCGTCCCATTGACAAATCAACGTTGGCGGCAACTCAATTATTGTCCAGCCCGTTTCTAACAGACATTTCTGCAATCAAAATATATTTCATACTAAAAATATTACCTAGAAAAAATAAAAAATTATGAATCTTCAACTGTTAAATTTAACTTACCTTTAAATTAAATAATTAAATTTTAAGTTCAAAAAATTAATGCTCAGCGAAACAGAAGAATTTTCAACAAAAATATAGAATATTGAATTGGAATAAGTTAAATTTTAAACGAATGATATTAAATTACAACTAAAATGATGAATACTTAACTGGAATGGTTGAATTTTTAACCAAAAAGGTTAATTTTCTATTTTAAAAAATACAATTTTTCAAGAAAATACATTAATTATAACGTAATATTTGAATTTGTAATTAAAAAAGACAAATTTTCAATCAAATAGGTGAATTTTTAACTAAAAAAAAAGAATTTTTAACGTAACTGATGAATTTTAAACTAAAAGAAATGACGAATCTTCAACTGGAATAGTTGAATTTCAAAAAAAGAAAAATTAAAATTAACTAAAAGAACTGTCAACCAAAACTTCAATAATTAAATTTTAAGTTCAAAAAATTATCAACTAAAATGACGAATTTTCGACTGGAATCGTTAAATTTTAAATCAAGGCGATGAATTTTCAACTGGAATAGTTAAATTTTCAACAACAAATTAATTTTACTACAAAAGATAAATTATCAACCAAAATATAAATAATTAAATTTTAAGTTAAAAAAAATTAATGTTAAATCAGGCATAGGAATTTGCAACTAAAACTATGGAATATTTAATTGGAATAAGTTAAATTTCCGGATAAATAAAATTACTTTCCAGAAAAAAAAACTAAATTAAAAAAACAACAACTAATTTTCAACAAAATAGTTAACATTTTCAAACAAGGTGACGAATTTTCAACTTAGAAATTAAAATCAACTAAAGCTTAAATAATTAAATTTTAAGTTCAAAAAATTAATGTTCGAAGAAACAGAAGAATTTTCAACAAAAATATGGCATATTCAATTGGAATAAGCTAAATTTTAAATTAAAAAATTACTTTCGACCAAAAAAAAACTATCTTTCAACACAAAGAAAAAAAACTGTCCAAAAAAGAAAACTAATTTTCAAAAAAATATTTTTATTTTCACAGAAAATGATTTAACAGTTACATTTATAGTTTAAAAAATTAATTTTCAACCTAACTGATAAATTATTAACTAAAATAACGAATTTTCAACTGGAATAGTTCAATTTTTAATCAAGGTGATGAATTAAAAAAAAATTAAATTTACTAAAAAAGATAAATTGTCGACCAAAATATAAATAATTAAATTTTAAGTTCAAAAAATTAATGCTCAAAGAAACAGAAGAATTTTCAACAAAAATATGGAATATTCAATTGGAATAAGCTAAATTTTAAGTTAAAAAATTACTTTCGACCAAAAAAAAACAAACTTTCAACACAAAGAAAAAAAACTGTCAAAAAAAAAAGAAAACTAATTTTCAAAAAAAATATTTATATTTTCACAGAAAATGATGGAATAGTTACATTTTTAATTTAAGAAAATTAATTTTCAACCTAACTGACGAATTATTAACTAAAATGACGAATTTTCAACTGGAATAGTTGAATTTTCAGTTAAAAACATTAATTTTCAACCTACCTGATCAGTTTTCAACTAAAATTACGAATCTTCAACTGAACTAGTTGAATTTGTCATGAAAACAATGAGTTTTTATTAAAACAGATAAATTATCAATCAAACTTAAATAATTTAATTTTAAGTACAAAAAATTTATTTTCAACCTAAAAGACGAATTTTCTACTCAAATATGAAATATTAAATGCGAAAAAGTTAAATTTCCAGTTTAAAAAATTACTTTCAACAAAAAAAACTAATTTTCAAACAAAATAATTACATTTTTACACAGATTGATGAATTTTCAACTAAAAAACAGTGAGATTACAAAACTGGAATAGTTACATTTTTAATTAAAAAATTAATTTTCAACCTAACTGATAGAATTTTCAACTAAATGACGAACCTTCAACTGAAATAGTTGAATTGTTAACAACAACAAATTAATTTTTACTAAAAAAGATAAATTGTTAGTCAGAACTTAAATAATTAAATTTTAAGTTCAAAAAAATTAATTTTCAACCAAACAGAAGAATTTCAAACTAAAAATATGGAATATTCAATTGGAATAAGTTAAAAATTTTGTTTAGTAACAATATTTTATTATTGTATTTTTAAGAAATAAATAATATTTATAGAAAAAATCAATTTATTAAATTCGGGAATTGGAAAATTTCCGACAGAAAATTGCCAAAATTAAATAATTAAAAATTGTTTCTTTATCAATATTATTTATTGAAAATAAAAATTTATCAAAATAAATTGTTTTTAATGTTTAAAGTTTCTAAAATTATTTTTAATTCATACAATAACTTTATAAACCTAAAGCCTTAAAAAAAGACTTTTTGTTTAGTAAAAATATTTGATTATTGTATTTTTTTAAATAAATAATATTTATAAAAAATTTAATTTATTAAATACGGGACTTGGGAAATTCCTGAACAATAAAATCCCAGAATAAAATTCCCGAACAATAAATTTCCGAATTTGGCAATTCCCGACATAAGATTGCCGAAATTAAACAAATTAAACTTTTTTTATAAATATTATTTATTTCTTAAAATACACTAATAAAATATTTTTATAAAAATAAACATTTTTTATATTTAAAGTTTCTAAAATTATTTTTAAATTCAAACAATAACTTTATAAACTTGAAGCATTAAAAAATGATTATTTGTTTAGTAAAAATATTTGAATATTGTATTTTTAACAAATAAATAATATTTATAAAAAAATTTACTTATTAAATTCGGGACTTGGAAAATTCCTGAACAATAAAATTTCCGAATAATAAAATTCCCGAGAGTTTGTAATATTACCGAATTTTAAAATTCCCGACCGAAAATTGCCGAAATTAAAATTTTTTTATAAATATAATAAATTAAATAAATATAAGTTTAAACAATAATTTTAGAAACTTGAAACATTAAAAAAATATATTTTTGATCAAATATTTGATTATTACATTTCTAATAAATAAATAAACAATATTTATTAAAAAAACTTAATTGTTTAAATTGGCAAATTTTTTAGCTCAGATATTTTTTAATTTTTCAATTTTCCCGTTAAAAATAAATGAATTTTCAAGCAAAAAATACGACTTTTTCAGAAGATAGTTGAATTGTCATCTTGAAAAGTTGAATATCCAAGAAATAGTTCATTTTTAACCATATTATTAAATTTAACAAAACAAAAAAAAAATAACTTACAAATACATAGTTAAAGTTTCATTCCAAAAAGATAAATTTTTAGAAGACAGTTAAATTTCCAACCCAAAATCATTCAAAAGTCATTTTTGAAAATGTTTATTTTTTTGGTTTTTTTGTTTAGTTTCGAATATTTGATTTATAAATACTGACTTTAAATAAAATGTTGAATATTTATAAATACTAAGCAATTTATTCTTCTTCTTATTTAAAAAAAATTCTTAATTTTCAATTTTTAAAACGTAACAATATTTGAAATTTAATAAAAGCCTTTAATTATGAATATATTATTTGGATAAAAAAATGTAAATGAAAATGTAATTTTCTCTCGTGAACTTTATTATCCGGGAATTTTATTCCCGTTCAAAATTCAAGATTTTTTAAATATTCTTAATCTCCATAGTTTAATTAATCTGAAAACTTTTAAATATTATTCCTTTTTACTGTTAACTTAAAAAAATAATGAATTTCAACTTGAACTCTTAAAAACTAAACAATTCCAAACTTTCTTTAAAAATTGAATCCAATTTTATTCGATGTCAACCCAAATGAATTAATTTCCACATTATAATTAATGCTTAATTAAAGATTAAAATATTAATAACAAAAAAAAGAAGTAAATTACCGGTAATCTTGTCCTCTGCCTAATGTTGATTCCGATCGACCTGAGTTTCGTATGATAAGAATGATAATAAACATGCCAAGTAATTTCATTCGACATAGTAGTTTCATAAGGGCAGTTTGTCCATCCGCACACATATATTGCATTATCATCGCTCACAATTCTTAATTCCAATTCTGGAATATGACCTCCCATGTGTTCCAAAAATTTCTTCGGCGAATTGTGCCTAAAGTCGCAGTTTTTCCATTCACAGAGCATGTCCAATTTTTCATCTTTCATTGGCAGAGCCACTCTGCGTCGTTTTGTTCCACATTGTGAAACAGAGTCAAATTCTGAATCGGTTTCGAAGTCATCACTGTCGTTCGATTTTGCAATAAACAAAGGATCCTCGAGAAGGGAAATATCCTTTTGAGATTCTACCCAGTCGCTGCATCTCTCCTGCACTTCTTTGCTCTTTATGAGCTTTTTCATTATTTCACACATCGTGCTGAGTATTTTTTTTATTTTATTTTTTAGTTTTTGGTCTTCCAAGTCAAGTTTAAGTAAAATTGTGTCCGTTTTTAAAATGGTTTAGTTTTTTTCTGAAATAATGATAAGATTTTTATTGAGAGTACTAAAATATAAAATTCACGGTCATTTCCCGGTTAGCATACATTTTTCACGGTCAATGAAAGTAAGAAATTCAAATTCTAAAGCTAAAACAATTCCCATTTTAAATAATAAAAACTGAGCTTCAGATCATTTCAAGCATTTTTAAGCTAGAAACATTAAAATTTGAACGATTACATTTTAAAAAAATATAAATTGAACAGTTCTAAAAATTTAGCTCTAAATTAAGCTAAAAATTTATCTTCGTTGGTTGCAAATTTAGGTATCCTATTAAAAAGTCATATTTTTGTTTGAAAATTTTAATATTTTATTGGAAATTTGTTTTTTGTTGGTGGAATATTAACTTTTATTACTGAAAATTTAACTTTCCGATTTTTGGCCAAAATTTTTTTTTCGGTTAAAAATGTGTGTATGTTGTTAATAATTCGATTATTTATTTATTTGAAACTTATTTTTTAGCTGAAAATTTAACTGTTCAATTTTTGTTTACAAATTTATCTATTTTAGTTGAAAGTTTACGCGTTTTATCCAAAATTCGTCTTTTTTTATAGAAAATTATTGTTGTTGAAAAATATTTTTTTTGGCTGCAATTTTTTTTTGTTATAAAAATTTAACTATTCCATTTGTGGTATAAAAAATTCTTGTATGTTGTTAAAAATCGATCTTTTTGGCAAAAAAATTAACAGAAAATGAATCTTCTTGGTTGAAAATGCTGCTAATGTTTAGATAATAATATATATTTTATTATTAACTTTATATGAAATAAATGTATTATTATTAAAAAGAATACATTTAAAAAAAATATAAATTGAACAGTTCTTAAATTAAATTTAAGATATTTAAAACAGATTAAAATCAAATTTAAAATCCTTTTTAACGTACAATGATCAATTTAATGAAGCAAACAGAAGAATTTTTAACTAAAACTATAAAATATTCAACAAAAAGAAAAAAAATTGTAAAAAAAAATCAAACTACTTTTCAAAAAAATATTCATATTTTCACAGAAAATGATTTAATACTTACATTTTTAGTTAAAAAAATTAATTTTCAACCTAACTGATGAATTATCAACTAAAATGATGAATTTTCAACTCGAATAGTTAAATTTTGAATCAAGGGGATAGATTTTCAATTAAAATGATGAATATTTAACTGGAATAGTTGAATTTTCAACAACAAAAAATTAATTTTTTATATAAATTGAATAGTTCTTAAATTAAAATTTAAGATATTTAAATCAGATTAAAATCAGATTTAAAATTCTTTTTAAAATCCAATAATCAATTTAATGTGAAGAATTCCTGAAAATAAAATCAAGAATCTTTATTTTTTATTTTATTTTATTTTATTTAAAGAAAAGGAAGGTTGCCTTCTCATTTTTCTTTCCTCTTTTTTATTTTTGTTCAAATGGCGAAAAAAAAGATTTTTTTCTTTTC
>JAWWLR010000158.1:54017738-54036290 GCA_035041075.1 Acraspis erinacei | reverse complement strand
TAATATTCCAACAAAAAAAATTAAAAAATGTCAGAAAATTAGATTTTAAGGGATCTGATTTTCATGCTTTATTGTTTGAGTTTTTTGTAGCTAAATGTTTCTTGAGTTCGATATTCGAGTTATGTCCATTATACGTAAAAGAGCTAATGAAATTTGAAAATGCAATAAAAAAAGTCGGCAAAAAATTTTCCTTGTGGATGTTCCGTTTCAGAATAATATCTGGGGTATCAAACTACCTTCAAAAAACAAGCGCTACGTTTCATAGTTACCAGACCACTGCCTTCAAGAAAAGTAAATTTGAGGGCGCTGATGCCACGTTTAAATAATTTGGACCCTTTTGGAATAAAATTCTAATGAGTATCGATCATAACAAGTTTAAGAAAATTCTGTCTTTGTACGAAGAGTGGAAGAATTTTCCATTTTCTGGCATCAACCGCAAAAATTAAGTGTCGCAAATGGTGAGAGAAGAAGCATTTAGGGATAGTGCTAGAAACTTATTTGATATCTCTCATGAAGATGCTCTAAATATGATCGTTCTTGAAGATAAGAAATTTTTTTTGGCTCAACGTGAAATCGGACGGTGAGGTGCTTGGTTGGTATAGATAGAAAATTGTTACACAAAGAATTAGGTGAAAGAAAAAGAGTATCTGATGAGGAATTACGGCTACATAAGGAAATAGAGCGTTACGTAGATCCACCTAATCATAATTAACCATATCCTATTCAGAACCGCCACAAAACAGCGAGCACGAAAGTCACTGATCAACGCTGAAGTTTCCACAACATGAGACAGGGTTAAACAGAGCGACAAAATTGCTACACTAGTAATTGCCAACATTGTTCGCTCATTTGGTCATGATATAGAAGCTTATAACATTATATGATCTTCAATCAAGAGGGATCGTGAAAGAATACAAGAGGAACAAGGTCGAAACTCAAGAGCAATTCGAACATTGTGGAATGTTGACAGTTAAGTGAGACGGAAAAATTATGCCATACTTTTCTAGTAGAGAAACATTGGATAGGATTCCTGTTTTTATGTTTAGAACTGATCTTTTATATCATCAGTTATTATTAGTGCTGAAATTCACTTTCGGGTCAGGTAAAATACAAGGAGAGTCAATCGACTCTACTTTGCTAGGGTTACTTTGCCAGTATTAGGATCAAACCTCAAATATTCCGTTGAACCGAACTTGACGAGCCCAGAAGTAGCAATTTTGGGAAATGTTTAAAATACTTCGTCTGAAATAAAAACTGAAGAACGTTATTCAAGAGATTAAGAGCCCAACATCAAAAGGGCCACACTTAATGACAGAGAAAGCATTTTTAAATGTGCCAAGCAACAGCTTGAAGAAACGCATCCTAGAGAAGACTACAAAGAGTTTCTTGAACTAGCTACTTTGCTTCTAGAGGATTCTTCTTATTATCAGCAGGAGCAGTTCCGTGGTCCAGGTGCCCTTTCTAATGCTAGATGGATGAACAAAGTGAAATATTTTAAAGTAAATAAAATATATATACTGCTTATATATTAACTTTTAACTATATTATATTATATTATATATTGACTACTATTTATAAATATTTAAAATATTTGTGTTCTGAAAAGAGTTTCCCTTGACTTTTTATGAAGTGTCTGGTTAAAAAATGTCTACATTTTCATAGTGAAACCGTGTGTGAAAGATTAGTTTTTGGCACGTTTATCTATTTCTGCATCAAACTATGATTTTCATTTTTTTAAAGCTCTTATCGACTACGACTCAGTCAATCGAATCATTTCTGGAACCACATCTAAGAAGTTTGCTCTAAATCCACGGTATCTGCACGAAGAGATAGGCGCTTTGGCCTTCTTCGATGACGATGACCCTTTGGATTTCAAGAAAAAGACGGTTATATCACTCAGGGTTTCACCTGTAAGGGTAGAATACGATAATTCCAACATGTGTGTTGTTTTTGTTGATGTATCAAGCAGGAATTTGCGAAATTCTTCGGGGAAACGCCACGTCTCTGATTTCAGTACAAATGAAACAGCCCATTTCTCCACTCGGTACGAAATTTCAACGTCTTTTGTGGACCTAGAGTCGGAAAAATGGGCTGAAAATGAAGCTTTTATACAAAGGGCGCAAGTTACTGAGCAAACTGAGAGTTACTAATGATGTCGCAGAACGGGGCGTCGCAATTATGGCAAAGTCCAACAAACGGATTTAAAAAATGAGAGAGAATATTTTTCTTATTTTTGAAGCTAATCAACAGAGTATTCCTAATATGAAGAATTCTACATTATCCGGCTTTATTATACTACAACTCATTTAAAGGTTATGCAGTTATAAAGAAATAAAGGAAACTCAGGATTTCCCCAGTGATACTAACAGACCCTGACTTTTTCAACTGCGCACGTACAAAAAAGTGCGGGTGGACCTAAAACTATAAAGTATGCACGTATAATATTATATTAATAATAAATTATTGAAAGAAATGAGCTATTTCTTAGATTCAACTTAATTAATTTTTTAAAGTAACACAAATTTGAAAATATTGATCTGTATTTTCATTGATAGTATTTATTGATCCGTTATCATTACTGGATTCCCCGAGTTTCTACTTATTATTTGTAATCGATTTTGCGTCGATTGGCGTGAAGAAATATACTTTTTTCGTAAACAAATATCAAGGACATCTATGAATTTCGTGGGGGGTTTAACATTTTGCGATTTTCCAATAAATTTTTGACATAATTTCTCCCATGTGAATCGAATGGGCAATTTTAAAATCTATGTTTTTTAGGTAAATATTAAAGGACTTTGATCAAATTTGGGGCATTTTATTTTTTTGAGATAAGAACAAATTCCGCCAGAGGGAGCAGACGAATTAAAAAATAAACAAATAAGGAACGCCCTAGTGTGTCTATTGTATACAGTGCTTCTACTTTTCTGGAATCCTGCAAACTTTCTTGTCTACCTCCCCCAATTTCTTTCTAGCTTCCTCCGATATTATAAATCTATGCTACATTACGCAGCCTATTGCATCCTTCAGATTTACCTTTCTTTAGTTTATTTTTTTGTGCTTCTATCTCCTCGTCCCCTAACTCTATCGCCTTCTCGTCCCTTTTTGTTATATCCCTCTGTACAATTTTTGTTTCCCTATCATTTTACATATTTGAACTTATCCATTTTTTATTTCTTCAACTCTTTATATGCTTTTCTGACATCCTTTTTCTTACATTCACTACCCCACTAAATGTTTGTCTCATTTTTATCTCTTCCCATCCCCTCCTAAACGTTATATTTTTCTTTCTCCTCGCCTTTCTTTACTTTGCCTTTCTTTACTTCATCTGCTCTTCTCCTCTTCATTATAATTTTAATTTTAACCATATCCCTAATGGTTTATGGTCTGACTCTACACTCGTGTTTATACCCATTTTCCTTAACTTTTTCCATCAAACAATATTTACAAACGCATAATCAATTACTGAAACCGAATTGCTTCTTACATAAGTATATTTCCTTCTTCACCTCCTGCCTTATTACCATTAAGTACATTCTATGTCACGTTCATGAATACATTTTTCAATGCTTGGAAAAATTTATAACAGCGATAGCATATTTTGAAAAATATTACGATGGTACTTTAAAATGTAAGCGTTAACGTTAAACAAATCAAACCTAAATATATTTGCTTATTATAAATGACTAAATAAAATAAGATGTAGCAGGATTTGAAACATATGGGGCATCATTTTCATTTCACGCAACGACTTAAAAATTTAATTTAAGTAGCACATTTAAGAGTTTATTGGAAAAAGACGTTTTTGTCTTCTGCGATTGTATCAGCTGAATTGCATGGATATGAGGTAAGTGCGAGAGGTTTCGTCGTGTGCGCGTGATGGCATTATGGACACACGTATTCAGAAGTCTTTAACGAAGCCGCCACCTCAGTTATACGTGCAATTTGGGATTATTTCACAGATCGCAACTCATGTCATATAGTAGTGGTTACGCTAATCGACTTGCGTCCTTAGGTTTATGCCTTCGAATCCCCCCCGTTGCGTGCGAAATTTTAATTGTATTATAAGCGTTATAACTTAAAAATACCGATTGATTACAAAGACCCACAAAAAAAATTTCTGCACTAGATATTAGGCTACCCTTATGGATTTTGAGCCGCTGAATCCAAATATGTCCTCAAAATTCCTCGTACACGCCTTAGCTTTTCTCTAGATGAAGAAATTATGCGAAAACCTAGAGATATTCTGGAGGTTATTTTGATAATACCAGTATACGTGAAAATAGAAACATGGATGTTATATTCTTAAGTTATCCACTTATAGAGACTTTATTTGTACACATAAATTCTCTAATGTGCCTTCTGTTTCCCCTAGCTTGGGAAATTCTAGGGAAATTGAAGGTCTTTCTCATATTATATAGATTTGTACGGGAAAAATAACAATAATGCCATATTACAGATGTGCGTGCTAAGTCCAAATTTGAATTGCAAATTTTTCGGGTTTGTTCGATTTTCTCTCTAGATGCAAAATGTAGGGAAAAGTCTAGGGACTTTCTGGTCACACAGGCCCACCAAAAAAAGGTGTCTGCACGGGACAAGTGATTCATTTAGCACACAAAACTGTAAAGGATATGATTTTTTGTTACTTTTTCCCGTATACATCCATATAATCTGAGAAAGACCTTCAATTTCCCTAGAATTACGCAAGCTACGTGAAACAAAAGGCGCAATAGAGAATTTCTGTGTGAAAATTAAGGCTTTACAAGTCGTTACATTTAAGAATATAACATCGATGTGTATATTTTCAGGTATACTGGTATTATCAAAATAACGAGCAAATTGTCCCTAGGTTTTCCCTTATTTTCTGCATCTAGGGGAAAACAGAGACGTGTGCGGGAAATTCTGAAGCCAGTTTTAGATATAGTGGCTCAAAACCCATGACAGTAGCCTAGTCGCTTGTCTCGTGCAGAAAATTTTTTTGTATGGTCTGTGTGACCGGAAAATCCCTAGAATTTTCCTTACTTTTTGCATCTAGTGAAAAACTGAGACGTGTAGGAGAAATTCTGAGGCTAGATTTGGATTCAGCGACTTAAAATACATAAGGGTAGCCTAGTCACTTGTCACGTGTAGACAAATTTTTGGTATGACCTGTGTGACCAGTAAATCCCTGGCTTTTCCCTACTTTTTGCATCTAGGGGAAAACCGAGACGGGTATGAGAAATTTTGAGGCCAGATTTGGGTTCAGCAGCTTAAAATCCATAAGGGGAGCCTAGTCACTTGTATCGAGCAAGCCACTTTTTATTGTGGGCCTCTTTTATTTTAATTTTTGAAAACTCACCCAGGACACGCGTATGGTAAAAGCAGGGTGTCTTTTAATTTAGAATCAAATTCTGTAGGTACCACCGCTTTTGGCATCAACCCCTTCAAAATCAACTGTAGAGATTCTTTTGTACGATTGACATCCGTACTTCTAGCGTCTATAGATCCGGGGATGTATTTCGGTCCCAAAAATGCATCGTATTTTTTGCGAAGAAATTTACCTAAATCAAGTTCTCTTCTCCTTCCCCTCTAAAGAATAATATTTATAATAAATTTTATAATGTTAAATACAAAATAGATCAAGAAAAATACTTTTTTAATGTAAAATGCTTATTACCATGGTTAATTTTCCGTCAAATTTTCGATCTTTGTAAGGATCGTTTGGGTAACCTTCAGTTTTTTGTTCTGGTGTTCTATCTCCGTGACGGGCAACCTAAATATGCCAATATTTTATGACTAGGATGGTAAATTTTTTTGCCTTCGAAAACAACATGGGATTTTAAATAAAAAGGTAATTCGGAAAATGGGGAAAAAACTGTTTATTATTAATTTTCATGATTTATATTTTGCCCGGAAAATGTCCCGAAAATGTTAAATAGCAGTTTGATTCAAAATACATGCAAGAGCCGGGCCTTTTTTGGAATTTTTTCTAAACCTGCAAGAATTATTATTTAGTATTTTTTATTATATTTTTTACATGCAAAACTATATACTTGATGGATTTTATGAATAATATTTTTTATTCAACATGTTACTAATTTGTTAATTAATTAATTATTCATCATTCACTTCTGCAGCAAATTGGAAAGGTACAAAAGTTTTAGATTAAACAAAAAATTTATTTGGTTGAAGAATTTGTTACATAATATTATGAATAGATCCTTTTAACTTGTAGGATTAGAAGAACATTTATTTATATTCACAATAAATGAAAAAAATTGTTTAAACTAATCATAATTTAAAATAATGATGTTTGAACATTTCATGTCAACATTTCTTATAATAAGTAACATGGTTTAAATAGATTTAAAAATTATAATTTTTCCCCTCTTTGCAATACCATGTCAGAAGTGAATAATTAATAATTTTTAATCATTTAATAATTTCTTAAACCAAAAAATTACTTCTAAAATTCATTATGTATTTAAAGCTTCTTGAAAATAGGGATCTTGTAAGATCTTTCCATGGATTGCTTCGCTACTTAACCTTGTAAGATTTGGATTGAAACAAATTAAACAAATATGAATTGTTTAAAGAATCAGAAAATCCATTACATGAAAAATAGTATAAAAATTCACTTACTGTGTAATTAATTTAAAAAACTAAATTATTATGTTGTACAGGGAATATTCAAAATTTAAAAATAATAAGTGTATATCCAGTTGAAGTTGAAAAATAAACACTTGTAAACTTATCATTTATTTAATTCAAATACTTCATTTTGACAAAATTACAAAAATTAACGTCTTTATTAGAAATTTTATAAGAACCTGCTGTTTTTCATGGAATTTTCCGGGCAAAATACAAAAGAGTTGGAGCGTAAAATTAAAAAGTTATCGAGTGGAAATTATTTTCTAAACCTTTCTTAAATTCAACTTAACTGAATTTTTTTTTTTAATTTGACAATAAGTGGTTTTTTCATTTTTCTATTAACTGAACTCTTTCCATTAAAAATCTCGTGTTATTAAGAACAACATAGAATTTATCTCTCTTCCTGGAATCCTCAAAAAGGGAATGCGGCCTTGCGATTTCAATTTTTTCAAATTTTTTTTTCATCGGAAAATTTTAAATGATGGTTTTGTAATGAAATCTAAGAGAAAAATGAAGAAGAATACAAAATATTTTTAATTACTTCTGACAATTTCTAAAAACAGTGTAAAAGATTTAAAGCAAAATGTTGCAATTTTGCCATTTTAAATATTTTACAGATTATTTTGAATAATTGAATAATTATTAAAGATTAGAAGGTTGGAACAGAACTTTGACGTAACTTCACCGATCTTTAAAAATATTTCAACAATTAATTTTCGTTAACAAATCTAAAAAATTATCTTTTGCAATCCTTAATTAAAACCAAGCAATTTTGTTAGATTTTAAGGACTCATTGGTGGGTTGAAATTCACCCAGTATGACTATTATGCGATTCTACTGAATTGTGGCTAATTAGCGTTGAACTTTACAAGATTGATAGAAATGTAAATTTTGGAAGATTTAGCAAAAACTTTAAAAGTTTCACAAGATTTTTTTAAAGATTTCAAGTGAATAATTAAAATTTTCTTAAAATTCCCAGAAAAATTTAGAAGATTAGAATGCAAGTTTTTACATTTTAAACATTTTTCAAAATTTTAAGAAAAATTCGAGGAATTAAAAAATATTTGTAGGAATTTAAGATATTTTAAATACATTAGAAGTATTTAAGAACTTGGAAACATTTCCGAAAATTATTAAATATTTCTTTATTTCTTTCAAACTTCTAAAAGTCGACAGTATCTTTTAAGAAGACTAGAATTTTTAATATTTTTTTAAATCATATAAAATAAAGAAAGTTTCTTTAAAATCTTCTGGATTCTATTTTGACAAATCCAACATTTTCTAAAATATTTTTTGATTTTCTGGAGAATTTTATAAAAATCATATTTGTATAAATTTAAAAACCAAACTTGTAATGCTTATTATTATCTTCTCAATTATAAGAATTTAAGTTCAGGTCTAATTTTAGTGTGCCAAAACTTTTCACAAATAAATTGATCTTTCAAATTTTTATATTGTATTCTTTAAGTCATTGAAAAAAGTTCAAAATTAGGGAATTTCAATTGGTACTGAAGGTAAAGACACCATTTAGTGACACTGTTAGTTTTCAAGACTACAATATTTAGGTTTTCACTGTTGTATACGCTTCGATTACGAGTTTTTTTTATATAAGTATAAGTGAAGTAGCTGTTTTTTAATAATAAAAGAATGATGCCAGCAATTTCCAAATTACTTGTTAATAATTATTGATTTTTTATGTGCTTCAGACGAGTGGATGGTTCAGTGACACCTGTGCACCTTTCAATGACTGTGCTTGTTCCCTATTACGGTGTGTAGTATGCTAATGAATATCTAAAAGCTAGTGTAGGCTAGAAAAAAATGATAAATATTATGTTTTGTAATTTAAGCAAAGTTTGTTCATTGTGACTGGACAAAAAACAGGATAATTTGAAGAATCACATGGTTGATGAAAATGTAGATGGATCTGGTCAAATGCTAGCAGGCGATTTTTCACTAGAAAATCATAACAAAATTCTCTTTCTAAGAATTGGCGGTTCCATATCGTATCAAATAGATGCTGTTATTTTTATTTGATATTCGCGTATGGCTATGCCACGAAGTAGTATACCCACTTCCGGAAAACTTGGCCGCGTGAATTCGGAGGTAAAATGCGAAACTGAGAACCTTTTTAAAATCCTCTAATTTTTCTTTGCCTAATTTTTCATTTCAAATCATTAACATTCAAATACCAGGATTTTAAACTTGTGAAACTTTTAACATTGAATATTTTATAAACGGAATTAAACTGTATTTCATGGATTAATTTCAAAATTTCAAATTTGTTAATTTATTTCAAACAAAAAAATGTCTTTTCTACTATAAAAGATGAATTTCCAACCAAACAGATGCAGTCTTAGCTAAAAATATAAATCTTTAACAGAAAAGTGATTTCTTAACAACTTTATTTAACCAAATATTTTAAATAAATTAGTTGAATACTCAAGCAAAGAAGAATGATTGTTAACCAAAAAGTTGCATTTTCATTTAAAAAAAAAATAGAATTTCTCCTAAAACAGATGAAGTTTTAATTACAAAAAAGTTGTCTACAAGAATATTAAATTTTTTAATCTAAAAAGACGATTTTTTTTTTAAACCAAAAAGTATACATTTTTAACAAAATAGTTATATCCTCTACCAAATAGTGGAACTTTCTTGCAGAAAATATTTCAGTTCATTTTTCAACATCAAAATATAAATGTTAAAGAAAAAGTACATTTTTACGAAATAGTTAAATTTCCAAGAAAATAGTCGAATTTTCAACCAAAAAATATGACTTTTTAACAAAAAAGTTAAATTTTCAACTAAGCGGTTACATTTCCATCCAAAAGGATGACATTTTTCTTAATACAGATGGATTTTTAATTCAATAAAAAGAAAAACAAATTATTTTAAAAAGATGAATTTTCATCCAGAAAATATTTCAGGTCTTTTTTCAACACCCAAATATCATATTTAAAAATTAGAATTTTCATCAAAAAATTATTACTTTTTAACAACATTTTTTAATTTTCAACCAAAAATTTGCTGTTTTACTACAAACATATTATATTTCTCCTAAAACAGATGAATTAAACAGAAAAACCTTTAAAAAATAGTTAAATTTTTATTCAAAGAAGAAATCAGTACACTTTTTAACACAACAATAAGATTTGTAAACAATTCATAAACAAAATTAATGTCTTTTTAAGAAAATTAGGAAATTTCTAACTAAATAATAAAATTTAGAACTAAAAGGATAATCTTTAGAAGAAAGTTTTTGCGAATTTTCACAATTGTAATATGAAAATATTTCATTTTTAACGTTTTTAACTTAGCCTATTTTCGAAATTTTAATATACAATTACAAGGATTTAACATACAATTTTAACTACTTTCTAATCAAATTGTCCATTAAAAAGAATTATAATCTAAAAATTTTCAATTTCGAACGCTTTTAATTAAAAAATAATAGAGTTTTAATTCCTTTGAATTATAATAATAGAATTTTAGAAACTGTATTTGGAAAATGTTTCATTTTTAGTGTTTTGAACTTGTCCAATTTTCGAAATTTTCTTATAATCTTAATTCATTTAAATTAGTTATTCTTATATGTTTCATTTTAAAAGCTTTAAATGGGATATTATATTATTTCCAAACTTTTCTAATAAAAGTGTCCCATTATAAAAATTTAATTTAAAATGGCATTTGAAATGCTTTTAAGGATGTTGGTTCATTCTGACTTCGAATTATTTTCTTAATAGGTACGGCACTGACTCAATATATATTATTTCTGAAGGATTTGCGAACGAAAGAAAGAAAACTTGTCGAATATCCGGGGTTTTGCGAAATCTTCAGATCAATAAAATGTTGAAAAAGCATACCTTTTGTTGAGGAAATCATTATTTTCACGACAAATATGAATTTTGCGAAACATAGAAATCAGCGGGTAGCAGACGACAGCATTTAAACGGTTAGAATCGTTTGCAAATAAATTTTTTTATTCATAATTCTGATGTCTTAGAAGAATTCTCGTGAACCATCAGGTTCTCAAAGGGCCACTATTTGATGTTGGTGACCCTAAATTCAGAAAAAAGTAGACAAAATTGACATTCCCTGTTTGTGTGTGTGTGTGTAATACAGTTGCAACACACAAGCACACACGCACACAGAGAGTCCATTTTGTCTACTTTTTTCTCCAGTTCGCAACGTATTTCGAAAAATTTAGGGTCACCAACATCAAATAGTGGTCCTTTGAAAATCTGATGGTTCACTAGAATTCTTATATGATGTCAGAATCATGAATAAAAAAATTGATTTGCAAACGATTCTAACCGTTCAAATGCTGTCGTCTGCTACCCGCTAATTTCTATCTTTTGAAAAATTCATATTTGTCGTGAAAATAATGATTTTCTCAACGAAAGGTATGATTTTTCAACATTTTATTGATCTGAGGAACTCGCCAAATCCCGGATATTCGATGCCAACTAATTAAATCCGACTCTATGCATCTAAATTGTCCCTTAAAGATCCCACTGAGTTCACCTTAGGTTCCTTCTTAAAAAACTATTTAAAAAAAGAGAAAGATCAACTTTAAATTCTTGAAATTCGGATTCTACGTTAAAATGTCCATTAGAAACTCACGGAGTAATGGCAACACGTATTTCTCAAGGTTAACAATTTTAAAAAATTTCATTAACTTCTGTTGAATGTGACTTCAAGCGCATCTATAATAGCTCAAGTAGTATGTTTATTGCGGGTTTTAAAAATAAAATTCAAAATTGTCAAATAAATGTAAATAAATATATGTTATATACACTACACCAAACGTCTTTTGTCTTTTTATGAATTCACGCAGCGAGTACAAACGTCAACAAACATCTCGTTTCGTAACCTCAAGGACACTGCTTGACTGCTCTCACTTGCATCGCAGCGTTCTCGGCTGAGGTTTACAATGCGTGGCGCTAGCATGCAGACAAAATTCTTAAAGTTACCGACGGAACGCTTGTTTACTGCTAATAAAAGAAGATGCACTTGAAGTCGCCTGGGGCCCATGAAATGATAGGTATTTTATTTTTTAAGTTTTTAAGGCCGCAAGAAAAAGTATTTCGATTACTGCGTGAGTTTCTAATGCAAATTTTAACGTAGAATCAGAATTTCAACAATTTAAAATTTGATCTTGCTTTTTTTTTTTAGTTTTTTAAGAAGGAACCGAAGGGCGACTTAGTGGGGTTTTTAAGTGCATTTTGTAGAGACTCCTTTCGGTTCTTTCGGTCCGCCAGGGTCCTTATTCTACTTCGTCGGATAATTTCCCAGATACCCTAACCTCAAAGCGATTCACTGACGTGCCACTCTAACAAAATACACTTTTCAAAGATTGCTGCGATAAGAATGACCATCAATGTTGGAGACAAGTTGAAAAAAAAACATACAAATTAACATTTTTGTCATTCTAAATACGACGTATTCTCCTTAAAATTTATTTTCTTCGATGTTGCCACTCATGTGTTTCTTTACAAATTCTCTGACTGGTTAATATTATTTCTAATGATAAATCATTATAAAAGCCTTTGCTCTCCAGAAACCCAATCACCGAAACAAAAATTCGCTGACTGAAACTTCACGTCTTTTTTTGCAAGAAGTTTTTTTTGACCGACGGAAGTTCACCGACTAATTTGTCCCTGTTGAGCACACTCCCCACTTGTAACTCTCCCTACGTGAGAGGCGCGCGTTCAGATAGCACCACCGGCTTTGGAATATCTTTTATACACTGCTTTGAAAATAATTTCCCGGAAATATTCATATTCCATTTAATATTGAAGCATGCTACACTTTACAAAGCATTCATTTAAATTTTAATTTCAATGACATTTGTCAATAAATAAAGAAATTAATCCAGGGTATCACTCACCGGTTGCATTTCATTACCTGGTGTCTTTACCTTACATTAAGGAACTTAAATATTTGTGAGACTAAAAAAATGTTCGAAAAGTATTAAGTGTTTCTTCAAAATATTGTTTTATTTATGTCTAGACAATACTTCATGTTAAAAAAACCTTTTTTTATCTAGCAAACGTCTATTTTTTTATTTATTTTTTTACTACGGTTCTTTACATGGGTCATTGGGAGGAGAGGTAAAATAATTCGAAAATAATTTTACGCAATATGTGAACACTTTATTATTGCATCCGGCCTAATCAGGAATAATCCGGCACAATTCTTAAATTTCCAATCTATCTTTACTGTGTAAATGTTTTTCAATTTTCATCCAATAAAAAGCGGTATAATTAGATCAATAAAATTATACTCACCACAATAACTAACTTCAGTTGTGTGTCTTCTGTCCAAACAGGTTTGTATACGACACTTGTGAGTATAAGACCTTGGACCCAAAAATTTAACAACATTTTCTTCACTTTTATAAACTCGAACTAAAATCTATAACAATAATTAATTACAGTGACATATTATTATACGGTTTTATTATTTACCATTGATTAATTTATTTATATATGATCAGTCTCACAAATGCAGAATGAACGCTGGACTGGAAAACCTGGAAATAAGAGTGAATCTTTTGTTACGGGAAATTTCACAAATTTTTAAGAGGAAAATATGTAACATCACATTAAATATCACAATTTTTTTTATCACAGGATGCTGTAATACAAATATTTGAAATAGAATTTTTTTATATAAAAAACGGCTTTAGTTGCTCAACTTTAAATACAAATAATGTAATGATTTTTAACAATGAACTGTAATTTACGTATTTAAAATTGAACAATAATTGATTTTACAAGTCAATTCTGAATCCGTTCCAAATAAAAAAATTGACAGATTTTAAGGTTAAAAATTAAAAAGTTTCAATCTAAAGCCTTAGTTCTTAGACTAATGTAAACATCCATTCAAAATTTTATAAACTATTTTCAATTTTAAAATAACTTTAAACGTATAGATTTATAATTGAACATTTCTATGAAATTTTAAGTTCAATTCAAACATTGTTTTAGACGAAATTATTCCATATTTAATCAATTCCATTAACGATTGTCTTAATTCGGAAGAAAAAAACATTTAAAATTTAGAAACACTTTACTTTCAACTGAAACCAAGTAATTATAAATTAAATATTGAAAGCCAAACAAATTGATTGAGTTATAATATTAATTTTTCTTTTAATAAATATTAATTTGCATACGAATAATAATTGAACACTTATGAATTTAGAAAAAAAATTGTGTAAGTTCAAATAATTTAAAACAAAATGTAGATTTTTGCAGATTTTGAACAATAAATTAAAAAGCTTTTTAAGAAATGTGATCGGTTTCCAAAGAATATAAAAATTTTCTTAAGATTTTTAGGGAAACTAAAAATAATTTTTATTTTAAAAAAGTTTTCTGGATAATATTGGGAAAATTTTTAATCATTTAATCATTTAATTTTAACTTCCATTTTTAAATAATCAGATGAAAAAATGTATTGTTCAATTGTTTAGGCTTTCAGCTAAAATTTATTGAATCTATGCATGTTTAAAAATTTTCAAATAAAATATTGATTCGCTCATCAATTTAGAGCATGGAAAACGATTACATGAATCGTTCCTTTTTATCTCTTGTGAAATAGGTATAGCTATAATGAACAAATTTTAGCTTGTTATTTGCTTTTCTTTTCAAACTCTCTTGTAATATCTGATTAGAATATGCTGCTTCGATGAGTGGACATTTTTTTATCTCACATAATTATATATTATATTTAATAATATAATTTAAAAAATTTTAATTCATGAATTAATATATAATTCAAAACTTTAAAGCTAGAATATTTTTTCCCTGAAGAGGTACAAGTTAAATATTTTTAAATTAACTATAATTAAGAACGGTTGATTGTAACACATGATTATTTAAAATTAAAAATCTTATTAAAAATCCATCATGATAAAATTAATTATTAGTGAGACAACTTATGTTTCGAGATATTAAAATATAATATTTATTTTGACTCTTAGCTCGCAGCTCGCTCGCTTGACAACCGTTGATTTGACAATGCAAAATAGATACCTCGAAAATCGGCCGATGTTTCATGCAGCCCCACAGATGCATTTGTGGCTTCACCAGAGATTATGTGCATTAATTTTCAAAGGAAATTAAAAAAAAATTAGACATCAAGATTGGCCACTCGAGATTCTGAATTTGTCCAAGAACGGGAGCCGAAATAAAAAAAAATCACACACAGAAAAGATCCTCGAAAATTGTGCCAAAATTCAAAAATTTGAATGATGTAATAAGATATCTAGCTCAAGTCCGGATATTTGATTCGCACTTAAGGCCGCAGCCTAATACAAAAAGATCTATCGTTTCGGCGGTTCACACACATCTGGACTCAGAATTCGGTACGCGCGTTGCGAGAGTGCTAGTCCAATCCCCCACTACTATGAGGTATATTAAATTATTAATTTGGGTTACGCAGAATTTTGAAAAGCAAAAAAATTATTTTTTCTAACAGTTTAAAAAGATTTATCGAAATTTCTAGTAGATATAATACTGAATATTAAAAGATTTACAATTGATTTTATTGATATTTTTTTATTTGACACCAATTTAATAAGTTCTGCAACCTAAACAATTTTTTAGAAACTAAAGAAAATCAGCTTTTAGCAGTTCTGAAGAGGATATAGCCGGATAAGTGTGCAAAAAATGCCCCTAAATAGAATCACATGTAGAGTCAGTCATTCGAGAGCACACAATAGAAATGTGCTGCCCCGAAATTTCAAACCGTTAGCCGCCATATTGAAATAGTGTGGGGGGGGGGGGGGTTACGTCCATTTCATTGTCATTTTTCACTCTCATTTTTTATTGTTAGAAAAAATCTTTAAAAAAATCACGAAATTTTTCTCAATCATTCGCAGTTTGCAGGAATTTTTTAAAAAGAATTTTGGCGGGAAATTAAAATTCAAACAAATTTCGCAAATTAAAACGCATATTTTAAGTGCTAAAACTCAGGTGATATCTCAGTTTTTTACCACCGAATAGTCTCCCAAAGGGCTAGTATTGTGAATTTCATTAGATTTTTAAATCGAGGGGAAATTAGTGTGAATGATTAAAAACAGTATTAAAAATATAATTTGTTTGTTTTCCCAAAAAAGAAATAGCGCATTTTTTAAACGTTAACCTGTGTTCCCGGGATTTTAAACATTAGCATCGGATTTTAAAGCGAAAAAGTTCGATTTTCAAAAAAATGCAAAAAATAGTGCTTGTATAGTTATCCCTGTAGAAGTATTCACAGAATACTTTCTACCCAAGAACCTTTAATTTTGACACCACTAATCATATTTTCATTTGCCCGGAAAAAGTCCCAAAAAATAAAAAATAGCAGTTTTTTATAAAATGTCTGTTAACCCTTTGCGAAATAGTGGCATTACCTGTTGTCAATCTGAGAAAACTGTTTGGCTAGAACAAAACAAATGTTATTGGCTCAACAAAATAATTTTGCTGCGCGAAGAGGAACAAAATTTTTGTGTTGAGACCATTTGTTGGCCAAAGAAAGCTGTTTTGTTAGCATAACCAAGTTTTGTTGTTGAGGCAACGAAATTCTGTTATCACCCCAATACAATATTTTTTTGAGTTAACAAAATTTGCTTGTTAACCTAACAAAATACTTTTGTAAGATCAACCATATTATTTGTGTATCTCAAGTAAATTGTTTTGCTTCATAAACAAAATTGTTTTGTCAGTGTAGCTAAATACTTTCTAGGTCCAGAGGATACTTTTTTTATTCTCAAAACCTGAATCACTCGGAATAAACAAACTATTTTGTAGCTAAAAGTAATTTACTAATTCATTAAATGGTAAATATTACTGAGTTTAAATTCAGAGACACTTATTATTTCGATAAATGTCATTGCAAAAAAGAAGTTAATTTAACTAATAATATTCAGTGATTGAAACAATCATTAAGAAATAAAAGTCAGTTTAAATAAAAATTCAAGTTTTGAGATAAAAAAAATCGCCATAAAATACTGATGAAATTTTTTTAACATTTCTGTTACATCTCGACCAAACGAGACATCTTCAATAAATCGTCTATTGTTGAGAAATCTATCAGCAAGTCGTAGTTGATATCTCTTCACTAAAGTCGCAGGCAAATTTACCCGAGAAGTAGTCGTTTCGTATCGCATGCACCATGATGTTTATTCACGGCACTTTGATTACTTACTTAAACAGCACGTTTCCAGATGACGGAACACGCGACTTCACCGGTATTGTCCACCATGATGGAAATGAACTTGCACACGTGAGCACGTGATCCCACTGAACCAGTGGGCATGCGCGGTTGCATATTTCGTTGGTCAACTAAGTAGTTTTATTGGCAAGAGAAAAATTTGTTCAGGATAACAAAATAAGGCTTAAGAAAATAATTTTGTATGAAGAAGCAAACATTTTCTTTGCCCAACAAAATAATGTTGTGCACACAACTAAATTTTGCTTTGACAACAAAAGCTGCTCCAAAAAATAGTTTTGTTGCGATTACTAAATTTTTTTTCTCAGTGCACCTTCTTCTAAACCATTTCTTGTGATCTGAAAGTAATAATGATTGGATTAAAATGGGGGTTTTTGTAGTTTTATGCTCACACGATGTTATAGAATCCAAATTATGGTCCAAAAGTTTTAAATTGTTTGATAATTTGTTAATATTCATAATAAAATTTTGACAAATAACCTTTTTTTGATGAAAAATTCAGGTTTAAGGAAACTTTCAGACATATCTCTATGAAAATTTACATATGAGAGTTTTCACAATCGCTAACCACGAATCTGGACTCAGGTTTTAAACATTCGATCCGCCATTTTGGCATTTTCAAAAGCTGAGTTCAGATCATAGAAATATTTTACAGATAGAGGCGACATGCCAGCCTCAAACGTGTCAGCTTGAACGAGAGAGAAAGAGTCATAGGGTTAGGCTTTCTCTCTCTAACCGCGCATGCGTAGTCGACTAGCCACAGGTCGGTACGGTATGCGTAGACAAAGACAGAAAAACCCTGCCACCGTCTCTCTCTTTCGCTCTCTCGCGGTTTCTAGACTGACATTGCCATTTACAGAGCGGCCTATGGCTTGTCGCCTCTATCTGTACTATCTCTATGGTTCAGATACATGAGCAGCGACCCCGAAAACCCCTTAGTCGCCATTTTTTGCAAAAATTCAACAATATTTCAATTTTCGACAGCCCTATTGGATCCGCCATCTTGGAATGTTCAAAAACTGATTTAAGACTCCTGATCAGCGACCTCGAAACCCCATTTCTACAAATTTTCATAAAAAACGGTTAATATTAAACAATTTTGCCGAAAGGGGTTAAAGACGGTATTTTTTGGAATTTTTACAACATTAATTATTTAAATATTTTAAATCATTTTTTCCCCCATTTAAATCGACAAAAGTTTTTATCGTTCGGGATAGTTTTACAAAGTTGATGAATCTTCATTTTTGAAACCATTTTTCTCCATAAAATCGTAAAAAGTTATTATTTTCTGGAAATAATGACACAATAAAAAGTATTGAGAGCAATATATTTTAGAAGGTATTTTCTAATTATTTAAAAGATTTTTGTTTAGATAATTTCTTTCTCTGTAAATCGTGAAAAGTTATTCTTTTCTGCAATTAATTACATAAATAACGGACGTTGAGAACAAAGATTTTTTCTGAAGGACATTTAGAAAATTTTAAAACAATTTCTTGCTCTCTAAATCATGAAATGTTATTCTTTTCTGTAATTAATGATATATATCATTAATTGTAGAAAAGAATAACATCATTCATTATAATGAACGAGTGGGACGATGGTCGTGGGGGCTAAAGCATAGGCTTTGGATCCACTCTGTCGGCTTGCGGGTTCGATTCCCGCCTCGCACTCTGGAAGAGCCTCGGTGGCCCATGCGGTGAAAACTAG
>JAWWLR010000158.1:53999262-54009285 GCA_035041075.1 Acraspis erinacei | reverse complement strand
TTTGCTTTATCCATAAAAAATAATATGAAAACAAAAATCCTATTCTTAGCATAACAACGCGAGATAGAGAAAAATGTTTAAAAAAAGGATTGTAGTTTTTTTTTAATTTTCAGGTGGTTCAGAAAATATACATGTGCAAATGACTCATAAATCGAGCGCGCAGCGCGAGTGTCACGATGAGAATGTGTACTTAAAAGCCTACAGAGTTTTGTGCAACTTAATCTATACCTATACTTGATTAAGTAGAAAAATCAGAATATGAAGACGTATATAAATACTGTGATCTAAAAGAGATGTTTTTGATAAAGTTTCATTCAAGCATTCCAAATACAAAGAATAAATATCCGAGCGCGAAGCGCAAGGTATACTATTATTGAGCGCGAAGCGCGAGATTCACTATCCGCGCGCCCTAGGCGCGCTCAAACTTTCGAGCGAAGCGTGCCGCGAACGTAGCGCGCTATGAGAATCTGCCCGCGCAGCAGGCAGTATTAAAAAATAAAAATTCAACTTTTTTTTTAAACTTGTCTTTTTGATTTCAAAATCCATCTTTTTTAGTAGAAATTTCATCTTTCTTGGATTAAATGGAAGTTTTGGGTTAAATATTTAACACTTTTGTTAAAAAATCATCCTCTTTTGTTGAAAATTCAAGTGTTTTGTTGCAAATTCAAATATCCTCTTAGAAAATTTACAACATTGTTAAAAGTCAATCTTTGATGTTGAAGAGTCAAATTAAAATCTTTTCTGGATGAAACTTGAAATATTTTTCTTCGAAATGTGTGTTCTTATTTAAAAATTCAACGGTTTCACTAGAAACTTCATTTTTTTAGATAAAAATACATCTTCTTGGTTGAAAAGTTTTTCTTTTGGTTGAAAATTCAACGGTTTTGTTGAAAATTCGTCTTTTCAGGTTGAAAATCCAAGTATTTACATCATATTTAAGACTCATATTTTAGTGTTGAAAGGTCAAAGTAAAATCATTTTTGTATCAAAATTCTAATATATTTTTTGAAAATGTGGCTTTTCGATTAAAAATGGATCTGCTTTAGTAGGAATGTGATATTTATTTTATGAAAATTCAACTGTTTGTTTGAAAATTAATTAATTAATTTCTTGTATGAATATTCAACTGTTTTTTGAAAATTAATCCTATTTGCTTGAGGATTGAACTATTTCATTTGAACATCTTTGTTAAGAAAAAATTTTTTATCGAAGATTCATAATATATTTTGAGTAGAAAATTCAACTCTTTAGTTGAAACTTGATCTATTTTGTTGCAAACTGATTTTTTTTAATTGCAAATTGATCGCTGAAAATATTCAAAAATTTACGTGAACTATTTTTTTCATGACTGAAAGATGGTCTTTTTAGTTTTAAAATTAATCTTTTTAATGAATTTTAAATGAAAGAGTTTATGTTCTTAGTTTGAACTATCAATTTTTTTCCGAAAATTGATTGATCTTGTTAAAAATTCGAGTATTCTGTGAAGAAGACATTTTTTATGATAGAAAATTCATTTTTCTGTTTAAAATAAATAATTACATTTGAAAAACCTTATTTTGTATCTGAAATATTATTATATTGCTCGAAGAAAAATCTGAGAATTCTTAAAAAAATTATTACCCTGAAAAATTTATTTTAAATACAAAAAAATTTCCATTAGTCTCAAGTCCCATATATTATAATCTCTGAAAACTATAATTTACGTACAGTTAGAGCTGACGGGGGGGGGGGGGGACTGTTTTATTACGGGACCTTCGAAATCCTCCAATTGTTGGGAATATAATTGATTAATAAAGGAGGTTTTCATTATAATCTTAGTATTGGTCTTTTATTTAAATACAACATAAATCAAATTAGAAAAATATGTGTTTGAATGTTCTTACACTACCAGAAACTGATTTTGCAAAACTATCAACCACCGAATGTACTTCGAAATTTTTCGCATGCCAAGCTAATGCCAGATGGAATAATATCATTCTTTTTTTTTGAAAATTTGTCTAATGCACAGAAATAGTCACATCCAGGAGCTCGTAATTTTTGTATCTTTGCTGGTACGCCCAAGTAGTAAAGCAGCTGCAAATATGTCATTTAATTTTTAAGATTGATATAAATAGAAAGTTTTTACGAAATCGTATTTGTGGAAAAGAATAAAATAATTTCAGTTATACCTTTATATAATAAACTTCCCGAATAAGATGTAACTCGACAATTATAGCACTTGAAAATTTGGGCACATGTGGATAGAATAGCTCTAAAGCTTTCAGAAGGGCTATAATGTTAGAATTATGAACAGCATACACTATTAGTTTTTTGTTTGGATCCATTGTACGATTTTTTACAGAATTCATATCTTCTATCATTTGTTTGAGCAACCAACCTATTGAAAGAGACAAAATGGATTATTTGCATTTTTTTGTTGTTTCATTAGTCATATGTTATTCATTTATGATAATTATTTTCGTATCCTATTCAATATATTTATTAAAAAGCGCATGGCGCCATTTTCGATTAATTCTAGAAACTACTGAAAACAACTTTAAACAATTTGAAACTATTGTTGTCAGGAAAAAAATGTTTATTATTGGATGAAGCTGCCGCTTCTTTTTCCCACTAAAAATCCAGTCTGAAAACTTAAGGCTTATGAAAAATGTAAGATTATATCAATGATATCTATCCGTCTAAATATAACGCATATTTGATCGTCCGCGAGAAAACGGACCTAATGCGTCAAAGCTGAATTATACAGGACGGTCGATCGCCACAGAGTTTGCAATCCAGAATTTGAGTAGTGGGGATGCGTCTACGAAAAGCACCCCCTCCACTAACCACTCCCCCTTTAAGCGCCATATCCGTGAGCTCCGCTCCCACCGGTCTGCTTCGACTATATTAAGTAGTAGTGAGTGGTGGGGATCGTTTTCGCAGGCCACTTATTTTGTCTCCGCGTATGCTTATTATGCTTATGTTTGTAGCTTAATAACAAGAAAACGAATCAACTTAAACAAATTCTTATTATTGGGAAGGAAAGAGTAACTTAGAAACTATATATTGGCGCAAAAAAATAAAAATCTAGTTTTTCCGCATTAGGTCCCTTTTCTCGCGGACGGTCACATATATTTTTAACGATTTCTAAAAAAGAAGCTTTTTGTTAGAATTTCTAAATATTGGAAGAAAATGCGAAAAAAATTATTTCCTTAAAATTTTCAAGTAGCAAGATAATAAAGTTTTATCAAAAATTCTATCAAGTTCAAGAGACATTTAGAGGTTTTAAAAATATTCAAAATAAAGAGTGACGCCAAATTTCGCCTTTTTTTGGACCATATTTTCTTGATTGATAAAGGATTGATGTGAACAATGGTTTTATAATTATTGGTATTTCTTATTTATAACTTTTTTTGGGGTCTTCAAAACCCCTAAATAGGGGTAATTTAAAAAAAGTTAAAAAACAAAAAGCGATGAACACTTTGGTTTTTAATGACGAGTAATTTGATAACTGTAACATATTGTTATATTTTTTCACCAGGTCGCTAGCGACGTCCAAAAAATAGGCGACAAATCAAACTATTTTGGTGTCACTCTTTAAAATAAAAAATTTCTAAAAAGCTAGAAAAAACGTAAGTTTTTAATATTTGAAAATAAAAATTTAGAAGCTTCTTGAAGATGTTGACAGGGGGCACGACAATAAAAAAATTTCTTAAAATTTTTTAGGATAATTTAAACTGATATTTTATTTTGAAAAATTCAGTTTGAGAAAAAAGGACGATTTCGAAACACCTTCAATTATTTCTTCAAATTTAAAAAAAGAATGCAGACTATTTTAAGCTAATTTTTCATTTATCGTTTTAACAAAGTTTTATATAACATTCGAGTAATAGTAAGACACATTTAGGAGTTTTAAAAAGATTCAAAATTAATTGAAAAGTTAAAAACATTTTTAAAAAGTTAGCAAAAACCCCAACAAAATTTTAAAATAGGAAATACTACTAATTATAAAATCATTTTTCACATCAACGCCTTATCAATCTAGAATATACGTGATTTTACTTTTCTAAGGTTTAATTTATGGAAAAAATACAAAGAAAAATTATTTTATAATTAGTGGTATTTCCAATTTTTTTATTTTTTAGGCCTTCTTAACCCCAAAAGTGATACTTTTTTTGAAATTTTTAAAAAACAAAAAGCGATGAACATTTTGGTTTTTAATGACGAGTAATTTGATACCTGCAACATATTGTTATATTTTTTCACCAGGTCGCTAGCGAAGTCCAAAAAATAGGCGACAAAACAAACTATTTTGGTGTCACTCTTTAAAACTAAAAATTTCAAAAAGTTAGAAAAAACGTAAGTTTTTAATATTTGAAAATAAAAATTTAGAAGCTTCTTGAAGATGTTGGCAGGGGTCACGACAATAAAAAAATTTCTTAAAATTTTTTAGGATAATTTAAACGGAAATTTTATTTTGAAAAATTCAGTTTGAGAAAAAAGGACGATTTCGAAACACCTTCAATTATTTCTCAAAGTTTAAAAAAAGATTGCAGACTATTTTAAAGCTAATTTTTCATTTAGAGTTATTACAAAGTTTTATGCAACATTCGAGTAATAGTAAGAGACATTTAGGAGTTTTAAAAATATTCAAAATTAATTGAAAAGTTAAAAACATTTTAAAAAATTTAGCAAAAGCGTACATTTTTCAATATTTGAAAATTCAAATTTTGACGTTTTTTATATTTTATCGAATTTTAACAAAATTGTTGCCTAATTCACAGAATAAATGTCATTTCATTTTGAAGAAACAATTTTTAAAAATATAGAGAAAGGTTTCAAAACGTTTCAAAAGATTGATACAAATGATGTCGACAAAAATCCGGAAAATTTACTGGGATTTTTTTTAATTTTCAAAGATTTTTCAAAAATTGAAGAATAATTCAAGTCTGCTTCAAAGATATTTATTTTCAAAACTGTTAAAAGTCCTAAATATTTTATATTATAACACTGCCATGAGTTGAAAAGTTGTTTATTGTAATAGAATAAGTCGATGGTCATTATAATGAGCTTTCTGATTCTTCGAAAATAAGATTTTCGGCAAGATAAAAACGTAAGCTTGAAAAATATTGGAATTCTCAATTTCTTAACCTACCCCCGTTTCGTCTTATCAACGATTTGCCATAATTCTGTATCATAAATTCAAGAACGGTTCCTGTTAAAAGATCTCCTTCTGGATAGACACCTTTAGTCCATGATGGCAATGTAAGATTCATAAATTCTTCAGCTTCCAAAGTCGAGTAAAGGTAATACATATCAAGCGCCGAATCTATCTTTGTGCCTGTCCATGTGCTCAAATTTTTCATGAAACCTTCTAGTTTTTCCAGTTCTCTCTTCATTGCAGCGTTTCGCCTTGCTAGCCAATAACCCGCTTTGTATCTAAATACGCCAATTATTAATAGAGGAATCTAGTTAGTAGTAAAAAATACAAAAATTTACTCTCTACTGAATCAATGAAATTGTGACTGGTTGAATCAGTATTTTTTTAATTATCATTGGTGAAAGAGTGATTTTTTCCACTTTGACTGGGTGAACCAGTAAGGGTTATTCCACTATCTCTGATTAAATCCATGATTAACTAACTTTGATTATTTTCTAATCATCGAATTAGTCATGATTAAATTGCAAAATGTTCCGCCGTGAATTTTTAACATCTGATTAGCGAGCCGTATACCCTGTTCTCAATAAAGTATAGTTTCTATGTATTTCTGTTGTAACGGTGATTCTGATTGGCCGAGCTACGAACTTTGTTTTCGCGCGCCATCTCTAGTGCGCCACGCCAAATAGGCATCTGAAGTCACAAATTAGGCGTTGTATACTTGCTTTGTTAGAGCGTCTCCGAAATAGCAAAAAACCGATTCACTTTAAAAGATATTTAGGTGAGTTGAGAAAAATTGAAGTAAAGTAAAAATTTTTAAAGATTTTAAAAAAGTGAGAAGGAAATTTAGATTCATAAACATTTCGAAAAAAGTCTTTTATAAATCAGAATCCAGGGTTAGTGTGAGCTAATAAGGTCAGGATCAAGGTCAATTGAACGTCGAAATGGAGAAAACCACTGGATTGGAGAAAACCATTAGATCGAGGAAAACCTCCAGTCTCAGACGTTTCTGGGGTAGCTGAATCCGTATCCGGGGTCAGTTTGACCCTATTGGATCAGGATCAAGTTCAAGTGAAGGTCAAAATGAAAAAATTATTGAATTGGCGTGAACCACTACATTAGACGTTTTATGGTCGCTAAATGCGAAAGCTATGTTAATTCTATCCCATAATGTCAGGATTAAGTTCGTCCCAAGGTCATCATTGAGAAAACTATTGAATCGAACTAACCCCGTATTCGGATTCATAGACCCAAAAAATGTATAAGAGTAGGGGTTTCCTCCAATTCCATAGTTTTTTTCAATTTTTACCATGGAGCGACATTTATCCTTACTTTATGGGGTAAAAATGACCTCGAATTTGGATTAAGCGACCGAAAAAACGTCTGAGAGTAGATGTTTTCTCCGATCCATTGATTTTCTCCGATCCCACGGTTTTCTTCATTTTGACCTTCTCTTGACCTTTACCTTGACCTAGTGGGGTACAACTGAGCGCTTATTCGGATTCAGCGACCCCGAAAATGCCTCAGAGTGGAGTTTTTCTTCGATATAATGGTTCTCTCCATTTTGACCTTCAATTGATCTTTATCTTGAGCTGAAGGGGTCACACTGACCCCGGATTCGGATCCAGCGACCCCAAAACCGTCTGAGAGTAGATTTTTTCTATGATCCAATGGTTTTCGCCGTTTTGATCTTTAATTTACCTTGAGCATTACCTTAAGAGATCAAACTGAACACGGATTCAGATACAGCGACCTCATAAAGGTATGTTTATGGTGGATTAGCTCGGGTTGCAGTCTTTTTTTGTGGGATTGTGTAATTTTTGAAATTTTCAAAAGAATAAAAGATATTTTCTAAAGATTCCTGGAACAATTTTCAATTCTGTTGTATTAAAAAAGGAAATTTAGGGATTTAGAAGTGAACAAAAATATTTAAAAACTTGAGACTATTTCCGAAAGTTTATAAACTATTCTTAAATTTCTTTTTAATTTCTAAAAGCCCTAAACATATTTCAAACTTACTTAAACTTTTCTTTACAGTTTTATTCTTGTATTAAATTAAAAATTAGTTTGATGCTAGCAGCTTCAAAATTGTGTTTACAAAAAATATTTCGTAATATCTTGCACCGTTATTGAAAAATTAAATAAATAGTCAAACTTTTATGAACTTGTTTACGAAAAATCTTAACTTTGATCCAAGTCATCGGTTTCATAATTCAGTAAACAATAAAACTTTAAACTACTTGAAAATTATTGTTATTTAAATTTTTTACGGATGTAAATTAAGGCCATACATTTAAGACCTAAATTTGGATTTAAATGTCTATTGCACTTAAATATTTCAATTAAAAAAAAACTCACTCAGGACATAGTTGTGGGAAAAGCAGGGTGTCTTGAAATTTACTATAGAATTTTGTAGGTATCACCGTATTCGGAAATAAACCCTTTAAAATGAAGTTTAAAGATTCTTTTGAACGATCCTCAAACGTGCTTCTGGCCTCAACAGATCCGGGAAAGTACGGTCCCAAAAAATCATCGTATATATCACGAAGAAATTTACCAAAATCTTATTCCCTTTTTCTGCCACTCTGAGTAATAGCATTTACAATAAATTTCATAATTTTTAACATAAAAATGACCAAACACAATACTTTTGTAAAATATAATATTTATCACCTCGGTTAATGTTCCATCAAAGTTTTGATCTTTAAAAGGATCAGTTGGGTAACCTTCATGTTTGGGATCTGGTTTTCGATCTCCATTACGAGCAACCTGAAAATTGTAAAATTTTTTGGAATGAGTGAATAAATATACATAGTATTCCGAAATTGAGTTCTTAAATTTTTAGAATTATGTCATAGAAATTATACTCACCACAATCACCAACTTAAGTGTTAGATCATCAGTCAAAACAGGCTGGTATGCGATAGTTATAAATATAAGGCCTAGGATATATAAATTTGGTAACATTGTTTTCACTCTTATCAATTTGAAGTAAAATTGAACACTTGTATTTTATACTAAGTGTTATGGTAAGGTTGTAAAGAAATTCGTAGTAATACTAAATATTATAAAACTCACGAGCTGGGTATAGATTGTGAGTTTTTCAAATACAAGTTTGTAAGCTTTTCTTAGTACGAATATATTTTTTCAGATATATAAATTTTTATTGAATTGTAAATTTGATAAGAAAGTCTAACAGAATTTCGAAGTTGCAGTTAAAAAAATTATCAAACTCACGACTTTGGTAGAGGTAATATCTGGAGATATTGCTGTTGTCTGATATGACGTACAGCTGTAAAAATACATATCTAATCTTTCGAAACAATTAGGAATGTGGAACACGTTTCCTTATTTTTTGTTGTTAAAGCATGTATGCAATTATGATACTACTATATATTTCAAACATTTTTCGTTTATTTGAGAAAATACTGAAAATGTACAAAAAGCTTCAAACGATAGTCGTAAATCTTCTGAAATTACACATATTATAAAGCAATGATGTTACTTTGTCGACCAGAGTAATTAAATCATTAATTCTGATGCTGAATTTTGCTGATTACTGATCAAAATAATTTTCGGCAGAAAGGAGAAAAAACATGCCACGGCCCGAATTTGAACCGGGAATGGCTGTGACCACGGTAGCGTAATTGGTTAACGCTCTACTCGTGCAACTGGCGTTCCCGGTTGAAATCCGGGCCGCGGCATGTTTTTTCTCGTTTCTGCCGAATATTATTTTGACTAGTAGTCAGAAAAAATTAAAATCAGAATTAATTAATGAATTACACTGGCCGTCAAAATAACGTCATTACTTTTAAATTATTCCAGATTCGGTTATCTTATTCAGACTAGAATTTGTAGCTGAAAAATTCACAGGTATAAAGATGCCGAAGTGCGTCATCCTGTTTATATAGGAGAAACGAGAAAGATTATGCTGTGGCCTCGTTGGCGTAATTGGTTAACGCTCCACTCGTGAGAAGTGGCGTTCCTGGTTCAAATCCGGGCCGCGGCGTGTTTTCTGCGTTTCGTCAGAAAATTATTTTTACCAGTAATCAGCTAAGTTTAACATCAAAATTAATTACACATATTATGTTCAGTACATTATGCACAAAGATTTTTTTAAGTAAATTAAAATTATAAAGAGAATTCTTCACATATCTATGGGGCATCATTTCTCAAGTGTACCTACCCTTGGAAATGACTTTCTCTGATCGAACTCAAACTTGGGCAAAGTGTAGTCCTACTAGGTAGTACTTTTGGGGGAAATTTTTTTGGATTTGATAAAGTTGACCAAGGTGGGGGAGGGGGAATTTCTGGATTTTGTGCTGCTAGCCTCTATTTGGAATGTACTAGAATGCTTTCGTATGGATTAAACAAAATTTTGTCTTAAATACTTCTGATTGACATTTTCATGATCTGTCAAATGGTTATAACCATTTGGTTATAAAAATATAAAATATAAAAAGAGCAGCTGCTCTTTTTATATTTGCTCCTATCCCATCGCAAGCTCCTTTACCATGGGCCGTAGCATGGAAATGCCATTCTGCTGGGATACAAAAATCTTCTTCGTGAGCTTGGAGATTGGCAAGTGTTTTTATTTTTAAAATATAACATAAACGTATAACATAAACAATGAATAATACAAACAATAAAATAGCATCGGAAAGGATTTGAACTTTAATTGACAAACGGCATGTACACGGAAAATGTAAAGGTCAAGTTTCGGGCAATGAATGGCGACTGGCTGTTTGGAATGCTAGAGGGGTAAATGACATCAAGGTAAAAGAACTACGAGAAACTATAAACGCAAGAAAACTAGATATTTTATGTGTACCTGAAACAAAGAAAAAGGGATGCGAAAGTAGGGACATAGAGTACGGGGTGTTGAA
>JAWWLR010000158.1:53840253-53851737 GCA_035041075.1 Acraspis erinacei | reverse complement strand
TGTACCCTCTTGGTTGCCCGGCTATAAGAAAATAAAAATTTCGTGTCAGCCCCCCGGAATTGAAATTTCTCAAATTTTCTTTTTGCTTACGTTTGTAGGACGTTTTTACTGTTTGTAATTTCATATTTTCGTTTGTACCCTATTGCTTGCCCGGCTATGGGAAAATCGAAATTTCGTGTCATCCTCCAGAAATTCAAATTTTCTTTTTGTATACGTTTTTTACTATTTGTACATTTCATATTTTCCTTCGTACCCTCTTTTTTGCCTGGCTATAAGAAAATGAGCATTTTGATTCATGCTCCCGAAATTCAAATTTCTTCAATTTTCTTTTTGCCTACGTTTGTACTTCGGTTGTACTGTTTGTACATTTAATATTTTCGTTTGTACCCTCTTGGTTGCCCGGCTATAAGAAAATCAAAATTTTGTGTCATCCCCCCGAAATTGAAATTTCGCAAGATTTTTACGTACGTTTGTACGTCGTTTGCCCAGTTTGTATATTTAATATTTCGTGTTTAACCCCTTGATTGTTCGGCTGGTTTCGGTGTAGTGAAAAATCAAGATTTCATGTTATCCCGCCATAATTAGAATTTTTTTACTTTTCTATGTGCTAACGTTTCATGTCGTACGTCGGGAAGGCACAAAATCTGGATTTTCCTTTATCCGGGCAAACAAGAGGGTACAAACGAAAATATGAAATGTAAAAATAGTACAAACGGCGTACAAACGTATGCAAAAAGAAAATTTGAGAAATTTGAATTTCGGTGGGATGAAATGAAATTTTGATTCTTTCATAGCCTGGTATCCAATTTGGTAAAAAAGAAAGTATGAAATGTACAAACAGTACAAAGGACGTACAAACGTATACAAAAAGAAAAAGTTCAGAAATTTGAATTTCAGGGGGATGACACGAAATTTTGATTTTCGCATAGCCGGGCAACCAAGAGGGTATACACGAAAATATTTAATGCACAAACAGTACAAACGACGTACAAAAGTATGCATAAAGAAAATTTGAGAAATTTGAAATTTTGATTTGACTTTGATTTTCCCATGGCTGGGTAACCAATTGGGTACAAGAGAAAGTATGAAATGTACAAACATTACAAACGACGTACAAACTTGTGCAAAAAGAAAATTTGAGAAATTTGAACTTCGGGGTGATGCTTGAAGTTTTTCTTGCCCAATTTCACTTATCTGGATCGTTGTAAATTTTTATTTTGGTTTAGATTTCAAACAAAGAAATAGCGTTCAACCAAAAGGATAAAGTTTCCCCAAAATATATGAATTTTCAACCAAAAAAAATAAATGTTTCATTCCAAAATGGGAAAGCTATCTTTACATAAAAAATGTTAACCATAGGAAGAAATTTAGAATAAAAAACTTATATTTAAAAAAATTTAATTAATGAATGGAAATTTTGGCCAAGAAGATGGATATTCAACCATAAAGATTAATTTGCTACGAAGAAAGATCAATTTTGAACAAAATAAATGAAATTTCGAATTATAAGATTTAAACTTTCAACAAGGTAGTTAACTTTTTAAAAAGAAAATTAGTTACTTTAGACTATAATGATGAATCTTGAATTTAAAACAATTGAAACCTGTAAGTGGAATTTTCTATGAAAAAGATAGATCTTGAACCATAAAGATTAATGTTCAACCACAAAAATTATTTTCAAACAAATATATGAATTAAAAAAAAATCAGTTAGATTTTTATTTAAAAAATTAACATTCTACAAAGAAAAACAGAATGTCAAAAAGATAATTACATCTTTAAACCAAAACGTGGAATTTTTAACCAAAGAAATTGATTTTCCACGACATAGATTAATTTACTACCAGAAAGGTAAATTTTCAACAAAATAAATTAAATTTTGAATTAAAAGATTTCTATTTTCAGCGAAAACTGGAAAAATTATGTTGTCAGTAAAAAATTTATTTTCAACTTAAAATAAATAAATTGTTATACTAAAATAGTTCAATTTCAAAAAATAAATAAATTTTAACTAATAATGAATCTTCAGTAAAAAATTGACTTATAAGAGCGAATTTAACATAAAATTTCGAAATTGAAAATAATTCGAACCAATAAGTGGAATTTTATAATTTTTTAAATAATTTTTATTATAATAATTTTTATAAGTGGAAAATACTACCTTTAATTCTTTTCTTTGTGGATTTTCGATACTATTAACTACATATTCTCTAAATTTGGCTTATAGTAAAAAATTGCTTCCTATTAAAGAAGCTTTTTTTGAGGAAAATTAAAATCGTTAATTTATTTCAAAATATACCTGAGAAAGTAGTAAATATCAGGGAAAAAGTCAAATGTGTTTGCTGAAACAACAAAAAGTACCGACAAAATTGATGGACAAAAGTTGTTCTAACCAAAAATTGATACAAATTTGTTATAATTTATTACGTTCTGATCATTTACCCTTGAGAAAGTATTCGAATTGTTCGAAATTTAAAAGAACATTTTGAACCAAAAGACGACATTTTGGTTTCATTTATCGAAAGTAGAATGTATAAAATCTAACTTCAAAATTTGAACTAAAAGCTATACTATATTATCGCAAACCGCCCTAAACATTGCTGTAACCGAGTTTGTCATTACTTTACCCGAAAGCCGAAAACTACCCCTATCAGGGGGTGAAAAGTATTTCTTGGCCAAGAACGAGGATAAAATATTTTTTAATTACTTTTTTTAAATAAATAGTCACGTTAGTGCCAATGTGTCATAACGTCGTTAATTATTCTTACTTAGCACCATTTCAACTACTAGAATTCCGAAACTACACATCTCGGGGGTGGAAACTGCACCGGTACCTTGAAAGGAGGTGAAATAGTGTCTATCGGGTTTTCATCATAACAGTATAATATTTACTGTAATGACAAAAAACTATTAAACACTATTTCACCTACTTGCATGGTGAATTTTCAAATTAAAAAGCTCAATTAAAAAAAAAAACATATTTGCAACAAAGTAGTTTCATGCGTATACAAAAAATGAATTCTCAACAAAATACCCTGATTTTCAACAAAATGAATCTTTTTCAGTTAAGATACACCATTTTACTTTAAAATAGCTTAGGGGCCGTACTTAAATTACGTAACAGCTCAAGGGGGGGGGGGGTCAGACACTCTGTGTAATTTTTTTACAGTCCCATTATTAAATAGGGGGAGGGGTCTAGAGACAGCCGAAAATTCGTTAAGTAATTTAAGTACGGCCCCTTACTTTGGTTGCATTTTTTCCTTTGGGAAAATTAATTTTTTCACTTAAGCTTTCACTAGCAATGAATTTAAAGCGGTTCAAATCGAAATTAATTTAGTGCCCACATTAATTTTACCCAAATCACTACTGCATTTTATGTATAGGAATTTGAAATAATTTTCTTCTGAATTATTATTTAAAAGCATGTACTTTGGCGACATTCCAGGAGTAATAATTTAAAATTTAATTATTCCGCGGTCCTAGTATATTCAACAATATCTTGTAGCATAATTTTTCTTGACTTTATAAATTAAAATATATTGTTTGAATAGCTGGAAACTTTAAGAAAACTATTTTTTATAATATAATAAACTTGCGAAACCGTATAGAAGATTTTATTACAAACTATACAGCCTGTTATAGAATTATCTAGTATTTAAGTTTGAGACCGAATTATAATTTTTTGTTCTAAATTACAAAAAATCTATCTTGTCTTTTTAAGCTCAAAGACATGATGTAGAACCCACATCATCAAGATGGTACATCATTCATTTTAGCAGGGCTTATAGGGTAACGGTAGATCCTGATACACAACGACCGTTAGATATTTGCCTTCATCCTGAAAATAGACATACACGACCAGGAAATCAAGTTGGTCTTCAAACCACGTTGCGTAATTTTGGGAACGTACACTTTATCATATTTTATAGTGATGTTAAAGGCGTTTTGGGAGCTGAACTTAACCCTGCATATCATCATCCTCAAGTGCATGCAGATTAATCTTTACTCAAGATTTGCAACAAATATATGTCAATTGTATAGTATTTTCTTGATGTATACTCCTGAATAAAAGCATAAAAAATGTAAAAAGCTCTTAATCAATTTTACTTTCCCCCCAGTCGATTCTATTCAGAAAACAAGGTTTGAAAAATGTACCGATTGACTGCTTCAAAAGGACCTTAGATTGTTCACAACTTATATATTTAAACCTATTTCTCATTATCTTCATAAAGGGTATTAGATTTGTGTAAAATTGACCCCCCCCCCAAGTATTTGTCAAATGTTCAAGTTTGGAGACCCTGTAAGTCCGAAAAACAGGTTTTTACGAATGTGTATGTCTGTATGTATTATAAACTTTGTTTTGTCATGATCTTGTTATTGGCTTAAATGTCCACCAATTGGGATTTGTATTTTTTATTTAATGTTCAACTGACGAATTCTCCGCCCATAAATCCGAGTCAAGGGACGTTAGATAATTTTAAGCCAATTCCAACTATATTCGAATTGATTCGAAGTGGTTAATTCTTATGCTTAAGTTTTTAAATGTCGACTGACATTTTGCCCCAAGGGCGTCAGATCGATTGCAAAATTAAAGAACACCTCAAACGACCAAAAGCTGTGTGATTCAGAATTATTTTAAATTACTACTCTTGAGTACTTATTAATTTAGCTGCCACTAGCAAAGCACAGAGAGGGTAAGGAAGAGACTGATCAATGATGATAATTCAGTTGCAACATAAAATAATATCGGCTAATTAACGGGTCAAAATAAGAGATTCATTTATTAAGTGACTATTACGGCCTCACGTAATCTAAAACCATTCCGCAAAAGAAATACCATCATCTTAGGTAAATAAAATTAACGAACTAGAAATTTGCTTAACCTAGCAGTTATATCGTCGAGGTCCTTATATCGACCATCACACAATTGGTGGGCGCCCCGTGAGTCATAAATTATCACGTCAAGACCCGACGACACCATAATTATATCGTGATGGTAAGGAGCCAAAAGTTCGATTCAAGCGGAGCTATTCGCCCTTAGTTTATTGCCGAGCTTACCCGTAATAACTTAGTGCGTAGGAGAGCCTTTGATACACTTCTTAAGGTTAGGCAAATGAAGGTTGAGTTCGTTACGCTGATATTTCCAACCAAAGTTTATAGATTGCGGAATTTCATTTACTTTCGTTAATAGATATCAAATATATTTAGAAACTGTATCAGTTAAATGTTTCGATTAGACACAAATTCAAAAAGTTAGAACTTCTGAAGAGTTTTAATAAAAATTTGTTATGAGTTTAAAAAATATTTGTAAACTTTTCTGGTAGACGATAAAAAGAGGTGCAAACTCTCCTAATGATATTTTTTAATTCGATAAAAATTCAAAACGTTATATGCTTTTCAAAATTTTAAATATTTTCAAAAAAGGGTAAACAAATTTTTTAATAGGTTAAGAAATATCAATCAAAATTTTTAATATATATAAAAAATATTTATTTCGAAACTATTCTCATAAAATTTCCTGATTAGAAAAAAGTTCAAAAATTTGAGTCATTTTCAAAAATATACCATTTTTGTGGTTTAGCAGATACATAAGTTGAAAGCGTTGTTTTTTAGTAGATATGAAAAATATTTACAAATTATCTTGATAGAGGTTTTCAATTGGACACAAATTGTAATTCGTAGTCGCCAAAGTCGTAGGTACTTTGAGAACCTTCTTTAAAAACGCATCGAAAACAATTTCAGTTAGAATTTACGGCTGCAACTCCTCAAAATTTTAAACCACAGTTTGCGATTTAAGTTATAATACTTGAAAAAATGTAGTTCAACTGTACGAATTTAAAGTACGAAACCGAGCGCGAAGCGCGAGAGTATGCCCGCTCGCGCCAGGCGCATTGAAACTTGGCGCGAAGCGCTGCGCTCGCGGCGTGCAATAAGAATGTGCCTAAGAAGCAGGTATATTTTTTTATAGTATTTTTCCAAAAATTACGAATTTCTAGAAACATTTAATTTAATTTAATTTTAAGAAAATCCACATCTGTAAAAAAATAGATTCGTATAGATACTTATTTTTAAATTGATCTTAAAGGTTTAACATGTTTAAATAAATTCTAATCCTTCAGGTAGTGGAAATTTGGGAAAAAAGCCTTTGACATGGCAATTTCAGAGAAAATCCGCCAGGGCGCGACGCTCCGAATCTCAATTTCCTCTTACCTTTCTCAATTTTAAATTTTCACTCTATTCTGCAACACTACTTCGTAACTGTCCTTCTTTCGAAGCCATTTTTTGATCTTTTTCTCCTATCCTGTGCAACCAGCTGTCTTGCTCTTCCAGATATTCTAGCTGCTTCAAACATTGCTCTTCCTGATCATTTTCATTCAGAATCCATTTAATTCTCTTTTTTGTACTCTTCTCTCCGTCTTCGCCCCTGCACACATCTCTATCACATGCAACCATTGTTCCTACTCATATCTACATACTCTACAAACATTCTCTTCTTCATTCATCCAATTCCAGAATGCTCTTACACCCTCTCCATTCTGAATCTTACTACTCTATTCCATTTACTTTCCCTTTTATTCTTTTTCAGGTACGCTGGTTCCTCTTGCCTCTTAACCATTCTACACCAGGTATTGCCTTCATCTCTTCCTCTATAACCCCCCACCCCCTGAATCACTCTCATTCACTGGTATATCACATTGATGCCTCATTTCATATCTCTCTTCCCCCATTTTGAACGCCCTACATTAACCTCCTCTCTTTATCCATAACCTTTCGGGCACACGCTTGTGCAATTTTGCTTCCCTCTCCCATTCTTAGGTTCTCTTCAAAGCTTCGGGCTCTTTCCATATGCCTCACCACCATATATTCTCGTCTTATTTCATCCCTCAGCTAATAACCTGGGTAGTTCCAACTTACTCCCATAACTCATCTGAAAAATCTCTCATGCAAACTTTTAACTCCCTTATGTTCTTTCCATCCACAGATTACCACACCATAGCTTAACACTAACCATACTAATAGATCAAACATCCACACTCTCATCTTAGAGTTATTCTAGAACCTTCTTTTTCCTATAAACCATACTTCTTCCATTACTATACTATACTACACTATGCTCTCGTTTTGAACCAAAACCCTAGATAGCAAAACTTATCCACCAATTGCACCAATGCGCCATTCACCTTTCATTCGTACGATAAACTACCCGTTTTGTTTCAGAAACACATCATCTTGGTCTTTTTCACATTCACTGTTTAATCCTTTTTTCTCACATAGTCTTCGAACACTCTTATCAACAGATTCATACCCCTTTCTGCATCCAATACTAGCACTACGTCATCTGCATATGCTAGTGAATATAGTTTGCCCGTTCCTAATGTTATCCCTCCCCCTTTCCCTTTCCTTTACAACATCTCCTCTAAATCTTGGAGCAGAATATTAAATAGAAGTGGGCTCAACGGGCACCGTTGCTTGAACACACTTCCCGTGCAAAATTCCCCAAATGAGTTAAATGCTTCCTTAATATCTGCAAACAAGGCGATTAACTATCCTTTCTTCCGCCCTGGGTTCCTAGTGACTATATAGGTGAACACCTATACTCTATCTATGGCTCCTATCCCTTTTCTAAAATCCATGTGATTTTATGCTATACTTCCCTTTTCTTCAACCGATTTTTTCAACCAACTTCTAAGCACTTCCGCATAAACTGTATATCACACCGACATGAGTGTAATACCTATATATTCCTCCAATCTGTCTTCTCATTATCTTATCAACGGTACTACCAACCCTTCCTTCTGCTTCTACCGCGACCCTTCTCCTTTCCATTCCTTGCTGAAAATTCTCCACATCTCTCCTCGTTCCCATCGACCACTTTTCTTCCTTTTTCCTTTACCCTATATTCCACTTCTCCTAACAGCCCCTTGAAGTGGTTCGTCCACTCTTATGTTCCTATTTATTCATTTATATCCATCATTTCTACTTTTTTCCTACTTAACCCTTCCGAATCCCTTCCTTCTTTTAACGCTTGCTCTACATCTTCCTTGTATCTTTCTTTCTCCTTCTGTCTTTTCTCCTTTGTCATTCTTTAGTGCTCCCTCTTTCTCCTATTGAGTTCTCTTTCTTCCATTTCCCCTTTCCTACAGCTTCTTACTGTCTCCTTCATCCTATTTTTACTATCCCTGCATTCATCGTCCAACTAGGCTCTCGTAAATCCCTCTTATCTTACCTTCGTTCTCACCTATTCCCATATCTTATATATCACTCCTTTTAGTTTTTCTAGCAGTGCGCCTACTCCTTCCTCTTCCAAATCCCCTATCTCCTCATTTCCTGTCTTTTTTCTAAATTCTTTCCACTTTTTCTCCTTCCAAATGCCCATTTTTAATTTCTTTTCTCTCTTCCCCCGACTGCATTTTGGAAAGCGTGTTTTACATCACATTTGTGGGGTCCTAAAGCTGCATCACCGGATTGTCCCCTAAAATGTTCTCTGAAAGCGACTTTAATCCCGCCTTCCTCATATTGCATTTCCCCTTTACTATTTCTCCTTTGATACACGAAAATGAACATTTTAGGCTAAATAACAAACTATATGAAAAAAATTCAAGAAGAGAAAAACATTGATTTTTAAATGACCTACGAGATTATGATGATAAATGGTTGAGTTTTCTTGAAAACTCGGAAATTTAAACTTTCACGGCACGAAAAATAATGGAAAATCCAAGAATTACATTTTTCATTTAACAATTTCACATTATTTCAAATATTCTCAAATATTAGGGAACAAATATGACGTTTCGGAATCAGAACAATTCCCTCGTCAGATATCTTATGCCATTTCGTTGAAAGTTATAGATTAAAATCGTAAAAATGTGTTGAGTCGTCAAATACAAAATTGTAAGGATGACAGGGACTGTACCCTCCGTTTACATCTCAAGAAATGAGGTCATTGGCGCATTTCTTAAGATGTAGACGGAAGTGAGCTCGTTAGTTCATTTCTTAATATGTAAAAGGATGGTAAACTCGCTGTCATCCTTATAATTTACTATTTAGCGACTCAACCAATTTTTTCGATTTTAATCTATAAATTTCAACGAAATGACCTAAGATATCTGAATTAATAGTCTGGAAGATGTCGAAGCGGAAATAAGAAAATTACGCCATATGAACTACCATCTTACTCAACACCGTTGACCCCCCCCCCCATTTATCGAAGTTTCTTTGGATTCTCGCTGTAACGAGAATCATGATCCTACATGCTTGCAGAAACACTTTTTCAAAATTATTAGGAGATAATTCAGCCGGGAACCAGAACTGTGATGTAGAACACGATGCGGTAGACAATTTAATTGACAAAGTCTGGGTCACTGATGTCAGGGATATAATTTAGAAGCTAAAAAACAGTCAAGCTGCGGTGTAGACTGCATCTGTAACTTTTAAATCGTAAAATTAAAATTGGAAATGAGCAACTTCGGGTTTTGAAATAAAGGCAGAAGTGCGAAGCTCGAGATACATGATGAGAATGTTTTCGTTAAAGCTGAAGGAGCTTTAACAAGAAAGAATTCAGAATCACAAAAATAGTTTTGTCGGCGGTTTAAAAAATTGTGTAGAAGGGACAAAAAGAACACATTATACTGAAAAACCCTTTTTTTGTGAGTTTAAAAATCATGTTATCAAAAATAATGTTCTATATTTGAAGTGACATCTACAGTGATATTATTTTGATTGCTAAAATCATGGAAAAACTATGTTCTTCGGATTTAAGATTTGTGATACGACAACTTCAATAAGCTATTTGAGTTCGTAACCCTTATAAGAATGTATTAAACATATTATTATAAACATAAATTATTAAATATATTATATATTGTACTAAAGAAAAAGAAAATATAAGAGCTTGGCGAGTACTTGTCAAATATAGATTTCATAACTCAGGTGGATACAACTGATAACAATCTTTACTTGAGATATGAAACAGCGTTCTTTATTAGTAGAAGGAAACAGTACAGCTTCATTATGATTTCCATTTTAACAATTTCCAACGTGGCATTTTGTGCCACGATAACAGAAACTAATCTGCTCGGTAACCAATCAGTGTCCTCGATTATAAATAGAATTCTGCTGATTGGTGGTGAATATTGATAGACCAGAAGATTCTTAAGTTGAAATGAGCATGAGCAATCTATTGCTGATTAGTATATATAGCAGCACGTATGTTCGAAATTTATCAGTAGCCATTTATAAAATTTTTCTAAAAAATGAAGACCCTTCTCAGGCCTTTGCTACTTACAATCGCTGGTTTTCTGCTGTTAGGTGGTAAGTTTACTTAACATAATGTAAATCTGAAATATAACAAAATACCAAAATCAGTATTTTCTTAAGCTCAAGATACACTTTCATATAGATAATTATTTAATCTTTTTGTACTACCAGCTATTAGACAAAAAAACGATTTACTTGCGCTTTGTCAAATTTTAACATTTTTCATTTGAAGGCTATTTTATTTGATGCTTTAAATATTTTCCATACATAATATTACTCGAGTCCTGGGGGTTTCTTCAATTATTTATTCAATTTCAACAACTTGTAATTTAATTTCTAACATAAAAACTTTCTATTTCATGTTTTACAGCGTCTCTAAAATTTTCCCAGTATTTAATATATTTTAAATTTAAACATTTTTAAATCTGTTCTGCTTGGATTGGTCAGGCCTCCACGAATCCTCCCCTACCTTCTCCTTAATGCATGTTCTTTACTTTCCATAATTTCTCCTACTTCCCCTTACTTCATCTACTTCCATTTCCTTTATTTTTCCTGACTCTCCCTGCTCCCCCACCCTTAATTCCCTCTCATTCCCCCAAATTTACCTCTCCTAATTTTCCCTCACTTCTGCTACCCAAATTCCTTCTCATCTCCTATACTTCCCCTCTTCTCATTTGCCTCTCATTTACATCGATTTTCTACAGATTTTTTGTCTCGAGAAAAGCTGAAAAGCGAATTTTATTACTTGGTAATGCCCTATTACTGGGAGGATTATGAATGCAAAAAAATTCAAAAATTGTTTAATTTCTGTAGCCTTAGTTTAGAATTGTTAAGTGTTTAATTGTCAGCTTGATTAACATTTTTTTAAGCGACAAATTTCTGTATTCTTTTTACAGAATTGAATGCTTCTGCACCTATAAGGCATGGTCCAAGCCGGCAAGTGCCAAGAGAAGCGCTTAACATACCTGCCGGTCCAGATGCAGAGGGCGCACCAAATGAGACCGTTCGTTATGGGGACACCTTTATTTCGTTGTGGCTAGATAGTCGTGATTCGCGAAAAGTTTTGAAAGCTGACTATGCAGATAATTTTGTGCCAAATGAATCGTATTGTAGCTATAACGATTTTTTTGTCAAACTTATTACTGTAGGAAGCTGGAAAGTTGTGGGATATTTAAGAACAAATGGAAAACTTTTCGGAGTCCGAGCACCGAACCGAAGACGTAAGTGA
>JAWWLR010000158.1:53746286-53756513 GCA_035041075.1 Acraspis erinacei | reverse complement strand
AAAAAAGTTTGGTGATTGTTTAGTTTGATGAATTTTCCGAACTTTGGATTTAGGAGTTTAAAAACTTTTCGAAAATCTTCTTTCTAATTTAAAAGTAGAATGTCATTTGGGGTAAAAAAAATGAAATTCTCGGTCTCTTAAAACCAGACATATTAACAATTACAAAAAATCTATCAAATTGCCAATAACAACAATTTTTATTAATTTTTTCAGTTGGAAAAGGGGTATGCTGTGACAGAACTGTAGACTTCCCTTTTCCAGCATGAAAAATAAAGATTTTAAATTTAAAAAATGTATAAACATTTACAATTTGCCATAAAAACAAAACTCATTCAAAATGTAAATTTAATTTAAATTATAAAAATTTCCTTTCAGTAAAAATTCATTAACATAATTCTAATATAGTACTATTTAACATTAATGAAATCTTTTATGGATAAAGAAATCATTCAATTTAATAAATGTGTCCTTATATTGTTTCAATCTAAAATTAAAGTTTAAAAGAATTTGTTATTGTTTTGTTCTTTAATACAAATTATTTTTTAACATGTATATAAGAGTGAATATAATTTGGTGGAAAAGCCGTAACGTTAAAAAAATTAGTTAACGCCGTAGTGATAGTTAGTATAAAGTGATTAAAATTCCATAGAAAAACAGAAAAGTCTAAAAATTTTCGCAAATAACATTTTCAGTGTTGATTTGTAAAATTGTATGAAATTTAGTGTAAAGTGATTACGATTCTATAGAAAAATAGAAAAGTCAGATAAAATTTTTTAAGTAATTATATTTCATTAAGGTATTTTTAAGTGCGATTTAAAAAAATATTTATCAAATTGACAAAAATAGCAAGTATAACTAAATTTACGAGCTGGGAAAGGATTATTGTAAGACAAAATTTCGCCCTTCCTTTTTCCAGATAGAAAAATAAAAACTTTAGATAGCAAAATTAATAAACATTTATATTTTATTGAAGAAACAAAAATCATTTTTTAAATAATTTAAATGTTAATTTTAAACAATTTTACTGATCTAATATTTCAAATTAGGCAACTGTTACATGATAAAATTGATAACGTTTCAGTCAATTTTATTAAAATAATTCTAATATTTACCAGTTATGAAATCTTTGATTGATTTAAAAATCTTTCCATAATAATGAATAATAATAATAAAATAATCTTTCTCCTCATATTGCTTCGAACTGTAATTTAGCTTGAGAAAAATTGGATTAATTTATTATTATTTTTTTAATACAAATATTTTTGTAAATATATTTATGAAAATATGTATAAAGTGATTTTAATTTGATACAAAGACCATAACGTTACAAAAAATCAGTTATTTCAAAAAATATTTTTGCAAATGCCACTGTCTGTGTTGCTTTGTAAAATTTTATAAAAGTGAGATGGAAATTGGAAATAAAAAAAAACCTTTGGCAATTGTTTGCTTTGATAAATTTTCAGAATTTCGGATTTAGTAGTTGAAAACCTTTTAAAAAATTGTCTTTGTAATTTAAAAGTAAAATATCATTTGGGATGAATATAAAATTAATAAAAAAATAAAATAAATAAAGAAAATTTAAAATCTGTAAAAATCAGGTTATTAACTAATTATATTTTTCGGCCTCGTAAACCCAATTTAAAAAATATATATATATCAAGTTTCCAAAAAAGCAATTATTAGTCAGTTTTCGAGTTGGAAAAGGGGTAAACATATTTATAAAAGTGAGCAAAGTGATTATAATTCAGTGGAAACCCGTAACGTTAAAAAAATCAGATATTGCGAAAATAATTTTCGCAAATGATATTTTCAGTGTTGATTTGCAAAATTAAAATTTTATAAAAGTGAGTCTAAAGTAATTATTATTATCTGAAAAAACAGAAAAGTCAAATAAGATTATTTGTTGAATAAATAATTTTTTATTATGATATTTTTGAGGTCAGCTTCAAAACAAATTTATCAAATTGTTAAAAATACAAAATATTAGTTACATAAAAAATGTAGAAACATTTACAATTTATTATAAAAAAAATGCATTCAATATATAAATTTAATACAAATTACAGAATTTTTTACTATTTGAATATTTCAAATTAAGCAACTGGTAAATATTGAAATTGACAATCATTCAGTGAAATTCTATTTAATAATTCTAATCTATTACTATTTAACATTAATGAAATCTTTAATGGATTCCAAAATCTTTCAATTTAAAACCTTTGTCCTTATATTATTTAGATCTGATATTAAATTTGAAAAAAATTAGGTTATTGTTGTGTTTTTTTAAATCAAATTTATTGATAAACATATTTATAAAAGAGGATATAAAATGATTAGAATTCTGTGGAAAAAACGTAACGTTAAAAAAATCAATAATTGCAAAAATAATTTTCGCAAATTAAATTTTCAGTGTTGATTTGTAAAATTTGATAACAGCTACTATAAAGTGATTATAATTCCATAGAAAAACAGAAAAGTCATATAAGTCCAAGTTTTTAAGAAATAATTTTTCATTATGATATTTTTAAGTACGATTTAAAAAATATTTATCAAAAAGCCAAAAATAGCAATAATTGGTCATAACGATTTTAAATTTTAAAATTTATAAAATTTTACGATTTATTATAAAAAGATCATTGATTTTACACGTAATTTTAATGTTAATTGTAGAAATTTTTACTAATCTAATATTTAGAAATAAAGCAACTACTAAATATTGAAATTGATAATCACTTAGCAAAATCCTAAAAAATAATTAACATCTATTAATATTTAACATTAATAAAATTTTTGATGGGGTCAAAAATCTTCCAACATATTAAATTTCTCCTCATAGTGTATGATCGATCTGAAAAATTCGAAAAGGTTTATTATTTTTGTGTCTTTTTGTTGTTTAAAAAATATAAATCTTTTTGTAAAGAAGATTGTCAAAGTTAGTATAAAATTAGTATAAGTATGTCAAAAAACTAAAACAATAAAGAAATTAGTTACTAAAAATATTATTTTTCATTATTTGTGTATTTTCTAATGAAAATAAAAATTTTTGGTTCTCCCTTGACTGATGTTTTACTTTATTGCCAGAAAAAAGTTTTTACAAAAGGTGTTTAACTATTCAATAAAAAATTATGAAATGTCATTGTAGTAAACAGTTATTACCAAATTTTTTTACTTTTTGTTGTTGTTGAGATATTTTTAATTTTAAAAAAACTTATAAAAACTTCTAAATAAATAAAGGAAAAACGTTTTTATCAATATTATTTTTTGAATGTTAATTATAAAACTGTTAATTTTTACTATTCTAATATTTCAAATTAAGCAACTGTAAAATATTCAAAAGATTCATCTATTAGTGAAATGTAGTAGAATGATTATAATCTATTAATATTGAACATGAACAAAATATTTGAAAAATTCATTTTACTTTCAATAAAATCAATTTCTCCTTACATTTCTTTGTCCTAAAATTTAATTCAATTTTTTTATGGTAAAGGCAAATGATTTTGTAAAAATATCGATGAAAGTGAGTTTAAAGTGATTATAATGCCGTGAGTAAACCGAAACGTTGGAAAAAATCAGTCTTTGAACAAATAATCTGGCTCTTTTCATGTTTTTGTTGAAAAATACAAAAAAAAATGTTTTTTGGCCTTTTCCAACAACTATTTTACATTTGTTCAGAAAGAAGGTTTTGCAAAATAAAAAATAAAACATGGATTTTTCTATTGTACAAATGTATTATTTATACGTCTTTTTACGGGGTTTTGACGACTACATTTTTGAGGAATCGGGAGCATGATTAATCTTCTACAAGGCACAATACAAATGGTTAGGGTGGAACGAAGTAATAAATCGTTTTTACACTTAGAAAAGGTTACCTGGAATCAAAAGAACTTTTTTCTTGAACAAATATGAGAATTTTATTAATCAAACAAGTGGTAATTGATTCAAACAGTTTCTTTTAAATGTTCGAGATATTCCATTTATCAAAACGTGTGGTTAAAGCAATCAAAAATTCTGTTTGGTCTATTGAATATATTTTTTTTCTGTATTTGCGATTGTCGACTCAACTAAAATTTTATTGATTCAAGCACATCGCTTTCTACGTGTACTATTAATAAAAAGTCACAGAGAATTATATTATTTGTTCTAATTAGGGAAAATCAATTCTTCAGTTCAACAGTCAAGTTAAAATATAATTAATAAAATATCTAATTGCATTCAGAAAAATCTCGAGGTTTCTATTCAGCGCTAAGAGACTTTTATCTTAATTAGGAAAAACTCTGTACAGTGGATAATTATTAATTAAAAACACTGATTTATATAAAAATTAATTTTATTTAAAAAACCGTTAAGATACTATAGATTTTGAAAAATTAAATGTAAAATACATTATTTTACGTATATTTACGCTATGCATTATTGATTATTCAAACTAGATTGGATTATCCACTCTATGGAGATTTTTTCTACTGCAAAAGAAACATTTTACAATAAAAAAAGTTTGCAAAATATTTTTTTAGGCGGATTTATATTACTAGGAAAGAGGGATTTGAATGTAAACTAGGTTAGTATTTTTTGTAATGTTTGTTTCTAGCGAAAAAAGCGAACGAAAAACATGTACTCGTTTTTACATTCAAGTGTTCATGTTCACGGGCTCATGCACTCAGCGCTCGACAAGATTAACACTGTCCTCAATACAAATAAAACGATTTAACATCCTCGGCTTATTTTGCGAAAGATATCTAGATACACTCGAAACATAAATTTGAATTGTTCCATTCCCTGTTTTTTCGGGTCTGTGATAAATAATACTTTTAAACGCAAAAAAAAGTTAAAAAATATTTGCAACTGTTGTAGGCATATTATGCAAATCTTTGGGGAATTATCTGCAAGAGAGTTGTAAATTTAAAAAAATTAATATTACAATAAATTGACTATTTTTGACACTTTTGAAAATAATTTGTATACTCACACGGTTATATCTAAAAGACTAGAAGCTATTTTCCTTATCTTCTTTAATTAATCAAATTTGTTTTTGATTAGGAAGGAGATGAAATTGTACAATTTTTAATTAAAATCGTTCGGAATAGAAAAATTTAATTTTGAATTCAAGAATCTCAAATTCGAATGATTATTCATTGAAATTTCGAAAATAGAAAAATTTAAAAATGTGTAAGATTCAATAATTTAACATTAGAATTCAGAAAATTGGATGATTTAAAATTCAGAGAAGTTGAAGTTGTGGAACTACTGAAAAATCCCGAAAAATAAAATTCCCGAGTCTGTGAAATTCACGAATAATAAAATTTAACGAAAAATAACAATATCGAATTGGAAAATTCCCGAATATTAAAATTAGCGAATAATAAAATTCCAGAATACTAAAATTAGCGAATAATAAAATTGCCGAAAATTAAAAATATCGATTTGGAAAATTCCCGAATAATAAAATTCTAAAATAATAAAATTCCCGAATTATAAATATGTTTTATTCATTACAAATACATTAATGAAATTTTATTTTTGTAAATTACTTTTAATGTTTAAAATTTTGAAAACTATTGTTTGAATTTAAAATAACAATAATTTTTAATAAAATTTTTTGGCTGACGAGTTTGTTTAATGTGCATAGTATTTAAAAAAATACAAAAAGCGTTCGCAAAAATCGAATTTTTAATTTATATTTTTTTTTAGAAAATGGTTATAAGGTATTATGAAAAATTGGGTGATTTTTTTTTGTATGAGGGGCAAATTTGGTCCAATTTAGAAAGTTCAAAAAAATAAAACCTTTAAGTTTAAAAAATGGGAAATTAGGTTGCAGCTATTAAGTTAAATTTGACAAAATTTGCCCCTCGAACCCAAAAAAATCACCCTCTGTTTTCATCGTACCTTATAATGATTTTCAAAATAATATGTGTACATTTAAAATTGGATTCTTGCGAATGCCTTGTTGTTACTTATTGTAAATATTTTTAATTCAAAAAATAATTTTATAAATTTAAAAAATTAAAAATAATTTAAAGAAATAAAATTTCCTTATTTCTAATTCGGTAATATTGTAAGCTTTCGTGAATTTTATCATTCAGGAATTTTAATATTTGAGAATTTCATTATTCGGGAATTTTCCACTTCGGTATTTTTCTTTTCCGGCAATTTTATTGTTCGCCAATTTTAATATTCGGGAATTTTCCAATTCTATAAATTTATTTTTCAGCAGTTTAATTATTCGCGAATTTTATTATTCAGGAGTTTGATTATTTCTAGTCCAAAGCATTCATAATTGAATAACTAGAAATTTCGGAAATAGAACAATTTAAAAATGTTTAAAAATGAATAATTTAAGATTAGAATTAAGAAAATTGGATCATTTAAAATTCAAAGGTCTTTAAGTTGTATTATTTTATTATCCCTAGTTAAAAACTAAAAAAATATGTATTGTAATAATAGATCTATTTCAGAAACGTTTGGAAGTATTTTGAGTTTAAAAACTTTATACTACTTTGTTAGTAAATTATAAACAAAACAGTACTGAAAATATATCATAACGCATCCATCCGAAACAACAAATTAAACATTAAAATCTAATAAATATTATCGTAAAATAAAAAATAGTTGCGATTCACTAGTATTACTTATATTTAGTAAAAATGATAGTCATGAAAAAAGGGTTACAAATGCAGATTTAAGTATTCCTTAATTTCCCTTCAAAGTCTCTCCATGTGTTTTTCTGGTCACGTGATATTGCTATTTTAAAAAGACCTTAAAAATATTAATTCAATCTATTTATAATGCCGGCAATTGTTGTTTGTTTTATACTTACGATTATTTTAATATATCCATATTTATTTACAAATATTACAAATATTCGATATGATTTGATATATTTTTAAACTAAAAATTAGATTTTGTATCAAATAAATTAATTGTCAAGCTTGAGGCGTTAAAAAGAAGTTCAAACTTAATTTAAAATTTAAATCTTCTTAAACTAGGACCTTGAAACTAAGCCCACTGATTAAAATTGTGGAAACAGAACAATTGAAAAATGTTTAAAATCGAACAATTTTAAATTAGAATTAAAAACTTTGATCATTTAAAATTCAAATGACTCGAAATTTTATTTTTTATAATTAAAAGCGTTTATATAATACAAGTCCGATAACTTTCCAACTTCGAGGCTGAAGGGGCGGAAAATTCCAGGAATTTCGGACTTATCGGATGTCCCCTCTAGGAGCACGATATTAGTTGCGCGCATGCGTAAATTATGGGTGCAAATCATGAGACAAATAGCACACGTGGTGGGAGAACCACAATTAGTGTGCGTACCGTACGTGTGAGAACGTTATAAGGGGACTTTACACTTGTCGGACGGCAAGTTATCGGACTTTCACTGTAATTTTATAATCAGAAATCCTTCACTTTTTAATTTGAATTATTTTTTATTTAAAGAGATAAAAATTGTACAGTTTCAGATTTAAGAATAAATTGAATGCCCATAAATATAATTTATAGGGTACTTAATAAACCCCATAAGTAAAAAAATCGGTTTTGCGAGATTTTGCCCCTAATTATTTTTTGTTTGCTATTTTTAAATACGAATTATTTCTTATACCTGAACTAATACTTTATACTGATAATTAGATGTTTTGATAAATTTTATTAACAATTTATTATTGTTTTAACCAATTTTTTCTTAGAATAGAGCTAGGAAGTCGCGGTTCTTTAGAAAATTGTACAATTTTTGTCCGATTTTCCATTAGAGTGATGTCATTCATCATTAAATTTAAGAACAATAATTTTTTAAACAATTTATTATTATAGTTAATACCTTTTTCCACTTTTTAATTAGAATGATGTAAATGAATGATTTAAGTTAACAAAACTAATTATTTAATTAATAAATAATTCGATTTAAATAATACCCAAAAGTTGCAGTTTTTCCTGTAATTTCCAACAATATGTCTACATTTCACTTGAAGTTAGTTTTTAGTTAATTAAATTTAGCATAAATAATTATTTAAACAAATAAGATTGCTTATAACTATCTTTTTCTTTATTAGTTCTCAATAATTGCGGTTTCTTCCGAAATTTGTAACTTTTATACAACTTTTTATTAGTAAAGTATTAAATAATTCAAGTTAACGAACATAGTTGTTTAAACAAGCTTTTATTGTTTGTAACTATCCTCTCTAGAATAAGTCCAAAAAAGTTTCGTTTTTTTCTGAACTCTTAAGCTTTTTGTCGCCTTTTCGCTTAGTGGGGTAATAATTAATGCAAGTTAATAAAACCTGCATATTTAAACAATTGATTATTGCTTATTACTCTCTTTTTCTTAGAGTAATGCTAGAAAGTTGACATTTTTTTAAATCTTTAGTTTTACTGTTTTTTTATTGTTTTTTGACTGCAGTCAAGAAATTTTTTCCGGTACTTTGTGACTAATTGTAGTAAATATTTTGTCTATCTTTCGTCTGAGGTAAGAATAGATTAACTAATTTATAATTTATGCTAAATAAATTTTTATTCACGAAAAAGAAGGAGATTGTTTAAATACAATTCTCTCTAATATTAGTTTATTATTTGCTCATAAGTAAAAAAGGCAAAACAAATTTAGACATTTCAGAAAAAACGGCAATTTTCTATCATTTATATAAGAGAAGATGGGTATAAACAATAATACATTGTTTGAATAAACATGTTTGTTAATTTGCATTAAATATTACCTAAATATAACTAAAAAGAAGAAGAAAAGTTCATTAAAGGCTTTGAAAATAACAAAAATTTCCAGCACTTATTTAGGAGCAAATAGTTATGAACAATAATAAATTGTCTAAACAACAATGTTTGTTAACTTGCATTATGAATTACATTATTGAGTAAAAATTTTGGTAAAAATTAAATAATTTCAGTAGAGGCCGCGACTATCTAGCATTTATAAAGAAGAATATAGTAATAAACAATATGATAGTTTTAAACAATAATAATTTGTTTAAATAATTATTTTTGCTGAACTAAATTTTAATTATTAACTCGCTGCAAATGAAATGTAGACAAATAGTTGAAAAATTCCGAAAAAAGCGCAACATTCTTTCATTATTTGAAATGAATATTATTAACAATAATACAAAATTGTTTAAACTTTTTTTTTCATTATTTAAGTATTGCATCAATCAAATTGAAAATTGGACAAAAAGTGAATTTGTATTTTAAAAAACTTGTATTTCTAGCTATTCTAAGAGAAAATTGGTACAAACAATAATAAATTGTTTAAGCAATTTATGTAAATATTATGTAAATATTCAAAAATGAATATTTTATTCATATTATATATCTAATTGCGGAGATAAATATTGAGTTTCAACTCGATTAAGCTAAAATTGACGATCCTGAATAAAAAAAAAAAATTAAAATTAAATATTAAAATTTTTTTAAATGAAATTAAAATTAAAACAATTGAATCTTGTGCCATCTCTAAAGATAATTTTTCACAACAACCAAAACAAAAATATTTATTTTTGTGTGGATTCGAACACATTTCCCGGTGATATACATACAAGTTCGAAAACAAAATTTTCCAATGCCTTTTTAAACCACCCCTATCTCCAATGGTTGTTTTCTTTTGTTTTGAAAAAATGGCCTTGTTTTTATCTGTGAACTAACCGGGGATTTGTACTTTCATGAATGTACTATTTCATCTATGAATGAGAAGAAAGCGCCTGAAATAAATTGAGACCGGGGGATGTGTGTCTAGAGGGGTTGAACCGCACGTTAGAGAAGTGAGAGTAGGGTGAGTTGAATACTTGGCTGAATAGAACGAGAGTGAGAGAGAAAAATATACTCTTTTTCTTTAGGGACGTTTTGACACGGAATGTCGTGTGTGATTTGAATAAATGGCATATCGTGTCCAATACGATTAGATATGGGATTAGGACATGAATTATAGAATTTATGCGAGGAAAATAACTCACGGTCTGTACCCTTTTTGAAAGAAATATCTGAACGGGGTTACCTTATTTTTTCTACAAAAAAAACTGGTCCTAGCGGAGAAAAATTGTTATATATTTGTTCCGAGACGGTACAAATGGTGATTTAAAATATTTCTCCGACATGAAGAAGAATAAGAAAAAGAAATAAGCTATCTATAGTCGATTTTAAATTCATGAATTGATTAATATTTATGAAACAAGAAGGGAAACATGTTATCCAATTAGGAAGTTTTCACATATTACGTAATAC
>JAWWLR010000158.1:53600992-53611014 GCA_035041075.1 Acraspis erinacei | reverse complement strand
ATATATATATATATATATATATATATATATATTGAATATTTTTTTGTTATTTATTTTTTTATTGTTTTTTTATTTTTATTTATTTAAAAAAAATTTTTTTTACAATATTTTTTTTTTATTTTTACCTTTAAAAAAACGTGGAAAAGACCTCTGATTAAAAAATCCAAATTTTGTAACAATCTTGGTGTAATGAATTGAATTCAGAAGTTTTATACAGAATCTCATCAAGTGATAACAGAATTTCCACATCCATTGATATAATTTTATGGAAATTTTTCAGAACAATGTTTGGTTAAAATTTAGGTTGCCCTGTAAAAGAAAGAATAACTTCAAAAATTAGTTTTATTTTAAGCAATATAATTTGCAAACCTATAGGATTTGATTCTGTAGAGAAGAAAATTCAAGTTACTACATATTGTTTATTATTTAATTAATTTTTCTATACCGAAAGTTTATGAAAAAATTGTTTTGCGGTTAGTAATTTTGAAATGTTATATTCGAAATCTAATTATTATCCGGAAAAAAGGTTTGGAATGCAAGAAAATCCGTAACTGCATTTATTAAAAGTTTCAAAGTGCAAAATTATTATTGAAAGTCTGTATCTTTTAGTATTAATGACGGTATGAACATAAAAGAATTTTTTTAAATGTAATGGGTAAAAATGCTTTCAAATCTTTCCAGTTGCTTAACGTAGAGAAAATAATATTATTGAAATTTTCAAAATAAATTAATAAAACTTTATTAATGAACCATTAATTAATTAATCAATTAATTTGTTAATTAATTCTCAATTCCTGATCTAATTGCCTCTTTTTAGGATGATCTCATCATAATTTATTGAAGCTTAAGAATTGATTTAATTTATTATTAGTTATTAAAATTGATGTAAAACATATCAGGCTGGTTCAGATTTAAAATTTAAACAAATGTAGTTTTTAATATTTTATTCGTTTGTTCAAATCTCTTTGACTACATTCAAAGTATGTTTGAAATGTTTTCATTTTTAGAAAATAAATTTCGAGTTTTGCTGATGAATTTTAAATTGAAATTTTTTAATATTAATAAATTTAGGTTATTTAATTTAGGAATTTGCTGACGAATTTTAAATTGAATTTTTTTAATATTAATGAATTTAGGTTACCAATTTTCAAAATTAGCTTTTTAAAATGTATTAAAAAACATATTCCTTTAAAGTATAAGTCGTAAAGAAATCTGAAAAACTACATTTTTTAGGTTCAAGAATTTTTAATTTCAACTCTTCAAAATTTTAAAAATTGGAATTGCTGATCTTTCGAATTAAAGATTTCTCATTTAAAACATTTACTAAGAAAAATTATAAAAAATTTATGTTTTGACATTAAAAATTATGCAATTTTAATGATTTACCTATTAAATTTCATCAATTTAGAATATTTAATATAAAAAATCCTGACCTTTGATCTTCAAAATGATTACAATTTAAAAATTATTATTTATAAATTTTTAAAAATTAAAGTTTTCAATTTTAAATCTTCAAAATGAAAGAGTTTTAAATTGAAATTTTTTTAAATTCAAGAATTTTTCATTTCTAGTCCTCAGAATTGAAGTACATGTTGAAAAAATATTATTGAAAAAAAAATGTTTGAAAATGAAATAAATTCCCATTCAAAAAATTGAAAGTTGAACTATTTCAAAACAAATTTCGGTAATGAACATTAAATATGAAAGAATGCTCAATTTCCAATCTTAATAATTAAAGAATTTTTAATTGTACATTTTTAAAAATGAATTACATACTCGAAAAAGACACTCAATAGTGCATACCTCAAAAATATAAATCTTAAAAACTAAATAAATTTAAATTTTAAATCTAAAAAATTGAAGAGTAACAAATTCTAAATTTTTAGAATTAAATCGTTTTTTATTGTAAATCTACAAAGTTGAACTACATATTGGAAATACAGTTTAACATTTTATTTTATTTTTAAATTTAGATAATGAACATTAATTGTGCAAGCCTTGAATCGATAATCTTAAAAATTGAAGAATTTTCCATTGTAGATTTTTAAAACTGAATTAAATATTAAACAACAAAAAAATCAAAACTACAAGCTTTAAAATTGAAATATTAAGAAATAAATAAATTTCAATTTTAAATTTTCAAAACTGAAGCATATTAAATTGAAAATGTTGAAAGTTTAAGAATATATAATTTTTGAATTTACATTTTAAAAAATATGCGAGTTTTCAGTCTTATAATTTAAAATGCTCTTACTCTTTAATTAGAACTCAGGAATTTTTATTTAGACATTTTTCAAAATTAAAAAGTTTTCAATTGTAAATCTTCAAAATTGAACAATTCCAAAAAATGTTCCAAATTACATAACTTTAAAATTTATTCTTAAAAATTAAATAATTTTCAATTGAAATTTGTCACATTCAGGATAATTGTCAATTGCAACTCTTCAAAATTTCATAGCTTTGAATTGTAAATCTTTCAAAATTTAAAAATATTTAATTTCGAAAATTCTCAAATAAAAAACAAAAACTATTAATAATAGTATTTTTAATATGTAGTATTTCACATTATTTGTAATTGAATAATTAATGAATATTTTTAAATAATTCCACTCTTTCATATATCAATCCACACCGTTAACTACATTTTAATAATTAATTAACATTTTCAAACAATCTTTTTGCAGAAATGAAAAGATAATAATAAAATTATTCGAGAGAAATTTATGCCAAAAAGTGTATATAAAAATTCCGAAATTCCTGAAATTCGGGGCTCAATATTAAATAATAACAAAATATTAAAATAGCACTTTTATAAATTATGCTTAGAATTTATATAATAAAATTTAAATAAAATTATAAGCACCAATATTTTGCTACTACTTTGTCAAAAATTGTGACACGATAGAAGCTTTTTCTGATTGCTGAAGTGAGTTTAAACACTGGACTTATAAATATTATAAAATTAAAAATTAATTAAAAATTAATTAATTAATTAAAAGCAATTAATTAAAAACTCGAAAAAATAGTTGCTCAAAATTGTAATATTAAAATTGTCAAATTTTAAAAATATATTTATTATTAATATTTATAAGCCTTTGGATGTTCATGATATTATTTTCAACAGAAATTTCGCTGAAAAGGCAGGCATAATTTACTCTATGGTCTGTGATCCAGAAACATCTTTTCCAAGAAATTATAATAAGAAAATTTAGTGCACGTGTCCATTAATATCAATTTAACGCTTTTCGTACTTTGATATTAAGCCTCACTAAAGCTCATCTATTCAAATGCTTTATTGTGCTCCATTATAATATTAAATGGCATTATCAAAAAAAAAATTACAGGAGTTTCAAATATCTTCTTTATTTATAAACATTTTTTGGTTAATTGTCTTAAACAGTCTTATTATATTTATTATCTTCTAATAGCTTTAACAGAAAAACAGTATTTTTCTTATGAAAATTGGTTATTTTATTGACATTCTTATTTCGAATTCTTCTATAAATGACAAGGAAGATTCTAAGGAAAGTTTACAATTATTGAACTTCCATTTCAGCTGATATTATTACAAGCAACTTTTTAAATATGGAGTAATTTTAGAATATTAAAAAAAAACGAACAATTTTAAACTAATACTCAGATACTGTTTTAAACTAAATAAAAAATTGCTAATTTTATGCTTTTATTGTTTAAAATTTTGTTAATTTTAAAGAATTCTAATCTAAAGTGTTTTTCTGTAATCACTTCTCAATCGCTTTTTTTAGGATAATGTCACTATTGAGCCTCATAAACGAAAAGATAAATTCAGTCAATAATCACTTTCCCTTCAATAAATTACACAAAGAAACTAAGAGTTCAGCCCTCTTACTGTCGAATTCTAGTAAATTATTTTCAATCCACCCTAAATTCTTTGGAATTCCCTTGAAATCCACTGAGTTCAATGGATCATGTTGGGTTTTTTTTTAATTTATCATAAGGACTTTTGAATTTAGCTTGAATCCTCATGATTTTTTCAGATTTCGATTTCCCCCGCATTATTGAAATACCCTGGATCTTTTCAACTGTAATCAATTTTGTTTTTCGCAAATTAAATTATTTTCAATTTACCCTTAATTTCTAAAAACTCAATTTAAATTAGTATAGAATTAGTCGAATTCCCTTGAATTCTTCTGAATTCACTTTAACTTTGCTAAAGTCAATTAAATATTTTTTATTCTTTGCTATTCATAATATTCATTTGGAATTCACCATCGATTATGATTAATTAATCCTGAATTCTTTTAAATTATTATGAATTCTCTGGTATTTTTTAAAGCTAATCTGAATTCTTTTGATTTAACTTGAATTCTTCTAAGTTCGCTGAATTCTTCTCAATGCAATGGATTCTCTTCACAATATTTTTTTCAATTCGTCCGGAATTCCACTTAAATGTTCCGTCATTTTCTAACATTTTTTCAAATTCCCTTCATTTTTACTAAATTCACTTAATGTATTTTTCTAATATTTTTTAATTATTTTCCATTCACGTTTTTTTCAAATTATTTTCGAATTCTTATGCATTCTATGTGATAGCTATTAATTCTAATTTAAACGAATTCAATGGAGTTTTTCCTTCGATTTAATCAATTTTTTTTGCTTTAATTATTTTAAATTTAACCTTAATTCTTCCAAGTTCAGCTTGAATTCCTATTAATCAAATTAAATCCTCTTGAACTCCTTTGAATTCTTCTAACTTCGGTCCAATTTTGCTATAGTTAATGGAATATCCTTAACTTTTAAACTGTTTGCAATTCCTAATATTTTAATCGAAATTTACACTGAATTCTTATTAATTTATATACCTGAGTTGTTAGGCATTTCTTTGTATCATTTTGAATACCTTTATTTTTTTTAAAATTCAGTCCAAACATAATAAATTTAATGACTTTTTAAAATATTTTAATATTGTTTTCAATGTACTTTAGTGCCTATTAATTTTCATGCATTTGATCGCATTCTTCTTATGTATCTTAATTCTTTTTACATTAGCTTGAATTTTAATTAATTAATTGTTTGTGTTTATTAATTTTTTTTTAAATTCTACTAAATTCTGTTGAATTTTCCTAAATTCTAGGCTTAATCTGTTCAGTGGGAATTTTTTTATTTTAAAATTTTATTCTATTTTTCATATATTTTTCCACATTTAGCCATGCGAATTTAGTAAAATAACGACATTTTAACTATCTTTAAAACGCATATACGAAACAGATAAAAATATGAAAAAATGTTGGAAAAATAATTAGATTTACGAATTTTATTATTTTGACGTTTGCGTTCCTTCCTGTGAGGGGAAGCCAAAGGTACTGTCTAGAGGGAATGTAGGAGAGTAAATTCTGGTTATGGTGGGGGTGGGGGGAGTAGTAGAAAATGGAGGGAAGTATTAGAGGAAGTAGGGAGGGAGTCAAGTCGAACAGGGTGGAGTATGGGAAGTGAAGGGGTGGGATAGTAGGAGAAGGATGGGGAAGTAAGGGAAGTGAGACTAGGAAAAGTGGGATGGGAGTGGAGGATTTGATTAAGTTAATTGACGTTTTACTAGGCTACGAAACCCTTTTGATAGGTGTGCAGTGCCTAGTATAATTAATTTTTAATTTTTTCAATAATTTCTAAACAAAGTCATCTCAAATATTAAAACTTTACTAATTAACGCTTCCGTATAAGTACCTTAGTATCTTAATTTTATAAAAAATGTGCCAATAAAAAAAAGGTGTGAAACGGCTAGGACTTAAAGTAGTTAACTTTTTGGCAATTACCCAACTACATTTCGACGGCTGCTACAAAAACTTGAGCACATTGCGCCCTTCGTTTTAAAAACACTTATAGCTTTAGTCGAGTGTCCATCCGTCCGTCGTACTTGTCTCAAGGACGGACAGCTAGGGTTGTTGCAGGGGGGGGGCAAAGTTAAGGGAAAGAAAGTAGTGTAAATGAGGATAGAGAAAGAAGGAGAAGCGAGGGGAAATTAGGGGAAAGGCCGTAAGCGAAATTAGTGGAGAAGGAGAATAAATGAGAAGAGAAGTAGAGGAAGTCAGGGGAAGTGGTAGGATGGGGTGAAGGGAAGTAGGGGCGTCGAGGAGTGGGAAGTATGCGAAGTGAGAGGTTGGGAAGTATGGGAAATGATGGCAGGGGAAGTAGGGAAAGTAAAGCGTGTAAAAGGGAGGATAAATAAGGGAAAGAAAGGGAGATGAGTAGGAGAAATGAGGTTAGCTTAGTGAGAGGAAATGATGGGAGGAAATGTCAGAAGGTGGAAGAAGTAGAGGAGTGAGGATTTTAACAACTTAATAAACGTCTCAATAGGCTACGAATCTCTTTTTTGTAGGCGTGCGACTTACACTCATTTTTAAAGAAAGATTTTTTGAAATTTGGAAATTGTGGGATTTAATTTTTGCACAAAGATCGTAAACAAAACAGTTGACACAGATTATTACATACGGGAAATCAATACTGGGGTTCGTAGCAAATAGGTTAAATAGCCTGAGACTATATTGATCGCCAGCTCGTTACTTACACTTCTCGCGATACTTAAGGACTCATTAATGCAGATGTTCATGAGTTCCTGTCACTGCACGATGTGCGTGTTTCATTATACTAAATTTTAAAAAAGTTCCTTCAGAGGCTTCTGGTTCACTTCTCACGCTTTGAATAGGTGAACAAAATTAGTTAGAATTGTTTCATACTGAGAGACAAAATATAACAAATCCACTGCAAGTGTCAAGCAAAATGATTTATGCTTGAACCCGTTTAATGATTGGGAGAAATGTGCACCGTCTAAACTTTTCGACGAGAAAAGTTAGAAACAGTGTAATTATTTACCGGATATTATTTTGCACGTCTAGAAGATTATATTGTAAATCAAGCGGTTTTAAAATATTATGAATTTTATATATTCATTTTAAATCAATAGGCATTTTACTAAATTAATTATTTTGAATTCCCTTCATTATTAGTAGCAGTACATAGTAGAGGTAGTAGGGAGTGTGAATTGAGTGGAAACAGAAGTATGGGAAGTGAAGGGGAATTAAGAGTGGTAGTAGGAACAGTGGGGGAATTTCGAAGAAGTAATGTGAGGAGATTGTGGGGTAAATAGAGGAAAGAGGAGTGAAAGAACTGGAAGGAAAGTATGTGAAGGATAATACACTTAGGTAGGGGAAGTAGGTGAAGTGATGGGAGGGTGTTGGAGAGAATGAATTTAGGAGAGGGGAAATATGTGTAGATGATGAAAGGAGGTAGTAGGAAAGGGAAGCCGATTATAGAAGGTAAAATGTATCTAGTGGTACACAGTAAATGATGTAGGGAACGTGTAATGAGTAGATGGAGAAGCATGGGAAGGAAAGGGAAAGTAAGGGGAGTAGCAGGAGAAGTAGGGAAAGTGCAATAAGGTGATGTGAGCAAAATCTTGGTCTAAGTAGTGAATGGAGAAGTAAAGGTACTGTATGGAAAGTGTGTGAAGGATGTTAGGAGGGAAAAGGGAATTCGGAGAAGTGAAGGGAGGGTGGGGAACGGATGAATTTAGGATAGGGGAAATATGGGTAGATGATGAAAATGAGGAATTAGGAGAGTGAGGGTGATTATGAAAGGGAAAATATATCTAGTAGTACATACTACAGATTCCTGAACAAATTTGAAATAATGTTTTTATTTTGAAAAGTGATTTCCAGAGATTATTTTAAAAGATTTTAAAACATTTATAAAAATATCCCATATTGTCCCATAAATTATTTTCTGTTTAAGAGATATTTAGGAAGCTTAGAAGTTTTTAAGAGATTTAAAATATCTGAAAACTGAAAGATTTTTGATAATTTTTTAAAAAAATTTTAATTTCTTCCACCTACAGGTCCTAAATATATTTTTAAAAAGTCTCGAATCTTTCTTAAAATTAGGTAAAATTCTATAAAAAACAATTTTTTAAATACATTTTTTACATAATTTTTCGACTTCTAATTTTCCCGTGAATCCAAGGAAGATTATTTTTATATAACTTTCACGATTAAATAGTTGCTTCAATTCAAATATAAATAAATGATACCACAGACATTTCTTCGGCAACAATTAATCTTTTTTTTTTTTTTGGAAAAAAAAAATTATTTGTTAATTGTAGGATCAACATTTTTTATCTATTTCTGTAAATATTAAAAATAGACGTCAGTTCGCTAAGTAATGCTTCTAAAAGTTCCATAAATAAAAAATTTGTTTAGGGCTGAATTTGATCTTTTAATCTCATTCTTATCATATAATCGCATCTTTAATGCTGTTGATACCCTCTTTCAATATTTTTTAAAAACAATTTGCAAGTCATATTGTACTCTAATAAAAAATGTTCTTCTTTTTACATGTTGGTATGGTGAAAATGGAAGAAATGAAAATTAAAAATATTTATAAAGTCTAAGTTTTGGTACAAAAACCGCTATCTCAACCCCTAAACATATTCTTTATAAATCTGCCAACAATAGGGGATCATTTTCACATCAAAATAAAGAAATTTCCAATTCGATAAAATTCAATAAAATTTTACGGAATTGGCAAAATTTAATAGTAGAAATTCCGCCATTAATAAAGGTAAGAGTTTTGATTTTGAGTAGGGCCATTTTGTTTTTTGATGCAAGCTAAAGGTTTTATTTATGGTATGAATTATTCAATGCAAGTTGAAATGCAACCGCATAAAATATTCATTCTAAATGAATTTCAACGTTTCGGTCGTTCCCATTTTCTTACTCAGTCCACTGCTCAGCCCCTTCCTTATTTTTCAGGGTCTTGGTGATAGACCTGCTTCAAGAATGAATGCGAAGTGCTTGCTCGGAAATAAATTTTTTAATCTCGTCTTCTGGTTCACAGGCATTATTTTTTAACAACTGATATATTAAAAAAATTTACGAAGAAAATTCGAAAATTAAAGAAGAAACAGATTTTCCCATTGGTCCGCAGTATTTTTCTACGCACCACAGTAGTTATTTTATGGGCAGAAAACCAAACCTCAAGGTCGTGGCGTATCTAATTTTTTCAAGGGATAATAGACTGAGAAAATTTGCCTCATTTTTCACATATTCGAGAATAGTCTTGACAAATCCCTGTTATATATACTAACTTTTATTGTTCTCATCCAATATCAAAAGTTTATTTATTCCTAAGAAAAAGTTAGAGTGAACCATCGTATGTTGTTGATCCAAGATCGAAAAAATGTTCTTATTTGCTAGACTTCACTCACATAACCTTCAGAATAAATTGCGTGGGGCTGTATGATGAAAAAACAAAAAACTAGCTATTTAAACCTTTTTCTTTATCTTTAAAATTTTGGTTTTTGTCCGCTTTTCCTATTTTTTGAATATATTAAAATATTTTATTTTCAGATAAACAGTAGCTATTTTGCTAATTGTTTAAGATTTTTTATTTTTCAATGTGGATTCTTGAACAATGAGAAACGTGACTTTAGAATGAGAAGCAAGAAGTCTATTTTTATAAAATTGTCACAGGTTGGCACTGGCTTAATATGGTTACTGCCCAACATGTCAAAGGCATTTTTGGTTAGTTGGATTTTATATTTTTCGGAATAGTGTGCACAGGGCTGACCCTGTATATATCATCAGTTACGGACGCATTTTTATATGCAATCAAGTGATCTGATGAGAGCAGTGTGTACCCGACATATTGGACAAAACCTGGTTTTAATTCCACCACTGACGGACTGGGTTGCAGTCAAGTGCACGATGGTGGGACATACAGCTTAAGGTGGGTTCCGAACCACCAGAACCTGGGTAAAGGTACATAGTAAAATTTTCAGAGGTACTGGCTCAGGGATCGAACCCCGAACCTCTGAGGTGAAGTCACAGCGTCTAACCAACTGAGCCACCGAGGCTCTTTCTTTCCTCATGAGAGAACGTGTAGGCTCCAGAAGCTACGATCATGGTTCCTTAAAGCAACCAATCCCGAAGAAACTGGAACGTGTAAGTCATCCACTCTTGCTCCTTCTATCGCAGAAGGTAAGCAAGAGGGGA
>JAWWLR010000158.1:53545153-53556155 GCA_035041075.1 Acraspis erinacei | reverse complement strand
TCGGAAGTATGAACTGTCGAATAAGACAAGAAAAAAAATCGATTTTTTGAAACTTTCACACTAGTATAGCCCCTTAATAGCAACAGGTCTAACTTCAAAGATTTTTCTTCATAATTAGTCATTTTTAAATATAATCCCCACAAGCCTGTTTTGAAGTGTCTCAATAAAACCTTATAAGGAACAAATATATTTTATGTGTTTTTTCTGCTAATTATGATTATTTTGCAGTGTTTTAAATGCAAATGGTTTATAATTCTACTTTATATTGATAATTAGATGTTTGCATAAATTGCTTAAACCATGTGTCATTGCGTTTTTAGGAAACTTGCTCTAAGCATAGAGTTAGAGAGCCGCACTTTTTTCAAAATTTTTAACTTATTATCAAATTTTCAATAAATGCGTACCAATAATAAACTAAATTTAAGATAGATAATTGCTTGGACAATTTATTATTATTTTTCACAATATTCTCTTAGAATAATGCTGGAAATTTGCAGTTTCTTTTATAATTTTACACTTTTGATTCACCTTTCAATTAGTGCGAGATGATAATGGATGCTATTTAACAAAATATAAATGTTTAAACGAGTTATTATTAGTTATAACTGTTTTCTTTATTCATGATTGATAGTACTGGGTTTTTGATATTTTTAACTTTTTGTCCACTTTTCACATTTGCATTCATTTTTACCGCACTTTAATTACAAAGTGGACTATAAATTTAAAATTTCGGAAAATACCACACATTTTTTTAATGTTCTTAGAAACGAAAAAAACATATATAATCGAAAATTCTACAAATATTCCAAATCATGTTCCAATTATAATATTTTTCGTTTGAAAATATCAAGTTTTTAAATAAAACGCCATCCTAACCTAAAATTGTTCAAAAATGAAGAAACTTCTTTGAAATATAATGATTTTTGTTTAAAAAAATCTGAATGGAAAAAGGGCTCACAAAAACAAAAGAAAAATTCATAAATATATTTAAAACCATTTTCGCGAAAGATAAAAAATTTCGTTTTAATAGTGAAAAATTCTTTTAAAAATAAAACATTAAATTTGTTGAAAAAACGACGCAAGATGTTTAACTGCAAAAATTTTCATCTAAAACTGATGTCCCGAAAGTATGCTATTTTACCTATTATTTTTCGGAAAATTATGAATATATATTTTTGTCTTATTGGATTACTGAGCAATTTTTCCCGTAAAAAATATGGATGGATCATAAAAATTTCAAAATACATTAAACAAAAAATATGAACTTCATCCGCATTAATTAAATGTGTCATAAATTATATTAAAATAAAGTAAGATAAAATGTATTAGATGTGAAAATAATTTCACTGCCTCAGCCTGTTTAAAACTTACAAAATTTCGTAGTCACATTAATTCAATAAAGTAAGAATTGTTACACAATCGTTTTATTTAATTAAACTTGTATGTTTTTTCATGTTTTTCATTTCTATATTTTTAATTCTTTTAATTGAAAATCAAAAAGTTAAAATTATTCGATTTTTAATTGAATTGAGCGAAAAATATTTTAAAATAACATACAATTTTTTTTATACATAATTAATTACAATAAATGTATGATTTCCCAAAGTAAAAAGTACGCTTTAATTTTATGATTATAAAATTTTAGTAACATTTTAAACTTTTTTTTAATGTTTGAAAATTAATTCTAAATAAAATTTTCAAGAATTTTATATAATTTTGGTTTTATTTATCAAAATTTCAAGAAACAATGCAAAGACTTTAAACAATAATTTTTAAATTATGCAAGCTTAATACATTTACAAAAAAAATATGTCAGTTCAAGAGACATTTGCAGGTTAGAAAGTATTCAAAAATAGTTGAAAACTGGTAAAACTTTTCTATTAAAAAATTCCGATTTTTAATGATTTCGAAGAAAACAGTGTTTTTCAGAATTTTGAAATATTTTAAGAGAATACAACATTTATTTTAATATTCATAAAAAATTGAAAGTATGCATTTCTATTTCCAAAAATGAATTTTAAGTAAAAGCTAGAAATTGTTTTCACACTTGTATATGAGATTTACAAAGTCAGAATAGACTTTAATATTGTTACAAAGATTTCAAGTGATTGTTAAAAAATAAAAAAAATAGTGGATCGAAAAGAATTTAATAAAATTTATAATATTTTTCAAAGAAGGGACTTCAAAAAATATTAAAGAATTTTTTAGACTGAAACCGACTAAAAAAGAATTGTTTATTTTTGAATTCTTCCAGAGTCCCATATTAAAAAAATTTAAATATCTATATCTTTATAATATTTAATCAAAAACACATAATGTAATAAAACTAAAACTGAGAGGCGTGTATTACAAAAATATATTTTTTGTGGATGATGACGATCTGAAATTATATAAGTCACCATGTTTTGTTTTTAATTTGTACTATTTTAATAAAGTTGATTTACTAACTAATTATGACAAAACTTCGTCAAAAATGGTAGAAAATGTCATTTTTCTCGAAAAATACCAATATATACCATGTTTTTTAAAATTGTGATCACAGCCATTTTGAATTATAGAATAATTTTGAGAGTAACACTTGACCGAATTTTTAAATCCACTACCCTAAAATTTCCTATATCTCTGAATCTTAACTTTTGTCCTTCATTAAAAACAAACTGAGCGTCCTATCGAAAAACCAAAAACATCTTTGGATTCCTCTCCGAAAGAGATGGGTGCGCCTTTCTTGTTTAAAATGATTTTTGAAACAATAAAATCGTTTTCTAATAATTACAAATTTTAGAAAGAGAGATAAAAGAAGCTCAGCATCAAACCGAAAAAAAACACCTTTGGATTTGTTTTAGAAAAATCTATATGAGCTTTTTTTTAAAACGAAGTTCTTGGAATTTTGTCTACGTAATTCAACATAAGCATACACTTCCGCGACCCAATACATGCATTTTAAAATTTTTGTTTTAATTATAAATGATTGGGCTGAAAATTAGGGGCCATCTTCTTCTTAGGTAACTTTACAAAACTAGGGGATAGGAGCCTAACATTTAAAGTATTTAAAAATAAGGACCACTTTAATCTTTAAGTTATAAGTATACAGGAACTTCATAAATGTCCATTTTTTCCCACAAAATTAGGTGCAGATGGATCTCCAAAACCTATACCAAGTGACAGCGTTCAAATAATCAAGAAGGATCACTCTATTTACAGAGGATTTATATAGGATTTCTTTGGTATGATGTATTTGGATCACATTGATTGATATGTGTTTGGATTGATTAGACTGATTTAGATTGATATGTATTTGAATGAATCCTAATGTTTTATATCTTTCAAATTATTGGCCTCCTCGTGTTCATGACGATTATATAAGCGCAAAATCAAAGTTTCATTTCACGTTACATACCCGTACATGCAACCGTGTCTTAAATCACCCAGTTATAATCCTAATATTCATAAACCTCTAATTGCTCATATAAATATAGAAAATAAATCATTTCTATCAGCTGAACATTTCAGAGTTTTGAAACACGATATGCCTCGTTTTACCGATACTGGCCGCATTTTTGTAGAGTATTTCCAGAAGGCTAGATCTACCATGGAATGATACAAAGAAAGAAGAGTCCTAATTACATTCGGCTAGAAAACAAACTATTATGTAACTTTTGTCACACATTTCATGAAATTGAAACCTAAAATAAATGTTGATTCACAATTTATTAATTGCCTAGTATTAATTACTGTCTAAAATAACGGGAAAGCAGATATAATATATTTTTAATTATTTAGTTCGATTCAAATTTGCCAGTAGATTTTTTCTCGGCAACACTAAAATACTCTAAAAAATTTACAATGTTCGGAATCTTGAATAAATGATATCGATTTTTGCTTAAAAAATACTAATTTCTTGTGCATAACATCAAGGTAACCTGACAAATGGTTCAAAATTATTTTCGAAGTGCCAGGAAATTAATAACGATAAATGAATTTGCGAAAATTAATGTTTTGTATTATTTAATTCTGAACAACTGTAGCACATAAAATGCAGGTAATGTAATTTAATCGACCCGGATTCAACAGCGATACAGATTGCAGTCTGGAGGTTTGACGAGTCCTGTGACCTCACAACAAAGGTAATATTGTTGCAAGAAATGATCCGACAAAATCAAATTCTTGCTTTTAAAGTTTGAATTTTTGTTTTGATTAAAACAATGAAAAGAAAAATTCTCAAAATTTCAAATATAACCAAACCGGGTTTGTGGTAAAGAAGAGCTACTGTAAACATTTGTAAAGCCAAATCAATTTCTTGCATAAGCGTAATTTTTTTAAACTTTTTGAAAGAATTTAAAAAATTTAAATATAACGGTGGTCCAGAATTGACTTAAAGAATAACAAAAACTTGCGCAAATACGTGTACATTTAAAAATGGATGTAAAGAAGAAGGCAGAAATTTTTTATTTTTAAATGACTCATAATTATAGGGTCGAACTTGAGAAATCGCAAGATGCGAGATTCTAGAGAAATAAATTTCTGCATCTATAGAGAAATATAATAAATGTCAAACATAATAGAACTGTGAAAGTTATGTAGCGAGAAACTATAAAACTATTTTTTTGTCAATATTTTATAAATAAACAAATATCTTCGTATAACATAAGTATGCATCCGGATAGCCTATCCTTATCCATATCTAGTGTTATAAATAAATAAGTGTAATAAGAACAATAAACCTGTCGGGGGCCTACAGCTAAAAAGGGAAATATATTCAAATTGTTTGTCCAAAATTGTCACTCAAATCGCATGAAAATGGGATCAATGAATAGAATTTTAAAAGGTAATGTTCATTAGTATATCATCCTAAATAAGTGGAGTGCATAAAATCTAAGCACAGAACACGAAGTCAAACTAAGAGGCTTAACTACGAGTTATTAAAAGAAAAAATTTAATTTGTAAAATGATGAATATTTTGTAATTTTATTTTTATCCCAATAAATATTAGGTTCATTCATTTAGGAGACATAAGGGTTAAAAATGATATTATTAGTTTAATTTTTAAATTATTGGTGATATTAAGGTAGTTTCAAAATCGTAACAAATATTATCCTCAAAAATACACTTGAAGCTTATGCTAATGAAAACATATTATGCAGCCAACTTCTTCATCTTAATGTTCTTAAATGATTAAATGATTAAAAATGATTAAATAATTTTTAATCTGAATCATAGCAATTTTAATGATAACAAAAGTAAATAATTTAATATAAATATATTTCATAATAGCTTCTGCATTTTTTTCCCTTGACAAATATTTTTCCAGAATCAGAAGTTTTTTACTCAGTACTTAATAAAAGGAAAATCGGTTTCTAAACCACTGCGGAAAGGCTCAATTTTTTCGCTGGAGAATTTTTTTATAATTAAACTTTCATGAATTGCAAGATTATTGCTTATGGTATTGTTGAAGAGCAAATTGAATATTTTGAATGAAAAAACTTTAAAGCGTGCAACCATTGTTGGTCTCGGTCCAAGATCGAATTATTTAGCTTTATAAAAAAACAATAATTTTTCTTATAATAAACCTATCGGCAAGCCTATTATGCGAGAGTTTTATATTTATAGAAGCGCTATTCGAAAAAATCTCTGTATTTGTACCAACCTAACCTCGGTTGAGGTAATCTAATTTCTGTTCTTGGACTGATTTATAAAATATAAATATGATTACCCCACAAGGCCTAACTTAAATTTATTATGCTGTGAGATAACGCCTGCGGGAAATATTATATAATTAAATGAAGCACTCGAATAATAACTAGTTCGTGATTAAGGCAATAATAATTTTTCCGCTGATTGCAAAAACATGGGGGTCCTTTGTACTCAGGTCTTTGCCTCTATGGTTATCCTTAATTCTTTGGGTAAATATAATAATATAATATATACAAATAATTTTAAAAACATTGCTAGGCTTTCCTAGAATGTGAATTTGGCCGGCGTAATCCGCGTTCTATCCCAATCACTATACATTACAACGGTGAACAACGTTTAAAATCATAATTTAAAGCAATTCCGTTATACTTATATAATATTAACAATTTTGCATTTTATGGAAGTATTTTGAATTTTCCCAAGATTTTAATCTATTTAGAAAAATTCTTAAAATATAAAATATTTGACTATATATCAAAAGATGTGTATCTCAAAAAGTCTTCATAGCTTGTGACAGCTCTTTATTTAGTGCTCCGTCGGAAATAAGTCTTGGTCTCATATGAACATGTTATTTAATTATTGTTAGTAGAATAGAATATAGAATACACAGTTCATAGTTTAGAAATTGTTATGTTTGAAACGCCCAGAAATTATCTACTACTAAGACTAAAGAACTTTACAATAATATGTTTAAAATTCAAGTCTAAGCTATAAAGCAATTTTAAATAAAAATATTGTAAAATTGTTCTATAAAATAAAGAATTTTTTTTATTTCGATCTCGAAGAAAAGCATAAGTTTTTCTATTTAGGAAACTTAACGTTGAAAAATTTGATTCATGCTTTTTATTGTTAAAGAGTTTGTTCATAATTTTTGACATTCAAAACATAATTTCAAAAAATTTGATACCTAAAACTCGTGGCAGATTTTTTCGGGGAAAAAGAAGCTTCTAGAGATTTATAAAAATCTTGTCATTTAAGCGATAAGAATTTAAAATAAGAGCCATAATAATAAAGTAATAAAAATTAAATCTTCTATTCGATAAAATCGCTCTTTTTCAACGTAGTCTTCGTTGAGCAAATCAATTTCTCACTTTTTGCTTAATAAATATTAATAAAGAACACACATTTAATTTAAAATTTAAGTGTGAACGATCACAGAATAGTACAAATTGGTTATTTAACTTGAACTTTCCAGAAGTAATTTTTGATAAAATTTCTTCAAGGCGTGTTAAATGTCGTGTTTAATGTTTAAAGAACATAAATTTTTTTAATATTCCAATTAATTCAATTGTTCTGTTCTTAAAAGTTGTATCTTCTTGTAATGGTTTTTCCTAATGTAAAAAATGTTATCCTCTGTTTCCTCTGGCAGGGTTAACTTTACAGTTCGACTGTTTACCGAATGGTGACCCTCTTCCTGGTGTTTCTTATGGTGGACAATATTCTTCTTCTTCTTCTGACAGACAACAATCTCCTGCAAGGTCTCTTTCTCCTGGCGAGCCTTCTCATCCTATCAGATCCAGGTCTCCTACCCAAGATTACAGGCATAAGGCTCCACATTCCTGGCTCATTGCTTCTAATAACGGCAGTATGTATGGATTTGATCAACTTGAATTTATGCGGCTTACTTCCAAGAGGAAATTGAACATGATATTCAAACTTCACAGATACACTTTTCCTTCGAATATAAAACTTCGTGTACTTGGAAAAGGGAATTGCTATGTGCCTATGCCACACAAAGAACAAATCATATTATCAACCTTCGATGGTGACGTCTTTGCAATATTAGAGAGTAGTCATTCTCTCGCTGGAATATATACATATAGAATTTCTATGAACCGTGTATCACGGGTAAAAATAAACATGGAAAGCGGTACGATTACCCCATTAACTGAAGATGAAATCAAAGAAATTCGAGTAGGCGCAAGATACCCAATTCGAATTAATTTTAAAGTGGAGTGTGTAAACGACAATCTTCCATGACATTAATTCAATTACAAAAAATGTGAAACCAAAATATAAAATTGTTCGACATCTGAACTTGTTTCAAAATGCTACAAGTAGCTTGTAATCATAAATAATAATAAAAAGTAAATCTATTATGGTTATCGAAGTTTTATTATTTCCTCTGTGCACCAACTAGCCTTTCACGAAAACAATTTTAGGTTTCGTTTTTTTCCTTTAAGAAAAGATGTTTTAAGGAAAATTATTATGGGTTTATTACTAATGAGAACTAAATAGTTTCTCATCTTGATAATGACAGTGGTAACAAATTTACTATTGTCAATAAGTAACGATTTGATGAGTAGTTACATTTTTTTCAATAAGGATAACGAAACAAATTTTACTTTTTTATGGACTTTCCACATGTACATTTAAGTCCTTTAACAATATCCTATACATTTTTTTTTGATTTTGCAGGATTTTTTTCATTTTCATCGTAGCAATAAATGAACAAGTTTAAATGTTGATTTTTTAAATCAACAATTTGTTTACAATGACACTATGTCTAGATGACTACATGTGGCTATGACTTAGATTTTCATTAAAGTGCTATTAAAATAATGGCTTTATTCTTCCAAAAATAGCCTCGGTTTAGGTAATAAATTGATCTTCTTGGACTGATATATGAAATATAAATTTCAATGTCTGACGTGGACGAGTAAAAAATTTATGACCTATTAGATAACGATTGCAGGATATATTGCTCGTATATAATTTGAAGAATCACTCGGATAACCACGATTTACGCTATTAAAAAATTCAAAAGTAACTCAGTACTCAGTTTCTCCACTACATAATTGCACAAATATGGGGATCGTTCATACTCTGGCCTTTATGTTGATCATCATCCTTAATTCTATTGGTGAATTTAATATATATTTATATCTACAATTTTAAAAATATTTTCAGTCCTTCCGCAATAAATATTTGTCCAAGGCAATTTGCTTTCTATCCCAAGTAATATTCATTACCATCATCTAAAGTTTCAAAAACGTCGGTCAACAAAAAAAGAACATTTTTCAATTTTATTTTGATCTAAAAAAGCCTTGGTTTCTTCATACAGTAAACATAAGGATAAAAATGAGATTATTACTGATTACTGATTATTATTGATATTATTTTTTATGTTATTTTTGAAGAGAATAGATTCTGTTTAATGAAAAAAACTTTATAAGCACACAAGTATTATTTATGAGAAGTATTTTATCATTGACTAATTTTTGAAAATAAATAAATTAGGGTCAAATATTGTTATATTTTAAATGATTTTTTTCGTTCTTAAATTATTTGTGAAAGATCTTAAGGATTATAAAAATATTTTATATATATTTAATACCGCCCAGTTGTAGTGGATTTAAAAAAAAAGAAAAGTAGCTTCTATCTATCTATTGAAATCTTATCGTATTAGTCATGAGAACTGTAATAACAGCGATAATAATAAAAAGTAAAAGCGATAAGAATAAAGCGCTAAGAATCAAACGGGTCGCATAGGTGCACACGTTTTTCAACAAAGTATGTTTTTGTATATTTCAAATTTTTTTCATAAAGAATAATCTTTTTTCTTTTTAAAGATACAGTCTGCAATGACCAGTAATTTAAAACTGAAATCTACGTTTATTTTATCTTACGGTAAATACTGAAATATATATGTAGTCTAAGACCAGGAAATATTACTGAACAATTTTATGATTAAGGCAATACTATTTACAAATATCACGATTGTGAGACATGATAATAAGTGTGTTTTACTTCGGTTCTACTTGGAGCCGGTGACATTTTCATAGATGACAGTTACAGTTCAGTAAATTATTCATTACTGCATAAAAATATTTTCCCCTCATTGCAAATAAATATGTATCTTTTATATTTTAATTAATACCTTCAAGCTCAGCTTTAATTTCAAGTGTGAATATGATACTATAACATATCTACAAATTATAAAACAATTTCCAGTTTTATGCAAATACCATTTTTTAAGACAGCATCCGCATTTTATCCCATTTTCTATTATTTATCACAGTTCAAAGTTTTAAACATGTGATCCATAAGAAAAAAAATTATATCCATTTTCTTTAAACCAATATTATTATTCAATTTATGTTTGAAAGGTCGGAGAATTGTAGTAACTCGTTACTTGATTTGCATTTTCGAGAAGTAATTTTTGATAAAAAAAATCTCGAAATCAGTTAAATATTGTGCTAAATACTGTGATTGAGTTTTAAAGAACAAACGATTTTGCTTATTTCAATAACTTAAAATTATCTACTCTTCGAAGTTGCCCACCCTTGAAATATTTTTTCTTATTTTAAAAGAAAATGTAATCCTTTGTTTCTTCTTTCAGATGTAAGTTTACAGTTTGAGTGTTTACCTAATGGTTACCCTATTCCTGGTGTTCCTCGCGGCAGACAACATTCTTCTTCTTCTGACAGAAAACAATCTCCTGCCAGGTCTCTTTCTCCTGGCGAGCCTTCTCTTCGTATAAGGTCCAGGTCTCCTCCTCACAATGACAGCAATATGGCTCCACATTCCTGGCTCATTGCTTCTTCTAACGGCAGTATATATGGATTTGACCAACTTGAATTTATGCGACTTACTTCTGAGAAGAAATTACACATAAAATTCAAACTTCGCAGATACACTTTCCCCGCAAATAAACTAATTCGTATACTTGGAAGACAGAACAGCTATCGGCCTATACCAAACCAAGAAAAAATTGTATTATCGACATTCGATGGGGACGTCTTTGCAATATTGGAGAGTAGTAGATTTCTTGCTGGAATATATACATATAAAGCTTTTATGAACCGTATATCGCGGGCAAAAATAAACACGGAAAGCGGCACGATTACTCCACTGACCAAAGATGAAATAGCGGAAATTCCGGTAGGTGCAAAACGTCCCATCTCAATGCATTTTAGAGTAGAGCATGTAAACCAAAATCTTCTATAATGTTCGTCATACGTGCCTAGGCAGCAAAGGTAAGAGTAAATCAATTTAATAATATATGATAAAAAACCTTAATCCAATAAATTGATTCCCTTTCTCAGAGAAATTTTTTTTCTGACAGAAATAAAAACTAGTTATGAAAAGAAAAGATTTCCGGACTTTCGCCGCTCTCTCTCGCGGGAGAGTCTTTCTGGCTTAAACACGAGGAAACTCGGTCCTTACCTACGCATCTAACTTCTCCATCTTCACGGATAGAAGGATGAAGAAAATACTCGAGCGAGAATGCCAAAGGTAGCACCATTTCCCCTAATGCGTTCCTCCCTATATAAGAAGGCTCTTTGTTAATATGCAAGGCAGTCACTCC
>JAWWLR010000158.1:53500963-53520072 GCA_035041075.1 Acraspis erinacei | reverse complement strand
TCCAAAACTGCTGTACTATTTGTTATATTGGCATACATATATTGGAATATTGCTACACATGTAATGCAATATTGCGGAAGAAAGTTTTTAAAAATATCGAAATTCGCAGACACGGAGAATTGAATACCAACCGCCAAGCTCTCAGTCGAGTGCGTTATCACCAGAGTCCACACTAGACTCTACCCTAGCAAGGCATAATTCTCATCTCAAAATCTTAAATAGAGGATCACTCATCTGCTAGACGGGTTAAAGTGAGTGTAACGCAAAATTTCCACACTGGTATTATAAACTGTAAAGTGACTTAGCTATAGTTGTTTGGCAAACGGCGCATATTCTTTGAAACTGCAATATACTTATTGGAATTTCACGTTCCAATACCGATATTGCAATTTTACCTTACACTCATATAGTAAAAGTTTGGTAAAATCCCAAACATTTTTAACAGTGTGTTTTGTTAGGTATATTATTACTCTGTTTTCGATCACGAAAGATCACAATGCGTTGCAGTGCCTCATCAAAATATTTTTAAAAAAAATAACTTTTAACATACTTTAATATTCCTTGAATCTATGGTCGTAAATTAAATAAAAATGAAATAAAAATAATTAATTAGAAATGAATAAATTGTTAATTTTATTAATTTGGAATTTGAATTTCAGTCCAGAGTAAACTTATTTTGTTAATATATTAAAAATATATTGTAAAAATAGCGCAAACTGAAATGTTTAATCTTTTCCTTAATTTACAATAAAATCTGAACTTATAACAAAATTTAATGTTCTTGAGGTAATTTTAAAGTTAAATTTTTCAAGAATTGCTGTAACTCTATTGACATACTTTCATTTAGTTTAACAAAGTTTAACAAACGTTAAAGGACATCATTAGAGCGGCTCAAAAACTTCCTGACTCAGTCCAAATAACGTTCCATAAACATACAATGTTCCAGAGACGCTTTAAAGGCGTATTTCGAACATGAAAAGTTTTTAGAACATTATTTGGTCTGACTTAGGACAATTTTTGAAACGTTCAAATAACGACTTTTGACTTGTACGTCCAAGAAACGTTTTTAGGGCGTTCCAATTACGTTCTTAAATTTCGTGCCCACTGGGTTGATTAACAACGTAACTGTTTGGCTGAAAATTGATCTTCTTGGGAGCAGGATTCAGCTGCATTTTTTGGTAGAAAATTCAACTATCTTCTTAAAAGTTCATCTTTTCGGTTGAAAAAGTCATCTCTTTTGGTACAAATTTCATTTTTTGTTATTGAGAATGTCACTTTTTCTTATTCGCCTTTTTTATTAAATGCAACTATTATTTTATTTTTTTTAACTTTTTCGGTTTAAATATGTAAACTACTACATTATTTGTTGAGAATTATTTTGTTTTTTGTTGAAAATTCAGTTACTTGATGGAAGGTTGAACCGCTTTATTAAAAAGGCATTTTTTGTTGAAGATTCATCATTTTATTTTTTATTATAATGTTACAGTGATAGGTATACCTGAGGTTATTTTTTTGTTATGAAAAAAAATGAATCTCGTTCTCTCGCAGCTTAGTTAGTAAGAGCACCACACCGTAATTCAGTAGGCCTGGATTCGGATACCAGCGGAGGTAGAGGGAAATTTTTGACAGACTAAAAAAATATAAATACTTTATATATATATATATATATATATATATATAAATACTTTATATATATATATATATATATTAATACATACCAGAGGACACAAAATAACATCGGGGACATTAGATACAAATTAATTCTTTTAGATTAATTTTTTAACTAAAAATGTAGCTCGTTATTTGAAAATCAATCTGTTTTGGTTGAGGATTAAACTATTTTCTCGAAACCTACCTTTTTTTGTCGAAAATTAATATATTTGGGTTAAAATTTTACAGTTTTTGTAGAAAATTAAATTGAAAAAACTATTGTGTTGAAAATTTAATTATTTGATTGAAAAAGTAAGTGTTTTTGTTCGAATTTTAATCTTTCTTGTTTAAAAATTTGAGCATTTGGATGAAAATTCTTCTTTACAGGTAAAAAATTCAACAATACGATTTAAATTAGAAAAATTTGGTTAAAAATTTAACTATTTAATTAAAAATTAAATTATTTCGTTGGAAATTAAATTATTCTGTTAAAAAGAAATATTTTTATCGAAAATTTAACTCTTTTGTTGAAAACTCGTACTTTTCGAATGAAAATTCATCTTTTATGGTAGAAAAGTCATCTTTTTTGTTTGAAATAAAGAAGTAAATTCAACATTTTCATCTGAAATGTTTTAATATATTCGGTTTAAAAAATATTCTTTGCTAAAAATGTTACAAAATTAAAATTCTAGTCTCTGAATATTAATGTTCAGGGAAAATGAAAAAGTGTTTAGAGAAAAAACAGGTGATTTTGAAAATAAAGTTTTGCAGCCTCCCTGTAAATCTCGACACTCCTCAAAAAAATGAATCCCTAGAAAAATAAATAAAAACCACCAAAATGGCAACGTTGCCAATCTTATATGGCAGATTGAAGATTTAACGGTGGGGGTGCGGCCAGTTACAATACTCGCAGCGTAAAAGAGAGAGGAAAGTCTATCTCTCCCAATAAGTGCGAGAGAGACATCGCTACCTTTCGAGTGAGAGAGACTGCGGCAAAGTGACTGTCGACGGTCTCACTGTATAAATACAAGCGGCCTCGCTGGCTGCCTCTTAGTGCTGTATTTCATGCTCGAAACGAAACTACGCCAGACTCGCTGTCCCCAAACGAAACGAAACTTTCAAACGCGTCATTCTTTCAACCTCACTCACCTGCACAATCAGAAAAAATCTCGGCCAACCTTAAACTTGAACCTGCGAGGCAGTTCGCGGAATTCGGTTATTTGCTGAGTGCTTTTTTTTTATCCCCGATGCCTTTTCACCAACTTACTGATGTCGCCAGCTCAGTGCATTTCGCATTCGCCGATTGCGACATCGGCGGAAATCGGTGAAAATATCCCAGGATATTGGTGATAGTATCAAGAGAAATCAGTGAACGATCGCTGAAATTTATTGGAAATTTGAGGAAAATTGGTTAAAATTGTGCGGATTATATTGTCGATACTGCATACAATAATTGGATTAGCTGAAGTGCATTGTGTGGGCATAACGCATCTAAGCAGGTGGTTAAGTTGGAAAGGCGCAGCTTAGATAAAAGAAAGCGAGTGTTTATATTTATACTATAGTGCGTGTGTTGGTGTGACCGAACGGCCCTTGTGTTTACACGTGTCTGTGAATTTGTATTATATGTAGTACGAAATAAGTATACGTGTGTAATTCCTGTGTGCGCGGAAAATTCGCACAAGTGCATAGAATTGCATAAAATACACATATTGGCAGCAAAATACTGGTAAAGAAATTCGTAAGACGTCTTCTTCTGGGATAAAGTGACAAAGAAGAAGTAACAGCTTCCGTTTCCCGGACCTGACAATTTCAGAATCTACCAGGGCTTGCCTGGCTCAACATGAAGTGAAAAGGCGGTTGACCCACACAGCAGAGCTGCTTTCACCGCTGATTATCACTCTGAGATTATTTACAAGTTTTAAGGTGTTTTTCTAGCAAAGAATACGGTTTTCAAGTCTTTTTTCTGTGCAGAATCGGATCTTTTAACAAAAGAAATTATCTAAATTAGGGGCAGCAAAAGTGTCTTTTATGAGAACCGAATTTCGGTTCAAACTTACCTTAAATTGCGCAGTATCTGGGTTATTATGAATCAATTGATAGGGTGGCCGCTAGGCCGGTGAAACCGGGAAATTTATCTTTTGACCAAAAATTTTCCAAATTTGTTGAAAACAAAAATTGCTACGATGGACTTTACATAAAAGAACATTATTTCAAATAAAAAACATCATTTTAATGCAAAAATTTGTTTACTTATTAAAAATATTTCACTCAAACAATTTTCGATTTTTAAGTACACGTCTTTGAAATAAATAGTTTTTCTATGATTTTTAGAATTCGAAAAAATATAACTGATTTCATTTCAAATAAAACTCATCTTTTTGCAATTTAATGCAGTTTCACAATCGCTTCTTGCTGAAATCTTTCAATTCAATTACAACAAATATTTTTTTAACGAAGTGTCTCGTCGTCCCGAAATTCGGGATGAATAGTACAACATGTTTCATTATCTGGGCTAGTCGTCCCGAATTTGTGGTCACAGAAACAATGTAAAGTCACACCCCTGTCCCTTTTCCAACGTCCCGTGCGAGGAGGGGAAGGCATCCCCGTTACAGATCACAGAAATAATATAGTCACACCCCTGCCCCTTTTCCAACTCCCTTAATTTTTCGGGGCGACTAGACACAGCCTAAAAAATAATAATTTAAACCCGAATTGTGAATAGTTTTGGTAATTCTTTTGGCCGCCTCCCCCCCCCCCACCTTGAAAACGCGCCATTGCATGCACGTTTCTCATAGTTTTACAAAAACTTATATTCCTTCGGACGTTTTTCGACATTTTGCCATATCAAAGAACATATTAGCCAATCTAAGTCAGTTTTGGGAAGAGAGTTGTGTTATTGGAATACTTTATCGGGAACAACGTTTGTCATTGGTTATAAGCAGTTTTTGAAAAAATAAATATTTGTCCTTCAAAAATGAAAGTCCAAAACAAATTTGACTTTTTTAGAGAATAGTTTTTCTTTATTTATTTTTTATCTAAAAAGAAAGCTTATGACTCTTCCTTTAAGCGATTTGAGGGGTAAAAATTTGAATGTTGTGTTTATGAAAATAAGTGAGGATTTCATATGAGTTTACACGCCCTTTTCATTATCAATAACTATTCGTTGAAAAAAGTAATATTTGAACTTAAAAAATAGAGATTAGAAATAAACTTTAGGTATTTCATAACGTAGTGTATGCAGATACGGCATGTTTTGACGTATTTTAATGGTGTGGTCCGGTAACTTTTCACAGAAGAGTCATTGCTCACATCTTGAAACCTTTTCCAGCTCTCCCTTTAAAAAATACGAGTGTTATTGACTAGTCACAGAAGAATGATATGTCACATCTCGAACTGCTTTTCCAAGTCCGCTTTTAAAAAGTAGTAGTGTTCGTAACTGGTCACAGAAGAGTGATCTGTCACATTTCGAACCCCTTTTCCAAGTCTCCCTTTAAAAAATACGCGTGTCACTGACTGATCACCCCATTTGTGGTCCAAATTTGGTCGTTGTATTTTTGTTTTTTACAAGAGTTTGCATCAATTTGATGATTGGACGTTAAATAAGATTTTTAATTTGGATTTTAATCTAATTTAAATTTCTTAAAGTTTAATTTAGCTGACTTGGATTGGAGGTCATTTCTACAATATTATGTTTTTTCATCAAATAAGAGTTCACATGGTCCTGAGGTGTTCAGAAAGGTTAAATTGTAGTGTGATATCATTTAAAAACTAAGAGGCAGTATTCTTCAAAAACGGTTTTTTTATCTAATGTAGAAGAAATGATGTTTTACCCAAAACAATATTTTCCCTGGATAACAAATTTTAAGATTTCTCCTTTCACATTAATTTTTGCAATAGAAATTTTGAACAGACTTTAAACAATTTTAAACTCTCACTACTAAATTTATTTATCAAAGATGTTTCAAATAATGTTAATTTTTTGAAGTAAAAAATTTCTAAAATTGGAAGAGAATTAGAAAAGGGTTTAAAATAAGATGAAATGATTAATCTGTTAAAACAGCAGATTCTCCTCTATCAATGATTTTCATGTCGTGCTGAAACACATGAGAACTAACTTTTTATTTTAATTCATCAGCAAACTTATGTTCAAGAGCAAAATTTAAATTTATATAGGATCGTTGGAGAAGGACATGAGGATCCTTGGTTAGTAAATTTGACAGACATACAAATTCCTGATTCAGTTAGAGATATTCTCAGGTTAGGTCAAGGTTTCAGCAACCGTGTGATAAAAAGTAATTCGAAACAAATTATGGAAATAGTAAAAGATGTTGAATCAAATATACACAAAATTCCTATGTTTGATTAGAAGGATGTCCGCAACAAGGTGTTACACGTGTCAAAGAGCTTTTTTGATAAAAAAAATGTTTGCATATTAGTAATATGTATCGTAAGATTTCTGAAGGTTTCATGATTATGAAAGAATTTATTGCAAACAACCCTGATACAGTTTGCATGAGTGCTGATAAAGGCAGTATTACTTTTTGTATGAAAAAATCAGATTATGTTAGGGATATGGAGAATTTACTTTCTAATAGTGATAGTTTTGAATTATTATATGAGGATCCGTTAAAAAAGTTTAAAAGAGACACTTTTAAGATGCTTGACTATTGGAGAAAGAAAGGACTTCTGGGAAAGTATATAAGATGGACTGATATTAATACTGAACATACAGTTCTTGCCAGATGTTATGGTTTGAGAAAGATTCACAAGGATGGCAATCCCTTAAGAATAGTTATTTAAACTATTAATACTCCCACTAAATTTTTAGAACAAAGCTTCAATTTCATTCTCAAAGGCTCTATCTCAACATCAAAACACAACACTAAAAACAGCTGGGAATTAAAAAAAAAATGATTATTAAAAATAGGGTCCGGATAACCGCGTAATAATTTCTTTGGATGTAGTTGCAATGTTTCCGAATATACCTCTTGAATTAGTTGAACAGGCAGTTATAAATATATGGGGCAATATTCAAACACGTACTCGATTATGTCAAAAAGAATTTATCATAGGGATAGTTTTTATCATGAACCAAAACTTTAATTTACTCATGAAATAAAGCAGATTAGCAGAATAATAGAATCAGCTTTTTGCACATAGTTAGTGATTAGGAGTCGGGATGGTAATATTATTACAAATTGGTATAGGAAATGTACATTTTCAGGTGGAATTTTTCATTTATTTTCTGCTCATCCTTTTCAAAACAAAATTGCAGTAATCAAGAATTTAGTTGACAGTGCTCTAGGTTTGTCCCACTTTTCATTTCCCACAAGAAATTTAAATATTGTTAGGAATAGCCTTTTTCTGAATCATTAGTCACAAAAGTTAATTGAGAAACATATTGCTATTGGAATGTAACAAATCAAAAACAAACAGGGTAATATTTTTCCGGCAGATAATCAGAAAGAATTGAAGGAATATAGTTTGTTCAATACTTTTTTTCTTCCATTTTTCTGTCAAATTTCTAAAACTATTGAACTTATGTTAAAAAAGTTCAAAATTTATAATATTTGCCGTATACCATTTAAAATGGATTCAGTGATACATTTTTGGAAAGGTCCTTTAGATAATTTTGAAAAAGTTGCTTTTATCAACAAGATCACTTTAAGGATCGGTGAGATGAATTAAGTGTGATATAGTGGTAGATTTCTTAATACTAGGATAGAGGAACACAAAAGTGTTGCTCGTTTAGGACGATGTTATAAGAGTATTCTTGCCAGGCATACAAGAGAATTTGTTGATTTTCTACAGGAGTGTGACTGGGATAATGTTAAAATTTTGCATACTGAAAGTAATGATACAAAGAGAGAATTCATCATATTTGTTTATTTAACAAAAAACACGACATTTCGAATGCCAACAGTTTTTCATTGTAAATTTTACCCTCGAAACCGTGGTTGGATTTTTATAATTTGAGAATTTTTTGCCTCAATGGCACCTAACTTTCAAAATCCATGTATATTTTTTTCCAATTCAAGATAGCAGCATCCAATATGGCCGCTTGAAGCCGACAATTTGTTGCTTACTTTGATAATTTTCAATAAAATTGGTTTTGACAATGAATGTTTACTAAAATCGGTATACAGGGTTTTTATAGGTCGCTGATTACAAATCTCTGATGAGATATCACAAATTCAAGATTTGAGGATCCAATATGGAGCATCAAAATTTCCAAAATTATTCAATTTTCACGAAATTTGGTATATGGGGGTTTTTGGGGAAGCTGATTACGAATCCGTTGTCAGTTTTTAGTGATACAAGATGGCGGAACCAATATCGTGGCCAATAATTTCGACATTTGTTCAATTTCTATGAAAGTCGGCATACAGGAGTTTTTGGGTCACTAATCACGAATGCATTATCATTTTTTACAAATTCAATATGGCGCATCCAGTATGGCATTTTTCTACTCTTTAAACTCAATATCATCATCAGGAGCTTGTTTTTGACGCCTTGAATGACGAGACAAACTATTATTTACTCCTTACGTAAAATTTTTTATATAATATTTTTTTTACAAACCGTTCCGTGGACGCAAAAAATTCACAAATTATAAAAATCCAACCGCGGTTTCGAGGGAAAATTTACAATGAAAAATTTGTGTCTTTGAAAATTTCGTGTTTTTTGTTAAATAAACAAATATGACTTTGGTAATATGCACTTTATCAAATTATGAGTACACCAAACGTAAGTTCAGAAAATTTTACATCGAAAATGATTTGTCTCAATTTTCTTTACGGTTAGATTCATATTTAAAATAGGGGTTGAATAAGGTATAAAAAATCGTCCATTTGGTCCTTAATAGATTAAAAACCGAATTGGATAAATTAAACAAAATTTATGCTAATATGATTAATTACATTTAATGGTGAGGTTCCATGAATTCTGTTTTTTTTTACTTTTTATATTTCGGATTTATTTATGACAAATATTTCTAGTGTGTTTACAACAGTTTGACCTACTTACCCTCATTCGATTCTCAGGTATCAAAGAGAGAACACCTGTTATTTGGTGCTATTGTTTATATTTTCGTTGCCTTGATAAGAGTACTGTATGAGTGCCGAAACTTTGGTAATATAATTTTATTTTTTATTATAAATGTTCTTTTATTCTGATTCGATAATAATAAAAATAAAAAAGATGAAAGAAAGAGAAAGAGAAGGAAGAGGATGTGGTTGGTTACCTTCTCATTTTTCTTTCCTCTTTTTTATGTTTGTCTGAAATTTTTGTTTAAAAAAAAATCTTTTTCAGATTACAGTTGGAGAATATTTTGTTTCTTCGTTGTAGACCAAATTTAGTCTTTGGTCTCTTGTTTTTTGTACAGGAGTTTACATCAATTTGATGATTGGACGCTGAACAAGATTTTTAATTTTGATTTCAATCTCATTTTGCAAATTTTAATAGGAACATTTACTGATGGTTTTACAAATTTGGACATTGGATTCTAGGTTTTATTTTCAGGAATTTTGCACATTACTATGATTAGTGTCTATTCTTATTGTTAACTTACGTAAAGGTCTTGTTTGGTATGCTTAATTATTCACACCATCATAAAAGTATTTCTTAAAGTGGACTGATGCGATTAGGGACAATCATGCAGTAGTTAGGCGCAATGAATTTGATCCATATCAAAGTTGCTGGCGGTAATTAACCGAGCATGGTTAGGTATAAAGGAAGATCTGTAAATAGGAGTGCAGAGTCTGTTCGTGATATATCAGAGTTACTCTCACACTGGACATCAGATGGAATGTAATAGAGGATAGAGGCCTTGGCGAGCTTCCAGGCGGTCAAACGGAGGCCGGAATTGCATAGGCTATGATGCAGCATATGTACATACATACCTATCCTGCATATATGTATAAGCGCCGAGCATGCAAAATCTATATGCTCGCAGCAAGTTGGTTCCCAGGGGAGCTCATGTCTCGAGCCTCGGCTAGGTACCAGATCGAGCAGCAAAACCTCTTGGTCAGTTAGCTTTAGCTGCAGTGAGACGTGTCCTCCGATGAATAGTTTTCTCACTATCTCTCATTGTCATCCTAACGACAGACTCTTACCACATTCATCCTGAACTTTCTTTGATTAATGTTCTCCTGCTTGTAACTTTTTTTAAGTGCAGTGTGACAGGAAGACAAACTTTTATTAAAGAGGAAAATAATGTTTCCTTGTGGAAAAAACTTTCGAGAGGAAGCACATGAAAGTATATCAAGTCTAAGAGTGCCGAAGACAAACATGCTCTCTTTAGTTTGATATCATATACCTATCGGTTCCATAAAACCAACACCTCTCGTCTTTTCGAAGAGCTCGCTCATACCTTTCACAATATAGCTCAATATACTCGAAAATTTTAGAATTTGAGCAGGGATGGTAAAGCGGGTCGTTATAAATAAATGAGATATATATATATTTTTTCAATATATTTCGGTCTCAGAAATCCACGGCTTCCATTCGAAATTTAAACTAAAAAAAAATTCGCTCTGGTCTCAGAGACCCAAGAGTAGTGATTAGGAGTTAATCTCGATTTGCCATTACGATACTTTAATAGCGTCGCATTCTTGCGGTTTTCATCAGATTTTTTCATAATGAAAATTGGTATTACCAAATTGAACAGGAAAAATTTTTTCTTAGTGTTTTTAATACATTTCATATCAATATTTTCATAATTATAAGAATAGTAAAAACACTTATGTCTCTTAAATTTATTTCTCCGCAGGAAAATGTGCTTTTCTATATTTTCATATGTATAATTGAATTTTTAAAATATGATCTTTATTTTTAAAATATTTCTGAATGTAAAGAATAGTTGAATGGTTGTATTGTTAGATAAAAAGAATTAATTTTCAATACAAAATCCCAATCAAATTGTTGTATTCTCAACGGCAAAATTGAATTTGTAACCAAATTACTGAACTTTTTGCCAAAATAGTTGGACTTTCAAGCCAATACGTAATACGAATTTTGAAACAAAAGTAAGATAGTTAAATTTTCAGTTCAAATAATTAATTTTCAATAACAAAAATACAATATTTTCATTCAAATTGTTGAATTCCACACAGAAAATATTTTTTTGGCCATATAGTTGAATTTTAAAGCCAGAAAGGCAAATTCTCAACCAAAAGGATGAATTTTCAACCAAAAATAAGATATTTAAATTTCAATTTAAAAAAATAATACATTTTTTAAAAATTAAATTGTTAAATTCTTAACAAAAAATGTAATTTTTAACTAAATAGCTGAACTTTCAACAATAATAGTTTAATTTTAAACCAAAAAGGGATGAATTTTAAATGAAAAATAGGATAATTAAATTTTCAATTAAAAAAATAAATTTTCAACAACAATAAAAAAATAATATTTTCAATAAAATTGTTGGATTCCCAACAGAAAATTTAATTTTTAACCAAATAGTTGAAATCATTACCAGAAACAAAGTAGTTGAATTTTCAAGCCAGAAGGCGAATTTTCAACCAAAAATAAAATACTTCAATTCACAGTTTAAAAAAATTAATAAAAAAAAAATTTTCAATAAATTTTTTGAATTCTCAACAGACAATTTATACTTTAACCAAATAGTTTAATTTTGATCCAAAAAAGGTGAATCTTAAATAAAGAATAGGATACTTTAATTTTCGACTCAAAAAGTTAATTTTCAACATAGAAAAACAACAAAAAAAACATCATTTAAAAAAGAGGTTAAATTTTCAATCCAACAGTTGCATTTTTATTCAAGAAAGCTAAAATTTCTTTTAAACCCAAAATTCCAACCCCAAAATATGAATTATAGATAATAAGATAATTTTCTCCTAAACCGTCGTATTTTTAACCAAAAAGTGTAACTTTTTAACAATATTATTAAATTTTAAACCAAACAGTTGCATTTCTTTCCAAAAAAATAAAAATTCGACTAAAAGAGGTGAATTCTTAAATCAAAAAGAAAGATTAAAAAAAAATAGTTAAATTTTCATACAAAAAGATTTAATTTACTTTTCAACACAAAAATATGCATTTTAAAGAAAAATAAAATTTTCTAGGAAATAGTTCAATCATCATCAAAGGAGTTGCATTTTTGAAAACAAGATGCAATATTTATATTGAAAAAGATGAAGTTTTAAATCAAAAAGAAAAATTTCCAGAAAAGTATTCGTCCAAAAAATATTTTTGTTAATTTTTCAACAAGAAACATGAATTTTAAACAAAATGTTAATTTTTTACTAAACGAGCTGAATCTTAACCCAAAAAGGTGAATTTTGAAAAAACAGATCATCTGAATTTCCATCCAAAAAGGATGTATTTTTAAGAAAATTTTTTAATTTTCAACTAAATAATAAAATTTATAACTAAAAAGATTTTGTGAGGGAGAAAGTTTTTTCGAATTTGAAAAAATTACGTCCATAACTGAAGGAAACTTTCTCCCTTAACGTAATAAATTGTACAAAATGTATCACCCTCCCCCAGCCCTGAGCTTCACCCAGATAATACATTAATAAAATTACTTTTTGAAATCGCCTCTTTTTAAATCCGATAAAATTAATTTCCTACTGCCCTTATGGAAAAATACTTTGGAAATGGTTATTTCTGGTCCCTAGGGATGGAAAGCTCTTTGAACCTCAGTCAGCCTTAGCTACGATCAGAGGACCACCGAATGGTAGGTTTGCAAGCTCAGAAACGCAAATCTAATTCCACCACAGTGAAATCCATTGGAGACTAAGTAAACTAGGTCTGACTCCTCCTTGTCCTTCTCTACTGTATTCTGCTTTATCTTCTTACCATTTCTTCTTATTTCCCTTTCTCCTTATTTTTCCTGATTTTATTTTCAACAACCTATACATTTTTATGTTCACGCCTTTGTGATCTGGACGTAAACTAGAGCTGAGGAAGAACGAAAAGATTAAGAGAGTTATTTAATTTCCGCTGTGAAATTCATGTTCAAAGCAAAAAAAAATAAATTCAACAAAGTACTTGAATTTTCAATAGTAATAGATTATATTTTATCAAAAAATAGAATAATTTGATATTAAAACCAACCAATATTTTTATTTCAAATCAAAAGCAGTTGTTTTGTAAGAAAAAAGACGAATTTTCATCAAAATAGTCAAATCCTCAACCAAAAAGACAACTCTGCAACATAGGAAACAGTTGAACTTTCTACCAAGATAGTTCAATTTTCAACCGAAACGGATCAATTTTAAATCAAGAATAGGATACTTAAATAACAGTTTTAAAAATTAATTTTGAACAAAAAACACAATATTTGTAATTAAATTGTTAAATTCCGAACTGAAAATTTAATTTTTGACCAAAAAGTTGAACTTTTTACGAGAAACATACTAGTTGAATTTTCAACCAAGAATAGAATAGCTAAATTTCCAGTAAAAAAATTAATTTTGAACAAAAAATGTTAAATTCTTAACAGAAAACTTAATTTTTTACTAAATAGCTGAACTTTCTACCAAAATAGTTGAATGTTTAATAAAAAAGGCTGAATTTTAAATCAAAAATAGGATACTTAAATTTTTACCTTAAAACAATCAATTTTTAACAATAACAACAATAATATTTACAATGAAATTGTCCGATTCCCAACAGAAGCTTTAGTTTTTGATCAAATAGTTGAATTTTGTATCAGGAACAAAATAGTTTATTTTTCAAGCCAGAAGACGAATTTCCAGCCTAAAATAAGATACTTCAATTTCCAGTTAAATAAAATTAATTTACAAATTTTATTAATGAAATTGCTGAATTCTCAACAGAAAATTTAGTTTCTAACCAAATAATTCAACATTTTACCAAAAACGTTGAATTTTGAAGCAAGAAAGATTTATTTTCAATCAAGAACAGGATATCTTAATTTTCAGTAAAAAGAAATTTCAAAAAAAATATTAATATTAATAAAATTGTTGAATTTCTTACCGGAAATAAAATAGTATAATTTTCAAGGTAGGAAGAAGAAATTTCAACCAAAAATAGGATGCCTAAATTAATAGTTAAAAAATGAATTAAAAATAAATGTTTTGAATGAAATTGTTAAGTTTTTAATAGAAAATGTAATTTTTAACCAAATAGTTGAAATTTCTGCCAAAAAAGCTGACTTTTCAACCAACAAGGATGCATTTTCAAACAAAAATAGGATACCTAAATCAACAGTAAAAAAAATGAATTAAAGATAAATGTTTTCAATTAAATTTTTGAATTGTTATCAGAAAATTTCATTTTTAACCAAACACTTGAAATTTCTACCAAACTATTTGAATTTTTAACCAACAAGGATGAATTTTAAAGCAAAAATATAACATTTAAATTTTCAGTAATAAAAAAATAATTTTCAAACAAAAAATATATGTATATATTTCCAATCAAATTGTTGATTTCTCAAGGTAAATTTTATTTTTTAATCAAAAATTTGAACTTTATACGAGAAACAAAATATTTAAATGTTCAACCAAGTAGGATGAATTGTCAACCAAAAATAGGAGAGCTAAATTTTCAGTAAAAAAAAAATAAAATAAAAAGTGTTTTCAATAACATTCTTAAATTCTTAACAGAAAACGTAATTTTTAACTAAATAGTTGAACTTCCTACCAAAATAATTTAATTTTCAAGGAAAAAACAGGATGAATTTTAAATAAAAAATAAGTAAACAAGGTCTGACACTTCCTTGCCCTTCTCTACTTTATTCTGCTTTATCTTCTTATCTTTTTTTTCTTATTTTCCTTTATCCTTATTTCTGCTGATTTTATTTTAGACAATCTACAAATTTTTATGTTCACTCCCTTGAAAAGAATAATAACGTTTTCAACAAAATAGTTACATATTGAAAATAATTGCTCATGCTAAATGAAAAAGGATGAAAATTCTGCTAAAAAAGATGAATTTTTAAATCAAAGATACAAATTTTCAAACCACAAAGATTATTAAGTTAAGGTAGAACAAAAATTTCAATTCAATTACTGAATTTATAAACCAAAAATGTAAATTCTTTAGAAAACGGTGGAATTTTTCACATGAAAATGTAAACTTTAAACACAGAGGTTTGTTATTTACCAAAAAGTTCACAAACCGTTTGAATTTTCTAGACAAATATTTGAATTATCAAATAAAAACAATAAATATTTAAAAACAGAAAAATAGTTAAATTTTCTGTTGTAAAAAGTCATGCTCAAAATAGAAAAAGCACTTTAACAAAATAGTTGAATTTGCATTTAAAAAAAGAATATTTAAGAGAGAAGTGCAGATTTCAAGACAGTAGTTCAATCTTGAATAGAAAAAGATCATATTTTAAGAAAAAATATAATAATTTGATATTAACATAAACAAATAAGTTCATTTTTAATTAAAAACAGTTGAATTATTCCATAAAAGAGGAATTTTCATCAAAATAGTTCAATTGTCAAATAAAAAGACAACTTTCCAACAAGGAAAAAGCAAGGAAAAATATTTCAACGAAATTGTGGTATCATTATTCCAATGAGGCGAATTATGTAGAAAACAGTTGAATTTTAAAGTGAAAATATGAACTTTCAACCAAAAAGTTAATTTTGTAATAAAAAATCTACTTTTCAAACGAATACTTTGATCTTCAACCAAATAGAGGAAATTTCTACGAAAATAAGAGAATATTGAACCACACATCGTGAATTTTCAATAATTCTAAATTTTTTAGCCAAATAGTTACATTTTAAACTGAAAACAATAGATTTACAAACAAATATAGAGAACTTCAATTTTCAGTAATATAGGTAAATTTTTAAATAAAAAAGAAACTAATCTTCAACAAGATAGATTAATTTGCAACTAACAAAAAAATTTTCAACAATAGTTGTTCAACTTTTTACAAATCAGTTGAATTTTCAACCAAGAACGTAACTTTTCAATGTGAAATTTATTATTTGAGTGTTTACCTCAAAACGTTCAATATTCAGCTAAAAATGGATTAGTTAAATTGTCAGTAAATAAAATTTATTTTCCGTTTGAAGCAGGGATGTGAAAATGGGTCGTTAAAAATCGCAACGTATCCTAATATTTTCAAGTCAGATCAATGATCGGAAAGCGGGTCGTTAAAATACGAAATGTACCCATTTTACTACCCCTACTTCTACTCGAAAATATTGGAATATATTTCAATTTTTATAGACCCGTTTTACCACCCCTTTTCCAAATTGGAAAGATCGGGTTATAATTCGATTATTGATAATCCGCTTTACCAGTCCTGCTGCAACTCGTAAATATTGGGGTATAATTGTATTTTTAAGAGGATAGGAAAGTAGATCGGTAAAAATCTAGATATACCCCAATATTTTCGAGTTTTAAAACCCATTTTATCACACCTGTCCAATAGTCTTAAGCTATATTCGGAATATTAACTTGAGGATATACAATCACATTTCGTTTATCAACCACATACCTTAAGGTACCTGTTTCAACTCGAAAATATTAGGGTATATTTCGATTTTTAAATAAACATTTTACCACCTCTATTCTAACTCGAAATTATTAGGGTATATTTTGAGTTTTAGATACACTCTTTATCACCCTCGTTCCAATTTCAAATTATGGTGTGTATTTCGATTTTTAAATACCCATTCTACCACCCCTGTTCAAATTTCAAATTATGGAGTCTTTTTTGGAATTTTTAACGACTCTATTTACCATCTTTGCCTAAAAATATTGAGGTATTTTGCGATTTAGAATCACAAACTTGAAAATATTAGGGTATATTTCGATTTTAAATCTTCACTTTACCACCCCTGTTCCAATTTAAAAATATCAGGATATATTTCGATTTTTAAATACCCATTTTACCAAATCTGATCCAACTCGAAAATATTAGGGAATTTCGAGTTTCAAAAACTTGTCGGATATTTCGAGTTTTAAATGTCCAATTTACCACCCTAGTTCCAAAATTAAAATATAGGTGTATATTTTATTTTAAATACATATTTTAAACCGCATGTTCCAATTAGAAAATCCTGGGCCATATTTCGATTTTTAAATGCCCGTTTTACCACACATGTTATGATTTAAAAACGTTAGGGTATTTTTCGCTTTTTAAATAGTCATTTTACCGCCCCAGTTCCAATCTGAAAATATTAGGGTATATTTAGATTTTTCAATACTCATCTCACGATTGAATGACCAACTTGAAAATAGTAGGGTATATTTCGATTTTTAAATGTCCATTTTACCACCCTTGTACGAATATCAAAATATTAGGGTATATTTCGATTTTTAGGTACCCGTTTTACCACCCCTTTAAACTTAGAAATTATGGAGTATTTATTTGAATTTTTAACGACTTGATTTCCATCTTTGCCTAAAAATATTGAGGTATTTTTCGATGTTGATTGACCAACTTGAAAATTTTAGGGTATATTTCGATTTTAAATATTCACTTTACCACCCCTGTTCCAATTTGAAAATATCAGGGTATATTTCGATTTTTAAATACCCATTTTACCACATCTGATCCAACTCGAAAATATTAGGGAATTTCGAGTTTCAAATACCCACTTTACCACCCTCTTTCCAATTTCAAAATATTGGTGTATATTTCGATTTCTAAATACCCACATTACCACCGCAGTTCCAATCTAAAAATATAGGATTATCTTTTGATTTTTAAATACCCGTGTTACCACGCATGTTTTGATTTGAAAATATTAGGGTATTTTTCGCTTTTTAAATAGCCATTTGACCGCCCCAGTTCCAATCTGAGAATATTAGTGTATATTTAGATTTTTCAATAGTCATCTCATGATACCTGTACCAACTGGAAAATTCTAGGCATATTTCGATTTTTAAATATACATTTTACACCCCTGTTCCAAATTGAAAATATTAGGGTATAGTTCGATTTTTAAATACTTTTTTTATCACCCTCGTTCCAATTTCAAAATGGTTTCAAAATACCTATTTTACAACCCTCGTTCCAATTTCAAAATATTGGGGTATTTTTCGAGTTTTAAATACCCACTTTACCACGCTAGTTCCAATATAACAATATCGGAGCAATTTTCGATTTTTAAATAACTACTTTCAAACCCATGTTCCAATTAGAAAATATTGGGCTATACTTCGATTTTTAAATACCCATTTTACCATGCATGTTCCCATTTGAAAATATTAGTGTATATTTAGATTTTTTAACACTCATCTCACGATTCCTATACTAACTCGAAAATTGTAGGCATATTTCGATTCTAAATTATACATTTTACACCCCTGCTCCAATTTGAAAATGACAATGAAAATGGTATATTTCCATTTTTAAATACCCATTTTATCAACCTAGTTCGAATTTCAAAATTTTAGGGTATATTTAGAGTTTTAAATACATATTTTACCACCCCTGTTCCAAATTACAAATGATGCAGTATTTATTTCAATTTTTAACAACCCGATTTATCATCTTTGCCTAATAATATTGACGTATTTTTCATTTTTGAATGACCAACTTGAGAATATTAGGGCATATTTCGATTTTAAAAATCCATTTTACCACCCCTGTTCTAATTTGAAAATATTAGGATATATTTCGCTTTTTAAAACCCGTTTTACCAGCCCAGTCCCAATGTAAAAATCTTGGGGTATATTTCGATTTTTAAAACCACATTTTACCAACCCTATTCCAATTTGAAAATATCAGAGTATATTTCGATTTTAAATACCCATTTCAAAAATCATGTTACAATTTGAAAATATTGGTATATATTTCGATTTTTAAAGACCCATCTTAAGACCCCTGCTTCAAATCGAAAATATTAGGGTGTATATCTATTTTCAAATACTCATTTCGTCATTCCTATTTCAGCTGGCACACATTAGGTTATATTTCGATTTTTAAATACCCAATTTAACACCTATGTCCCAATGTGAAAATATTAGGGTATATTTCGATTAGTAAATACCAATTGTAACACCTCTGCCCCAATGTAAAAATATTAGGGTATAATTCGATTTTAAATACCCATCTCACCGCGTCTGTTCCAACTTGAAAATGGTAGTGTATATTTCGATTGGTTTATTCTTATTTTACCTCCCCTCTTCTAGCCTGAAAGCATTGGGGTATATTGGGGTATACCCCTTATACAGTCCTAATTGAACTATAATTGTGTATATATTTCGATTTTCATATAACCATTTTAACACATATATCCCAATGTGAAAATATTAGGGTATATTTCGATTGGCATATACCCATTTTAACACCTCTGTCCCAATGTGAAAATATTACGGTATATTTCGATTTTTAAATACCCCTTATAAAGTTCGAATTGAACTTTAATTGTGTATATATTTCGATTTTTAATTACCCATTTAACCGCCGCTGCACATTGGGGATATAGCAATAATTTCGTTCAAAACCACCTACAGGTCGCAAATCTGAACCAAATCAAACAAAATTA
>JAWWLR010000158.1:53473873-53491369 GCA_035041075.1 Acraspis erinacei | reverse complement strand
ACGCTACAGACTCACTTAACCCTCGGAAATCGAATGATTAAGTTGAACAGATCGTTAAAAATTTTTTTCAAAAATCTACCTGAAATATTCGTGAAATTATTTATGTCTTTGTGAAATCATCTTAATCTATCCGAAATCTTTGAAATCTTTAGGAAATCGTTCAATTCTCTGCAAAATATTTAAAATCTTCATCAAATCTTTGAAATAATTGTCGAATAATTCAAAAATTTTTGAAATATTTAGAAATATTAATGAAATTCAAATATTTTATGAATATTTGATAATATTTTTGAAGTGATTGAAAACTTTGTGAAATCATCTTAATCTATCCGAAATCTTTCTAAAATCTTTGAAATATTTTTCACATATTTAGAAATATTTTAGAGAAATTTTTAAAATCTTTAAAATATACCTGAAATCTTTGCGAAATAATTCAAATATTTCATAAATATTTTATAATATTTTTGAAGTGATTGAAATCTTTGGGAAATAATCGAAATCTTTTTATTCTATCCGAAATCTTGATAAAATATTTCAAATCTTTGGAAAGTCATTGAAATATTCATGAATTTTTTTAATCTACTTAAAATCGTTACGAAATGTTTGCGACATTATTGAAATCTTTATAAGTTATTAAAAAATTTTAGTGAAATTTTTGAAATCTTTAGAAAATTATTGAAATATTTGTAAAACATTGAAAATATTTTTTAAATATTTTATAATATTAGTCAAATTGTTTAAATATTCGCGAAGTATTTAAAGTTTTTGGAAAATCATTGAAATCTTGTAAACATAGCCCGAAATCTGTGCGAAATATTCCAAATCATTACGAAATTATTGAAATCTTTGCGAAATCATTAAAGTCTTTCTGAAATTTTTTTTAAAATATCAACAATCCTTGCAAAATATTTTAAATCTTTGTGAAATTCTTAAAAACTCATTGAAACCTTTGTGAAATATTAAAAATATTTTTGAAGTATTTGAAGCATTTTTGAAATATTTGATCAGAATTGTGAAGTATTTGAAATATTTTTGAAATTTTTTAAATCTTTTTTAAATCTTTTTTAAATCATTGAGAAATCATTTATACCTTTGTGAAATCTTTTTAATTTATCCGAAATCTGTGTGAAAACGTTCCGAAAGATTTTTGACATATTTGTTAATATTTGTGAAATTATTGAAATCTTTGTGAAATCTTTGCGAAGAAATCTTTAAATTTTTTGAAATATTTGATAATATTTATTAGACTAATTGGAATCTTTGTGAAATATCTGGAAAATCATTGAAATCTTTTCAAAATCTTGTAAATATAGAATGCAATTTTTGCGAAATCTTTGAAATCTATGGGTAATCATTGAAATCCTTTACGAAATGTTGAGAAGTATTTGGTTTATTTTTGAAATTTTTGAAATCATTAAAATTTTGGTAAAATATTTTAAAACTATCAAAAATCTTTACGAAATATTTGAAATCTTTGCCAAATACTCACAAAATTATTGAAATCTTTGAAATACTTTTGAAATATTTAAAGCGTTTTTGAAATATTTGATAATATTTTTGAAATTCTTGAAATCTTTGCGAAATACTTTAATTCTTTGGGAAGTCATTGAAATCTTTGAAATATTTTTAAAAGATTTATGTAATTTTTTTAACCTTTCTGAAATCATTGGGAAATAATTGGGACATCATTTATGTCTTCGAGAAATCCTTAAAGTTTGTTCGAAATATTTGAAATATTTTTGAATTATCTGGTAATATTTGTGAAATTATGGAAAATTTAAAAATCTTTGCGAAGATATCTTTTGCATTTTTGAAGTATTTGTTAGTATTTGTGAAATTATTGAAATCTTGCGGAAATCATTGATATCTGTCTAAAATCTTTAAAATCTATCCTAAATCCTTGCAAAATCTTTGAAATCTTTGTGAAATACTCACAAAATCATTTAAATCTTTGAAATAATTTTGAAATATTGAGAGTGTCTTTGAAATATTTGATAATATTTGTGAAATTCTTCAAATCTCTGCTAAATACTTTAAATCTTTGGGAAGTCATTGAAATCTCTCTGAAATCTTTGAAATATTTTGTAAAGATTTATGTAATTTTTTAAACTTTTGTGAAACAATTGGAAAATAATTAGGACATCATTTATGTCTTTGAAAAATCTTTTAAATTTGTTCGAAATCTTTGCGAAATAATTGAAATATTTTTGAATTAAATTTTTGAGTTATTTAAAATCTATCCTAAATCCTTGCAAAATATTTGAAAGCATTGTGAAATCTTTAAATCTTTCCGAAATCTTTAAAATATGTTTGAAATATTTGGTAATATTTGTGAAATTATTGAAATCGTTGCGAAATTTTTTTAATCTTTGGGAAATAATTGAAGCCTTTGTAAACTATTTCAAATTTATCTGAAATCTTTGCGATAATTTACCAAATTTTTTGAAATATAACAAATTTTTTATTATTTCTGTAAGTTTTGCCCCTTTTTTAATTTCTCCTTTTGTTCTTACCATAAAGCTTAGGATTATTATTTTTAAGTCGTGAACAAAGAATGTCATTTTTTTTATTTTGCACTCTTTTAAGTTAATTTTCAAAATTTTTTGTACGACCGTCTCGATAGTATTTTTCGAGTTCTTTTTAGAAATCAAAAGTATTTTTTGAAAAAAGTTTTTATTTCATCTTACAAAAGAAACTATAGCTATTTTTATTTCCCCTAAAAAAATGTAATAATCTTCCTTTTAAAGGGGCCAGGAATAGATTTTTCAAAAATGCTTATGGTTAAAAAAAAGGACGAAAAAAATCCAATCTAAATTGTTGGAAACTAAATTTTTTGTATTTCTCTAAAAAGAACAATTTCTAGGAACAAACAGTTCTTTAAAACAGAATTGACAACATTGAATTTCTCCAATTTGAAGTTTCGATATGAAATATAATTACGACCTGGAGCAGTGAGTTTTGCAAAATAATTACAATTTTTACTTGAAACGCGGCATTTTCAAGAGGAGTTATAATTCTGATGTAGAACAGGAAATTTTTCATTAGATATCTATAGTTCGAAATCTAAAAAAGAAATTTTTTAACGGAATAATTCTGGTTTTGACTTTGAGGAGGAAATTTTAAAAAAGAATATTAATTTTCAGTGGGCTTAAGCAATTTTCCAAAATAACGTTTGTTCTGAGTTACACCAGGATTTAATAAATAAGTATATATTATAATTCGGACAAGTGATTTTTCAAGAATAAATAAAATTTTGCCTTGGAACAGGGAATTTTTAAAACGAGTGATGATTCTAATTTCGAACAGGGAATTTGGAAAGGGTTATCTGTCGTTCTGAACTGTAAAAAAAATTTAAAAAAATAATTATTATATTTTTGACTTTGCACCAGGAATTTTGAAAAGAATTTTTATTTTTAGTTCGTTCAGGCAGTGAATTATCATGAAAAATTATAATGTTGATTTGTTGCAGAACATTTTTTGAAGCAATTATATGTTATTGTAAAAGATTCTAGCGAAATTGAGTTGATAAATTTCAAGATTTTATAATTTTGGTTTGAAGCTTCAATTTTTCAGGGTGGCCGTTTTAATCAGGAAAAGGAATTTTAAATCATTTCTTGGTTCGAAAAAATTTTTCATGATTGAAATGAAACAATTCGAATTCATAAACCTGAGAAATTCGGTGCAAAACATGAAAATGAATAATAAAGTATAGGCTATACTCAAAATAAAAAAAACTTGATTTCAAAATCTTCAAAAGCCTACATTTCGTTAAAAATTTTATGGAATATTTTTAAATTTGTTATTCTTTAAAAACAATTTTTGAAACTTCTGAATGACTTTTTATATAATTCGAAAATTTCCGAAAACTTTCAATAAATCATGCAAAATTAAAATAATCCCTTAAAATTTTTCAGATTATTTTTTTAAATTGTGGAAATGTTTTAAATTCTTTTTATATATACACCTAAGATTAATTTTTTTTAACAAAGAATCATTTCTAAATTTACAATTTTAAATAAAATATCTGTAAATTCAAAAATAAAAAAATAACTTTCATGACTTTTACAGATCAAAGGTTCAAAAAATAATTTACGACATTATTTGTAATGCTCTATATTAAAGAATGAATCAACTATTTTGAAAAAATTTTAAAGTTACAACATTTCAAGCAATTTTCAGTTAAAAAGCATTACAACTTGAAAAATTAAAATTTTTTTTAAATAAAACTTTCTACATTAGAAGTTAAATTCTTTTTATTCTAACTCGTTACAACTTAATAATTGCTCAATTGTTACTTATACTTCAAATTTTTTAAAATCTTCCTAAATTAATTTTTAAAAAGAAAAATATTTAAAATTTTTACGGGAATCTTAAGTATATTTTTCTATTATCTTAAAAGCTTAAAAAATCATTCGAAAACATCAAAATCTTATTTAAGGATCTTCAAAAATATATATTTTCTTTCAAAATTGTTGAAATGATTCTAAATTTTTAAATATTTTTGAATTTCTTCAAAACTTTAAATATCATTTAAATTTAATGAAATTTTTTCTAAAGTAATAATTGCTCAATTTTTATTAATTCTTCCAAATTTGTTTTTGTTTTAAACTCTTTTTGCGTATTGTGTAAAAATAATTTAAGAAAATCATAAAAAATTTTCAGAGAAATTTCTTAAAATTAATTTTCTATAATAAAAAACCATTTTAAATTTTCATACTAATCTTAATAAAATGGTATATAATTTTAATTTTAACCATTTAGAATCTTTTGAATTTTTCAACTATTTTTCAAATTGTTTAAAAACTTCTGAATATTTTTTTAAATTATTCGAATTTTGTCAATAGTTTTTAATAAAACCTGGAAAAAATTTTAAAAATCCTGAAAATATTCCAGATTATTCTTTTGATCATTTTGTAAATATTTTTAGATATTTTTAAGTATAATTTTAAGATTAATCACGGGCTTGCTGGAATAATTGCAAATTTTATTTTATCTTTTTATCTCTTAAAAACTTCTAAATATTTTTTAAAATTATTGGAATTTTTTCTAAAGTAATAATTTCTCAATTTTTATTTATTCTTCCAAATTTGTTTTTTTCAAACTATTTTTACGTATTCTGTAAAAAATAATTTTAAAAAATCATTAAAAATGTTCTGAGAAATCTCTTTAAATTAATCTTCTAAGATAAAAAACAATTCTAAATTTTCATACTTATCTTAATAAAACTTTCGTGTATAAATTTATTTTTAATTATTTGCAACATTTTCAACTTTTCAATTATTTGAAAAAAAATGTTTAACTTGTAAATATATTTTTTAGATAATTAGAATTTTATAATATGAATTTTCAATAAAAATGTAAGTATTCAATAAAAAAATAGTTTAATTTTCAAACAAATAGTTGAATATAAATATTTATATGAAGTTGCCACCAGCAAGAATAATCTCATACCAAAAATAAAGACTTTTTATTACGCGAATTTTTAACCAAATAGTTGAATTTTCATCTATAAAATTTTAACAATGAATGAAATAGTTGAAACTTAAGTTTAAAAATGAATTTTTTAGAAAAAAAAAACTTGTGAACAAAATAATTAAATTTTCAATCAAATTAAGTTGTAACTAAAAAAAATGAATTTTCTAAACACACTTTCAATTTTCTTTAGAATATTGCATAATAAAATTGGAAACAGTATTTGTCAAATCGCATACTTCAATATTGGTGTTTGTTTGGTTATGATAATGTAATTAATGAAAAATAAATAAAAAAGTTATTATAAAGAGGAAATTATTTCCAGCGCTTGTTAAAGCATACTCTCAGTGAAAACTAACAGAACAATCGATAATTAAACGGAATTTGAACAATAAAATAATAGCCTCATTGAACTATAATTCTTCATAGAGTGAATAATCATTTCTAAACACAATGCTTCCTGTTTTTCGATTATTATACTTGCTTTAGAAATTTGATCCGTCTCGATTTTAGGGCTTCGAAGTAAAGGGAGAGTGCTCTCCATTACAGCAAAAGCAAACAATACGAGTAAATAGTGCCCGTTACGCTAAATATCTCCCCATTTCCGGTTAATAATATTCTATTCTCAAACATTTGTAAAATGAAACCAAGATTGTTTGGCAGCACCACAAATGAATCTCGGATTTAATTTTTATTACTGGGACAATAATTTACACAATCATTTGTTAATATTGTTAAATTAAAAGTTTTTTAATTTACAAAACAATGAATTTGTCACATTTTCAAAATAACCGGGAATATTTTTAGACCAGAATAAACCGAAAAATGGCAGTGATGCAACATACAAAAAAGATTTATTTCAACTTTTTTTTAATCTTAAGTTCTATTACGAACTTTTTAAATTAATGAATTATTCAGCTCACAGTGCGTAATTCTAAAACCTTACACTTAAATTTTTTTATTTTAGACCTAAATTTTTGGGCGCATATTTTCAATTTGAAGATTTTTCAAATGCAGTTTAAAAGACTTAAACAATTAAGAATCAAAAGCGTTTAAAATTGAAAATTTTGGATTAAAAACTTTTCAAGTTTATCAAATATAAATATTAATTAATTAATTATTTTTAAAACTGAACTGCAGTTTGAGCGTTAAAAATTAAAAAAATATTTAATTTTAAAAGACGATTATGAATCTGTTCGAAATTAAACAATGTTTAATTTAAAAATAATATAACATTAAATAATAATAATTAAACGATTTTTATTTAATTTCAAGTACTGTTAAAACATTGTTTCAGGCAAACAATTCAATTTTAACCCATTCAATTGGCAATTTTTTTATTTAAAAAAAAGAGTTTTTACCAATATAAATGAATATTTGGCTGTTTATTTTAAATCAACAATTATAAATTAAATATTAAAATATAAATAATAAAACATTAATTTTTTTAAATACAAGCTTTGAATCTAAACTTTGAATGTTAAAATTTTACAAATTTAAAAATATTCCATTTAAAGTATTTATGCATAAAAACGAATAAATTTTACCATTCTAATATCTAAAGAAAGGGGTGAAATTTTTATATTTCTTTTTTTTCCCCTAAAGGAAAGGAATTATTTTAATTACAATTTTTCTTGAGTTGGAAAGGAGGAAATATTAGTTTTTCATTTGTGTTGAATTGCCAGGGGGACTTCTTAAATATTTTAGACTTTTTTAGAAATTATTGTTTTTATTTTTATTTATTACTTTTATTACTTTTATTTATTTTCAAAATAATTACAATTTTTACTTGAAACGGGGCATTTTCAAAAGGAGTTATAATTCTGATGTAGAACAGGAAATTTGTCATTAGATATCTATAGTGTAAATTGTAAATTGTAAATTGTAAATTGTAGGCAATTTTAGCATTCTATATTGTATAAATTAGAAGAAGGATAATTTTGTATTGTTAAAATTTGTATTGGGTTGGAAGGGAGGCAATTTTGATTAAAAAAATTTTCCGAAATGCAATTACATTTTTTCTTTCTATATTTTTTACAGAGTTTGAATGGAGGACATTTTATAAATTATATAATAATTTTACAATTATTTTTTATAGAAGAGGAAAATTTGCCTTATTAATTTTGACGGCAGGAAATATAAGTTATTTTTTATGAACTAAAAGAGGGAATTTTTCTTTTTAAGATTTTTATTGAGTTTGAAAAAATCATTTTTTATTGCAATTTTTTTGAATTGGAAGGGAGATCATTTTTATTAAAAGCATTTTTATTAATTTAGAAATGATGAAATTGTGTTTTTAATTTTTTTTCTATAGAACAAGGAAATTTCTTTATTAATTTGGAAGGGAAGAAATATAAATTATTTTGTATTAACTAAGACATGGAATTTTTTTAAAACATTTTTATTGAGTTTAAAAAAAATAATTTTTTATTACAATTTTTTTTTAATTGGAAGAGGTAAATTTTTTATTTCAAATATTTTTATTAAGCTGCAGGTACAAAAATTGTGCTTTTAATTTTTAGTCTTTTAGAAACGGATATTTCTTTTTTTCTTAGATTTTTATTTCTGAATTGGAAGTGGTATTTTTTTCATTTTATAATTTTTTTCAAGTTCAAGGGGAAATTTTTTATTAGAATTTTCTTTTTAAATTGGGGAAGTTCAATTTTATTTTTTATACTCTTACTGAGTTGGAAGCGAGAAAATTTAGATTTTAGTTTTTTAGTGTATTGCAAGAGAAACATGACTTAGTTTTTTAGATTTTTATTGAGTTCCAAAAAAGTAAATTTACAAAAAAAAATTTCAAGCCAGAACACATACTGCTATTGCATTCTTTACAATTTATTTTTCTGGAAGAAATAAAATGTAGTGTTTCATTTTTTTCTTAATTGTAAGAGGCGCTTTTTTGTTTTTAATATTTTTATTGTGTTGGAAGAGCACATTTTTGTCTTCTAAAATTTTCGTTGAGTTTAAGGAACTTAGTTTTTTTTTAAATTTTTCCCTGATTTGAAAGAGGGACACAAGTTTTTATTTTAAACTTTTTTATTTGGTTGGAAGGGGGACAACTTTCTATTTTCAATATTTTTTCAGAATTTTACGAGCGTAATTTATTTTTGATTTGTTTTGTAGGTTAGTTTTTTTGCTTTTATTATTTATCTTGAGTTTGAGAAAATCATTTCTTATTTATTATATTATATTATTTTATTATTTATTTATTATTATTTATTATTAGTTAGTATTATTTATTATTTATTATTTATTATTTTATTATTATTATATTATATTATATTATTATATTTTCTTTCAAACATTTTTATTGGACTGGGCGGACGGAAATTTTGGTTACAAATTTTTGTCTTTGGAAAATTCTGTTTGAGTACTTTGATTTGCAGTACGGTTTTGACTACTTAAAATAAAAAATTTCATTTTAAACAGTTTTCGTTTTTTAATTCCAATTATCGTAACAACTTTTTGCGAACAGAGACAGATAACAGGAAAATTACCCGAAATTTTTTCCCTGATTAAAAAGACCAAACTGAAAATATTTTCGTAGAATTTGAACATTCATATGAGACTAAAATTAAAAAATGTGCATCCTCAAACTTTCTGGTTTTAATTAATCCTGCCTTTTAAAACAGAGAGCGGAGCAGAGTCACTGTGAAGTTAACTGATGATCGCAGCTCGGTTCTCATATTCAGAGATCCGAGCTGAGTTCGTCGGAAAAGTTCACATTGGCTTTAATCAGCGCCCTGTTAATGAGATTATTTTGTGCAAAACCTGTTTTTATTTCAAATTATGATTATAAACAATTATTTACGAGGACATTTTTTTAATGGAAGAGAAAAATTGTTTCTTTTTAGCATTTTTATTCACTTTAGGAGGGAAAGTTTTTATTTTCAATATTTTTTCTGAACTCGTGAAGGTAAATTATGTTTTTTAATTCGTATTGAGCTGGAGTGGAGAAAGTTTTGTTTTTAGTTTTTTTCTGGATTGGAAGAGGCCATTTTTCCTCTGCCAACATTTTTATTGAGTTTAAGCAAATATATTTTTTGTATCCTGAATTGAAAGATCGACAGTTTTTGTTTCAAATATTTTTATTGGTTTAGACGGGCGAAAATTTTGGATTTAATTAATCCTGATTTATAACACAGAGAGCTGATAAGAGCCTCTGTGAAGTTAGCTGAGGATCGCAGCTCGGCTCTCACATGCGGAGATCCGAGCTGAGCTCGTCAGTAGAGTTTACAGTGGCTCTAATCATAATTAACTAATGAGATTATTTTTTGCAAAGCGGTATGTATTTCAAATTCAGATTATTAATAATTATTTACGAGAAAATACATTTTTAAACTTCCTAATCTCTTGCCATGCACGTTTAACGATCAAAGTCTTTAGCTGGTAATCATAAGTACGACAAAACTTTATAATTTATATCATATGTGCGCCTTTCCCGCTTATGCAATCGATTTAATATAAATAAAAAATTAAACGACCCTTTAACGATTGTTAACTTTTCAATAAAGTGTCATCGAACTCGGATGAATATCGCTCTTGAGAAATACTAGGGACAACCCCATTTACGATGACGATGATGTGACATTTGAGAATATTGATGGAAGTTTGACTGTCGACGTCTGCTTACCGTTAACGAGGGTCAACCCACCCCTGCGTCACGATATTGTGGATAATGAAATTGAAGGGTCACCTCAAAGAACCCAAGTTTGGCCTCACTTGATTTTCATTGAAAGGAGGCACTTTTTTCCGCATTTTTTTATGAAAAAAAAAATTGATTCAACGTCAGCGCTAAAGTGATCTCCACTTGAGCGAAAACCACAAAATATTATTAGACCCCTTAAAGTAAATGGATTCTAGATAATTTCTATACAAAATCGTTAACGCTTTTCCAAGTCATAAAGAAAACCGAGAAAGCTTTGCGTTGAGAATTTATCTATATTCTAGCACCAAAATTCTTTAGATTTTTATTTATTAATATTGAAAAATATAAAATATTGAGAAATTCATTATTAAAATTTTTTATCAATATTTAGTCTTAGCAATTTTTGAAAAATAATTATTAATCTATAATTTCGAATTAAAGTGGTTGAAATCAAATAATCTTAAGATTAGTTTAAATTTTGAGAAAAGGACAATATTTAAATGGAAGGAAAAGGAATTAAACTGGTCTCATTTCTAAATGAAAGCGTTTTAAAGCGTACAAAAAGTAAAAAATTTTATTCTGAATTAAAAAATCTCGAAATTGAATGGTAGAAAATTAAAATTTGAAAAATAGGAACTTTTAAAAAAACGCTAAGAATTGAACATTTTCATACGAAATTTTGAAAAATGGATCATTTTAAATTATACGAAATTAAAATTGGTTTATTTTTAATGTAAAGTTAATAATTTTATTCTGAATTGAAAAACATCAAAATCAATAGATTACAAACTAATATTTAAAAAAAGAACAATTTCAAAACACTAAGAATTGAATATTTTTATACAAGAATTTGAAAAATGTATTATTTTAAATTCTAAAAAATTAAAAATGTATTATTCCTATAGCAAAGCCTTCGAAAGTGAAAAATTATATTCTGAATTGATAATCTCGAAATTGAGTGATTTCAAATAGAAATTTCGAAAATAGGATAAGTTTAAAACGTTAAGAATTAAATTTTTCAGATAAATTTTGAAAAAAAAGATCATTTTAAATTCTAAGAAATTGAAATTGTATTTTTTCTAATTCCAAACGTTTAAAATTAAGCAATTTTATTCTGAATTAAAAAATCTTGAAATTGAATGATTTCAAATTAAAATTCAAAAAATGGGACAATTAGGAAACGCTAAGAGTTTAATATTTTTAAAAAAATTTGAAAAATGGATAATTTTAAATTACACGAAATTAAAATTGGTTTATTTCTAATCTAAAGTTAGCAATTTTATTCTGAATTGACAAACATCAAAATCAATAGATTAAAAACTAATATTTAAAAAAAGAATAATTTCAAAACGTTAAGAATTGAATATTTTCGATAAGAAATTCGAAGATTGGATTATTTTAAATTCTGAAGAATTAAAATTGTATTGTTTATATTTTAAGATAAAATTTTAAAATAGAGATAATTTTAAACTATAAGGAATTGAAATTGTATTATTTATAACTCAAAGCGTTAAAAAAAATTTGATTTTAAATTACAAAATCTCGAAATTGAATTGAACAACTAAAATTTCAAAAAATAGGACAATTGTAAAACGCTAAAAGTGAATATTTTCAGATCAAAATTTTGCAAATAGTATTATTTTCTATTCAAAGACATTGATATTGTACTATTTCTAATCAAGTAGGTTTAAAATTGAACAATTTATAACAGAAAGCTGTTTAATTTAAATCATTTTTTATTCGAAACTATAAAAATTTGACAATTTATAATTAAAAACTAAATTGAATGTTTTAAAGTCAAAGCACCTGAAAGTCCAGAATGTGGAATTTTCTTTAGATTGTCGAAATTGTAATTTAATATATAATCTTATAGTTTAATATTATTAATTAAAGAGATAGCTTTTTCTAACAGCAAAAAATCTCAAGCCATTTAAAGTCTAAATTATTTCAAGGAACTTTAAATCAATTAAAATTCATAATTTTCGAAATTTTAATTATACTTTTTTAAATTCCACCCCTTTAGCTTTAATTGAAAAATTATAACTGAAAAATTAAAAATGTAATGTTCATCATTAAAATTCAGAAGTCTAAAATTGTAATCTTACTGGGCTATCAATTCAAGATTGCTTAATTTTCAATTAATATTGACTTTAAAAAATACAAGTCTTAAATTTTTAACTTCAATTAATTTAATTTTTAGAGCTTTATTTTTAATTATTATTTGGTTCTTGAGATTTTCAAATAAAATATTTAAAAAATTAAAAAAACGTAGAAAGTAAAAGTGCAAACAATATGTTCAGACTTTTGAGTCGAAATTTTTTTAACTTGATTTTAAAAGGTTCAATTTTTGAAATTTTTAAATAAAAATTAGTTCAATTCTCGATGCCTGGTGCGAAAATCTTCTAGTTTTTAAGGCACTTATCAAGATTTTGGAATCGATACTCTACGATTTCAAAGCATTTAAAAAACTAGGGAGTTTTGTAAGTTAAAAAATGAAACCAAAAAATGTAGAATTATTTACAAATCAAATTATTAGTATTACTTTTGTTATGTAATAAATAAAAATATATATTTAAGATGATTTTTTAAACAATTTATTTTCCATTTCTCTTTGTAATATTGGGGAAGTTTAAACAATGTTTATCTAAATTTTCATTAGATTATTATATTCAAATTTTGCGTAATCTATTTTTTACCACAAACTTGATTAAACTGATCCATCCTCCTATACAAAATATTACTTAATCGGTAGTTCATGTTTCCTCAGGAAAGCTTTTTTGCCTCTTCTGTAAAATTAAGTTGATCGGATATATTAATTAGCATTCTCGGTTCCAACTAATGAATTCAAAATTTTTAAAACTGAACCATTCTTAAATTAGGATTTTGAAACTAGTTCGTTCAAAATTAAAAAATTTCTAATTATGCATCACGATTTTTAATATTTAATTATTTTAATCTGAGATAACCGGTGAACTATTAAAAATAAATTTTTACTTTAAAATGTATTTTCCGTCCAAAATATAGATGAAAATATTTTTTCAAACCTTCGTAAATCTAATCTAGTTCTTCTCTAAATGAGCTCTAGTAGAAGTAATTTGGTATTGTCTATTTGGTATTGTCTGCTGATAAAATTAATATTTCTTAATTGGCAATTTCCCGAAAGTGATCTTCAAAATTGAATCTTTCTTTTGAACCCTTAAAACCTTAATGGGTTCATGAAATAATATATTTTTGTGCGAGCATGCTTTTAAAATACATCCGAATAGTGATCCGATACTATTCGTAGCTTTGATACGATACCGACGATATTATACCGTCGATTCTAAACCGCCAACATAATACCGACGACACTATACCGACGAGACTATACCGACGAGACTATACCGACGACACAATACCGACGACACAATACCGACGACACAATACCGTCGATTCTAAACCGCTAACATAATACCGACGACACTATACCGACGAGACTATACTAACGACACAATACCGACGACACGAATTTTAAAGCGTACCAAGTAAATGAATAAATTTGAAGATTATTATTATTTTTCTAGTAAACGAGATTATTATAATATATCTTGTGGTAAGATTGGTTTGACATGCAGGTATCAAAAAATGAACCGATCCTTGGAAAGCCTGAATTCCAAATTAATGATAGTGTTGCATCAGTAACAACGTGAAACTGTTACTTGAAGTGCATAATCGTATTGCTGAATGCCCATTTGCTATTTACTTCTCGTTCAATTTCCTGGTTATCTAGTTACATTCGCTAGATATAGATGTTAAGTACATATTCCACCAACACATCGATCAAACGTATCGTCCAATTCCAGTCCGTAACCGTTCAGTCAATTGCTCTTTGACGAACCCTCATTTATCTCTTGATTTTGTGAGGCTACAGAAGAGGAAATATATGTTCCAGTTTTATATACTCAGAAAATGATATTTGGTCTATCCAACTAAATTTTTTCGTAGATTAAGCGTTTGGTGGGGCGAGCAATTGCGACTCTCGTCTCGGAAGGACCGCAGTGCGCGAGTACTCAGGTGGGAATATTGCGCAATATTATGGATTACAATTGGAAACGGTTAAGGTGGTCCTGATTGTTTAAGTTTTGACCCCCCCCCCCGAGATCAGTCCAAAGTTATTTGCAGACAACCCCTGGCACTGGATTGAAAACTAGTGTTTGGTGCAACTGCCACGATCATTGGCCTTAGAGAAAAATTAGCTTTCTTATTTTTTTTTTGTATAATAATAATCTGCGTCTAGTACGTTCGGCTGAAAAAAAGACTATTTTCTTAACGAGTTTTTCAAGAGTATCTTCTTGAACTTTGTTCTTGAATGGAAGAAATCCTTAGTACCTCCGGCAGATTTTTTTCATCTGTGAGAAACTTACAGAATTTTTCCTTCGAGTTTACTAAAAGAAATAGTAACAGTGTTTTGATATTGTATTGCTTTTAGTTTTTTTAATCACATAAAGTTTTTTGTCGCTAATAATTTTTTGTTGTATTTCACAATCTTAAAAGTTATTTAAATGTTGAAATCTGGCGTTTACTCGAAATCGTTTCTTAGCATTTTTCTGAAATTGTGAATCCATATTTTTAAATCAAAGAGAGAAATGTTTAGTATTTGGAATATAAATATAGAAACTGTAACTATTAAACCGAAATGATAAATCGTTAACAAAAAGAATTTTCAACGAAAAATATAATCGCACACTAAAAAAATGGACTAAAAAAAGGAATGATTTAATTTTTGTTTCATAGCATTAACTTTCAAATATTGAAAAACGGGTACCATTTTTTTAATCAGATTTTTAATCAATTAAATGAATTTGGAAATAAAATTGTGAATCTTTAACCTAGCAAATAAATTTTTAAGACATTAGTTCAACAGGCTAGTAATTTTTTAATAAATAAAGATTACATTTTAACAAAGAATGCAACAATTAATATATTTAAAACAAAAAGATTTTCATCTGAAACTAAAAACATTTGAATCAGAAAGATGAATTATCATAAGAAAAAGTTTATTTCCTACCAATAAAGACGAACTTTTAAGAAAGGACGTTAATTTTAGGCAACAAATAGTTGAATTTTTTAATTATAAAGGATAAATTTTCAACTGGAAATGGAATGGATAAAGTTTCAGTTAAAAAATTAATTTGTAAGAAAAAAAAGTATGATAAGAAAATTAGTTCAGTCATCAACCAAATAAATTAGTTTTTAAATAAAAAAAATTATTCTTAACAAAAAAAATTAATTTCTATTAAGGTAGTTAAACGTTTAACTAAGCAGTTTAATTTTTAATAATAATTAATAATTTAATTTAATAATTTTTAATAATAGTGGAATTTTCTAGCCCGAAATATGATTCTGCTAGAAAATGGTTGAAATTTCAGCTCGAAAATGTGAATTTTGAACAAGAAAGTTAATTTTCAATCGAAAAAATTGTTGCTAAACCCAGAAGTTGTACCTTTAACCAAAAAAGATTAATTAAAAAAGGCATGCAGTTTTAAAACAAAAAATAACTAAAATTGTCGAATTTTGAAGCCAAAAGACAACTTTTCAGCAAAACAATTGAGTTTTGAACCAAAAAGGTTGACATTCAAAAAACATCATTGAGTTTTCAATCCGAAAATGTAAATGGTCAACAAAACGTTCCATTTCCAATCGAAATAGGTTATTCTTTAACCAGCAAGTATATTATTAATTTTAACCATGTTTTTTGCAATTGAATTTTCTCTGACCGTCACTTCTTACTAATTTTTGAAAAATGATAGCATTTTAATAAATGACGGTTTTTTTTTGCCGGGAAAACATTCTTTACAGCTCAACAAACTTTTTTTAAAATAAATGAATAATCTTAAAATATACGTATTTGTTTAAAAAATTAGAAAAAATTGTTCTCTCGATTTAGAGCCATAGAAGAATTAATAGAAGCCGTAGAAAAATTGAATTTCAAAATCGGAAACAGTAAAGTTGTAGATAATGTTTTGTCGGGAAAAAGAGCCGTAATTTATTGAAATTCAATCAGTTTTCAAAAATTGGTAAGAAGTTATGGTAAAAAAAGGCAATTACAAAAAACATAGTTAAAATTAATATTTTTTATTGTGAATTTTAGCATTTTTGATACCAAATAACGTTTTTTTTATTTGAAATGATATCAGATATAATATGTTGATTCTTAAAATCATAGAAAAACTATTTTTTCATATGTCTGACTTTTGGTACGACAACTACTTTAAAATCACTCTTTTTGTCTGTATAAATAACTGAAATTTTTGTTAAAGCATGCTCGATTAATTCAATCACTCAAATATTGACTGATTTAAATTTAGATTATAAAACAGTAACCTGACTGCGAACGCCGTTCGATTAAAAGTCTTGTGTCGCGCCGACGCGGAAGCCGAATTTCTGGCTGGTCGTGCATAATTTCCCTTTTCTTCGTTCCGAGAATCTAATGAATAATACCGGCATGAATATTTTGCTCCCTTAACAGCAGCGGTTTTAAATCGAGCGGTTAAGCGCCATCGCGCTAATTCAGCATCGCGACGCCTTGCACCGCGTGCAGCGATACAGCTGCCGCGAAATTACCGGGGCAAAAGGGGGGTTAAAGTGCAAGGGCGGAAGGAAAAGGGATGGAAGGTAGAAGGTGGAAGGTGGAGAGCGAAGTTCGCATTTGCTGATATGAGCTTTGCCGAGTCTTGCGGGCTTTGTAGTTTACATCTGTAGGCACCTACTGCAGCAGGTGCGAAATTACGTCGAACAACCGCAGGCATCACGCGCACCCACCCCTAACTAGTTCAGTTCTAGTACGAACCTACTAGGATTGGCTTTAATAGCTCTTCATATTCGATTACGCTAACCGCTAAGCCCTCGTGACCGGGCATACGATATACATCCAATGAAATTAATTACACCCACTAAGGGACGTTAATCGTTATCATATCATTAAATATAGCTCGTGCCTATATTAACTGAAATGGCTACCGATTAACGCATTTATTATGGAAATTTGCTACCTGCAGGGCAAAAACCTTTTTCCGTCCTTGCACAGCATAATAAGTATAGTAAGTATAATAGCATAATATAGCATAATAAGTATAATAAGTATAGTATAGAAAGTTAAAAATTTCAGAAGAAACCGCAGCTACAGTTAAACCTGGATTTAATAATCCTCGATTTAATGTTTCCGAGAATTAAGGTTGCGCGGCGCGGATGCGTGAAAGGAGCTGTGGGGGATGTGTGGTGCTCACTCGAGCGCGAAAAACCTGGAGGATTGTGGTGAGGCGCCGCACATTGGGGATATAGCAATAATTTCGTTCAAAACCACCTACAGGTCGCAAATCTGAACCAAATCAAAC
>JAWWLR010000158.1:53447084-53461640 GCA_035041075.1 Acraspis erinacei | reverse complement strand
TAAAAATTTGTGTTGGAAACTTGCACTACGTTTGATGGAAGTTTATTTCCGAAACTGGTTTCTGACGAAACCAATTTTATTAATGTATAGTATATAACGCGCAAATTTCTAGAATTCAAGGATTTCGTGAAATTCACCAAATTTGCGGAATTCACGGAATTCATAGCACACCCGGAATTCACGGATTTTATGAAATTACCGGAAGTCATAGAATTCACGGAATCGAGGAATTCACGGAATTTATGATATTTACGGAATTTCAGAAAATCAGGGAATTCAAGAAATTCGCCAAAATCATGGAATTTACGGAATTGAACAAATTCATTGAGTTCATGAAATTTAAGATATTCACGGAATTCAAGAAAATCAGGGAATTCAAGGAATTTACGGAAGTCACGGAATTCAAGAAAATTAGGACATTCACGAAACTTAAGGGATTCACGCAAATAAAAAAATTCACGGAATTCATTAAATTTACGGAATCCAAGGATTCACGGAACTCAAGAAATTAATCATATTCAAGAAATTTACGGAATTAATTAACTTCATGGAGTTTATAGAATTTTAGAATTCATGGAATTCACGGGAATGGTGGAATTCATGGAATTAACGGAAATGATGGAATTCATGGAATTCACGGAATTCATAGAACGCCCGGAATTCACGGATTTTACGAAATTACAGGATTGATAGAATTTACGGAATCAAGGATTTCACGGAATCCGAGGAATTTACGGAATTTAGGATGTTCACGGAATTTAAGAAAATCAGGGAATTCAAGAAATACACCAAAATCATGGAATTTATGAAATTCATCAAATTCAATGAATTCACGAAATCTAAGATATTCGAGGAAAAAAAAATTCACGGATTCATTGAATTTACGGTATCCAAGGAATTCACGGAACTTAAGAAATTAATCATATTCAAGAAATTTACGGAATTAATTAACTTCACGGAGATTATAGAATTTGCGAATTCATGGAATTCACGGAAATGATGGAATTCATGGAATACATGGAATTCGTGGATATCATAGAATTAATGGATGTCGTGGATCTATGGAATTCATAGAATTCACGGAATTCATAGAATTCACGGAATTCAAGAAATTCACGGAATTCAAGAAATTCACGGAATTCAGGAAATTCACGTAATTTATGTAACTAATTCGTGAAATTCAGAAAAATTGTGGAATTCATCGTATTCACAAAATTCAAGGGATTCATAAAAATTTCCTTCTATTCCATAAATCCTATGAATTCCGTAAATTCGTTGAGTTCCGTGAATTCCCTGAATTCCGCGAATTCCTTGATATCGATAAATTCCACTTATTCTATTAATTCCACTTATTCCATTGATTCCATGAATTCCGCAAATACCCTAAATCAAGTGAATTCTGTGAATACCGAGAATTCCTTGAATTCTATCAATTCCGCGAATTCAGGAATTCCAGTGAATTCCCTGATTGTATCGAATTTCTTGCATTCCGTTTTTTCAGTGACTTTTTAGAATTCCACAAGTTGCATTAATTCCATAAATTCCGTGAATTCTATTAATTCCGTGAACACATTTAATTCTATGAATTCCTTGAAGACCTTGAATTTAATTAATTCCTTGAATGTCATTAATTCCGTGAATTTTATTAATTCCATAGATTTAGAAAAATCCTCTAATTCCAGGAATGCTGTGAATACCGTGATTTTCGTGAATTTATTTATGTCCTTGAATTCTATTAATTGCGTGAATTCCATACATTTCGTGAGTTCCTTGAATTCTATGAAATCCGCGACATCTGTTAATTTCATGAATTTCGTGAGTTCCTTGAATTCCATGAAGTCTGCGAAATCCGTGACTTCTGTGAATTTTGCGAATTCCGCGAATTCCAAGGATGTCGTGAATTCCTTCATTTGTATAAATTCCGTGAATTTAATGAATTTCGTGAATTTTATGAATTTCGTGAATTCCGGGAATTCCTTGAATGCCGTGAATTCCTCGAATTCCATTAATTCGGTTTGCAATTTTACCTCACGCTTGTATTGTAGATGTATTGTAGAATTCGAAACATTTTTAAAAGTGTAGTATTCAATTTTAATTCTTCATTATTTACATTTTTACGCAATTTTTGATGCAATTTTCAACATTAGCAATGATGTTATTTATCGGAATTTTATTTACAGGAAATTTGCCCTATCGATATAGGCATTCATTTTTTAAATAAAATATCGTTGGTCAACTGAAAAACGTAGTCGAAAACCAGACCAACTTAAATCTCTTTGTTTTTAATAGAATAATTTGATAAAAATTCCTTTCTTTAAATATTAATCTTCAGGGAAGATGAAAAAATGATCAGTAAAAAATTATTTAAAAAATCAAAGAATTTTGAAAATAAAGCTTCTGGGCCACCCTGCTTTAAGTGTAATATTTGTGAAAATAAATTCGAGAGAAAATGTAGAGCGTCAATAAGGTAGTGGAAACCGCAATGCTTTGTGAAGTCATGCCTGAAAAGCGTGTGTGCGATACGAATAGAGAGAAGCATTTTTCGGCAGTTTTCTCGTGGGACATTTAACGGTTCAAACAAAGGCAACGTGCGAATGAATCTACAGCCGTAGAAACTCGGTGTGGGAAAACAGAAAAACGGCGGCATAACGCCAAAAAGTGAATTTGAAAATATTGTTTTTGCAAAATTAAATTTCCCTCGCGCGAGATTCGTGCGATGATGGACGTGAATATGTATATTCTAGAGATATACGTTTGGAAAAAATTAATGCCACGCACGTCACAGAAAAAGCCTGGATTATACTTGCCTAGAATTTGTTCCGAGGCTGCTCTTTGAGCAGTCAGTAAAAGTTTCGAAATATAGATGTGAAAGCTTCATATGAATAGATCATAAAACGCGAATCATCCTGAAAGCGTTTTTATATTTTGTCACACTGAAAAAAAGGTTTTGTTGGGACAACTATTTAGTTTGGAAGATATGGTAGTCAGGGTGGCCGATACACCAGGAAACCGAAAAATGACCGGGAATTTATATTTTGATAGGGAATTGTACAAATTTTCAGAAGAAAAATTCTCTCAAAGTTTGATTTCAACAGTTTTTTTAAATAATCAGTTGAACTTTTATTCTTATTTATCATTACTTATTTTTATTTTAAAAAAATTAGAAATTAGTGGCGTTTGAAATCGGCAATTTTAGATTTAAAAAACTTTTTAGTTGAACAAAAGTGAAATCAATTTTAATGATTTTTGAAATTGTACTATGAATTAAGGATTAACAAGTGAATAATAATTAATTTTACAAGACCATTCGGAATCAGTTCAAAATTCAAGAAAGTTCAGAACTTAAGGTAGTTGTGCCAAAAGTCAGATATCTGAAAAAAGTAGTTTTTCTATGATTTTAAGAATCAAGATATAATAACGGATGTCACTTTAAATAAGAACCACTATTTTTTAAGAAAAATATTAATATTCACAAAAGAGCATTAATTTTAACAGCGCTTTTTATAATTGGATTTTTTCTGACCATCGCTTCTTACCAATTTTTCAAAAATGATTTCATTTTGATAAGTTACGGCTTGTTTTTTCAAGAAAAAAATTCTCCAAACCTCTACTGTTTCCAATTTTTAAAATAACTGAATTATCCTCAAATATAACGATTAGCTTTAAAAAAGTTTTCTTAAAAAAAAATGTTCAAAAGATTCCAGCCGTAGAAAAATGTGCATTCAAAATTGGAAACAATAGAGTTGTACAGAATGTTTTCGCGGAAAAAATAAGCCGTCTCAATTGTAAATCAAAACAAAAAACTAAACATCGAATGCTACAATTTTAATTGTTTTATTTGAAAAAAATTGAATTTACAAGTAAAATTGTTGATTTATGATGTATACTCAATATTGAACATCTTTCATTCGTAAAAAAATAGGACTAAGTTGAAAAGATATTTAGAAGGTCTGCACAGACTAAAAATTCATTAAAAAATAGACAATGGCCTAATTTAAAACAAAATATAGATTTTGCAGATTTCGAACAAAAAAATAAGAAGCTTTTTAAGAATTATGAAATGCATCGAAAGAATAAAAATCATTTCCTTCAGATTTCTAGGAAAGTTGAAAATAAATTTTTTTATTTCGAAAAAATAATTTTAAGATAATATTTAAAAATATTTAGAAAGATTTCCCAAATTGTCAAAAATATTTTACATTTTACAGGATTTCAAAAAATTTGAAAGAATTCGGATCATTATAAAAAATATTTAGAAGTTCTTAACATTTTTTTTTTGAAAGTTTGAATAAATGTAAAGCAACATGTAGATGTTTCAAGAATTTTTAATACAAAGTTTTGAAGCTTTCTAAGAATTTTAAAAATATTTAAAATAAAAATAATTTACCTTTGAATTTAAGAAGTGGTTAGTTTATAATAAAAATGTAATCGTACAATTTTTTATTTCTAGCCTTAAATTGCTTAAAATGATTTGCAGCTCAGTTTTGATTACTCTAAATGCAAAATTGTTTAGCTTCATTTAGTTTTATTTATAAGAAGGAAACAAAATTTTATTTTTATTTTTTAGAAATTAGTACAACTTTAAAACCTAATAATTACTAAAAAAGATGAATTTTGAAATAAAAAGATAAATTTCTTGCCAAAAAGGACGAATTTTCCATCAAATTGCATTCCATTTAATTTATTTTTATTTGTTTAATTTAATTAAATTTCAAGTCCCTTGAATGCCATTAAAATTTGGTAAATTCTCTAGGTTCTTGGAAATCCTATAAAATTTTCAATAGGTCGAAATATTTTGAAATACAATTAAATATCTTTAAATTTGTAACAACCCTTAAATTTCTTGAAAACTTTGAAATATTAAAAATTATTATTATAATACATAAGTCATACTTAAAGATTGTTTAAATAATAAGGAAAGATTTTTTTATTTATTCTCTAAAAGAAAATTATTCACTTTCTTACAAAAAATGAAGTTTTTTCTTCTCTTAAAAATTCAAAATTGCTAAAAATTATATATATATATATATATATATATATATATATATCTCTGTTAAAAGATTTGAATTTTTTTTTAATTAAAAAACTAACATAAAATCTTCCCGATTCTTTTTTGACAATTCTGACAATATTTTTAAACCTTTTTCAAATTTTCCTTTAAAACTAATCTTCAAAATAAAAAATAAACATTTCAAAATTCTTAAAATGCTCCTAAACTTTTTGTTCCTAATCTTCAAAAACATATATCTTGTTTAAATTTTTTTCAATCGTTTTTAGAATTTTTGCAAATTTCGTTTTAAACAAATATTTAAAATAAAAAATCATTTACCCATAAATCTCAAGACATTTTCTTCACTTTCTACAATTTCTTCAGAATTAAAAAAAAACTCCCTAGCCTTCTAAGCTATTTTTCGAAATATCAGAAAGTCATTCAAAATTTGCTCAGTAATCCTAAGAAAATAATTTTATTTCATTCAAACATTTCAAAATTCTTAAAAACCTTATATTTTCGATATCTTCTAAAATCTACCTGAAATATATTTTTAATATCTTTACCAAGTTAAAATTTTTTCACATCTTCTAAAATCCTCTTAATATCTTTTAGACTTAGTCGACTTTAAAAATTTTTTTGTAATCATCCGATATTAAACTTCAAATTGACCTTCAAAATCTTCAAAACTTTTTTTTTAAATGTTAGGAAAGTAGGTGATTTTTAGAATTTTTTAAATTCTGGCTTGCAATTAGTTTCTCAAATAAAAAATCATTTGAAAAGTTTCCAGAAATCTAAAAGAAATATTTTTATTTTCTATAAGACTTGCAAAATTCTTAAAAACCTTATTTTTTTAAATAATAATAAATAAAGCAAATAAAAAATTCTTTGCCTCAGGCAAATCTTAAAAATTATTGTTCAACTATGGGACTTCAGTAGTAGAAGCCACGATATAATCCGACACAGTGGGGCCAGTAGTACACGTCAATATTTAGTTAGCCCCAAACCTTTTATCCTGTGCTTGGCACCTAAAATAGTTTTTATTATTTCCCAGAATTGATAGGCAAAATTCTTATTATTTTATAAACAATTTAGGGCCTACCTTTACGTACTGAATAGATAATTTGAAATGACATAACCCACTAAACACCTTATATATATAACGAAAGTAAGTATATAGAGGTATCTCATCGGCCAGAGGTGTTAACGTCTTGTAATTACTTGCCCGAAGCGATGCAATAATGCCATTCAAATTATGCTAAATACCATTTTGCGCTTAGCTGATGCCCTGCTAAACTTCATTTAAAGATTAACGTCGAAATGAGTATCATCCCTTGGACTCACGCCCCTATTCACACTAATTCTACTATTTTCTCCAGCAGATGCTCTATTTAATAGGGCAAACTATTTCACTCTGTTTGTCTTAACGATGACACTATTTTGTTATTATTTCGAAAAAATGACACTCCGCCAACTTTCGTAATTTTTTCATCCAACTTTGTTTGCAAAATTTATTTAGGACGACTTTCCAACAAAATACAGTAAAACCTGGATTTAATGTCAATTTTTGGACTGAGCCTGACATTATATCCAGGTTCTCAGAACTATATTTTGTCTCTCTCCTGTTTTTTCGCTTTTTTGTTTCTCTCTCTGTTTTGTGACGCTAGAGGGAGCACCGCACATCCTTCCGTAGCGCCTCTCACCCATCCTCACCAAGCGGCGTCAATTCTCGGAAACATTAAATGGCGGATCACTAAATCCAGCTTTGACTGTAGATGAATCCTGAATCAAAGCAGAATTATTTCCAACCAAAATTTTGCATTTTTTACCAAAAAGATGAGCTTTCTTTGAAATGATTGAATTTTCAATTAAATAGTGTAATTTTCAACAAAAAATATGAAATTTGACCAAAAGAATAATAATTATGTACCAAAAAAATTAATTCTCAATACAATGTAATGAATCGATTTTAAAGACAAAAAAGGACCTTTATACAAAACAGTTTAATTTTGTACATAATAGTTGGATTTTTTTCTCCAAATTATTGAATTTTTAAGCGGAATTACAAATTTTGTAAAAAAAAGGTTGAATTCTCAATCCGAGAATATAAATTTTCTACAAAAATGTTTATTTAAAAAAAAATCAGTTCAATTTTCAACCAAAGAAAATTGTTTTAAACCAATCAGATGCATCAATTGGCATCAGCAGTTGGATTTAACAAAAAAACGAATTTTCAGAAAAATAGTTAAATCTAGTACTAAAAGAGATTATTTTTAAAAAATATGTAGTTCACTTTTCTATAAAATTGTTAAAATTTCAACCCGCGAAACAAAAATTTTAATTAATTTTTAAGCGATTACTTAAGTTTTCAACTAAATAGTTAAAAAAATTTATTTTTATCAAAAAGCTACGAATTTTCAATTGAAAAAAATTTATTTCATATGAGCTAGCTGAATTTAACTAAATTTATTTCTTTTTCCAATGAAAACAAATTTTATACAAAACAGTTGAATTTTGTACCTGATAGTTGAATTTTTGACCAAATAATTGAATTTTCAAGCTAAATTTTTTTTAAATTTTCTACAAACCGGTTCTATTTTAAATTCAAGAATCAGATGCATCAATTTGAAACAACAGTTAGATTTAACCAACGAAAAAGAATTTTCATCAAAATAGTTGAATCTTTCACTAAAAACGATTAATTTTTAGCCAAATATCTAGCTTTTCAACCGATCAATTAAATTTTCAACACAGGAGTTTAAAAAATTCATTTTTATCAACAACAAAAAACAACGAATTTTTAATTGAGAACAATTTATTTCAGATTCGGTACTTAAGTTTTAATTGAAAAAAATCTATTTCTATTACAAAATAAAACAAATCTTATACAAAACAGTTTAATTTTGTACCTGACAGTTGAATTTTTTACCAAATTATTGCATTTTCAAGCTAAATTGTAAATTTTCTACAAACCGTTTGAATTTTAAATCCAAGAAGACAATTTTTCTACCAAAAAATTAATTTTAAAAAATGTCTTGAATTTAAAAAAAAATGTTTGTGACTAATCAGATTCATAAATTTGAAACAACAGGTGGATTTATAACTTACGAAAAAGAATTTTTTTCAAAATAGTTGAATCTTGAACTAAACCAGATTTATCTTTTACCAAATATGTTGTTAAATTTTCTACCAAATTGTTAAGATTTCAATCCGCGAATAAAAAAATGGCTTAATTTATTTTTCAACCGATTAGTGGAATTTTCAACACAGTAGATTAAAAAATTAATTTTTATCAACAAAAAAACAACGAATTTTTAATTAAAAAAATTTTTTTCAGATTCGGTAGGTGAGTTTTATTTGAGAAAATCCATTTCTATTACAAAATAAAACAAATCTTATACAAAACAGTTTAATTTTGTACCTGATAGTTGAATTTGTTTACCATATTATTGAATTTTCAAGCTAAACAAAAAGTTTTGTACAAAACGATTGAATTCTCAATCCGAGAATATAAATTTTGTTCAGAAAAGTTCATTTTTAACCAATCAGCTGAATTTTAACAAAAAAAAATTTATTTTAACCAATCAGATGCTTCAATGGGAAATGACAGTTGGATTTAACCAACTGGCTGTTAATTCCGTGAAAAAAGAGGTATTTTACTTATACATACATAAAATTAGAAAAATTTGTTTCAACAATTGTTGTTTACAACAATAAATTGTTTACTGTCATCAAAATGTTCTTAAAAAAATATAAGGTAGTTATTTGCAGTTAATTTCATCAAAAAAATCTAGTTTGCACATACAAAAATAGCCAAATAGTTCATTTGTTAATGTAGGTAGTTTAGACAATTATTAACTTTTATTTGGTGACGAAATATGATACTTAGGTTTAATTTCCAAGTAATATATGATCGATGCAATGGACAAAACTTGATTACTTCCATGAAAAATATCTAATGTGAATATTTGTTTATAACAATTGTTTTTAAAGTAACAAATTATATTTGAACGCCAATCCCAACGAAGCCATTTTCATGCACTTATTTGTTTATAACAATGTCAATAAATTTTTTAAGATTTTCATTGCAATTTGACATCTTTTTTTGATAGTTGCTGCAAGTTTCTAGATATTTTTGATTGAATCAAAGCATTTTTTTTAACCGGCATACATCAAAAGTCAAATATGTATTTTCTTTATTTTTTATGATTAAATAAACAAAGAAATAAACAAAATTACCAAATCGATCATGATAGTTCGATGCGGAATTATATAGCTTTTATTTAAAAAAAAATTAAAATCAGATAATAATTGTCTTCTGAAAAAAAATTTGTCCACGGATATTTTTTTTGCCCCAGTTTGCGGGGCCATATAGCCCTCAAAATATAACAAAAAAATTTTAAACAAGAATTTTATTTAGAAAACCTTATAATTAGACTTCCCGATTTTTAAAAAGAATTTGGAAATTTTAGAATTAATTCAATGCTTGCATTCTAGTTTTGCGGATATTGATACCGAGAAAAGAGAAACTTTCGTTATTTCATATGTACAGGGAATATGTGTCAGTCAAATTGAATTTCATATTGAATTATGATTACGCAACTTGACTTGGAATTGAAAGGCCCGGCATTGAATTTTCAATACACTACACAGCAATCGACGATAAAATGGATGCATCAAATATTGGCAAAGTCGAAACATGTTTCGTTGAGTGTGACAACCAACAGTTTTCTGCAGAGTGACAACTGAAGGGTACTCTGGCACAATACGTTATTGTTCCAATGTTTTGATTGCTTGATTAATAATGACTAATTTTGTAAATGTTCCGCGCTTTTACCAATTTTAAAGCACCCAGCGGGCACAAAACTTTGAAAATCCCAAGAACGTCCTTGGGACGTTCCTAGAACGTCCTATGTCAGCCCAAAAAACGTCTTTAAGACGTCCAATGTCCCAAAGATGTCCTAAAGACATGGACGTTCTTGGGACATCTTTTGTACTGAAATTAGACGTCTTAAGATCATCCCTAGGATGACCAAAAGACATGTTACAAAAGACGTCTTAGGGATGTCCCAAATACGTCTTTAGGACCTCCTTAATTTTTTTGCTCACTGGGCATTTTTCTCTTTCACTTAAATCAGAAATGAACCGATAGAACATAATAATTAAATCCGACTATTTTTGGTTTAAAGAACGTTTTTTTTTATTTAAATCTCTACTATTTCGTTTCTGGTTCAGAATTCATTTCTTTTGTTTAAAAATTTTACTATTTGATTGAAAAGTTTATGATTTTGTTGAACATTTGTCTTTTGAAATAGAAAATTAATGTTGCTTTTTGAAAATTCATCTTCTGATTGAAAAGTGAGATTGTTTAGTTGATTTGCAAAACAGCTATTTATTAACTTTTATTATTTCATGAATAAATTTTGGTTGAACTCGGCTGTTTGTGATTTTCAATCAATATTTTTTTTATTTAAATATCAAATTTAACATTTTTCGTTGAGAGTTTTTCTCTTCAAATTTGAACAGTTGATTAAAAAGATAATTTTTTATTTTTGTTATGAAAGAAAGTATTTTGAGTGCTTGATTAATATTGAATAATTTTGTAAATATTCTCCACTTTCCCGCTTTTAAAGAATTCTTCTTTTTGATTTAATTTGGAATTGAATGGATAGAACTTAATAATTAATCTGATTATTTTTGGTTTTAAGTACGATAATTTTTATTGAAATCTCTAATATTACATTTCTGGTTCAGAATTCATCTCTTTTGTTTAAAAATGTTACTATTTGATTGAAAAGTTTATGATTTTGTAGAACATTTGTCTTTTGAAATAGAAAATTAATTTTTTTATTGAAAATTCATCTTCCGATTGAAAAGTAATCTTGTTTGGTTGATTTGGAAAACAGCTATTTATTAACTTTTATTAATTCATGAATAAATTTTGGTTGAACTCGACTGTTTGTGATTTTCAATCAATATATTTTTTATTTAAATATTAAATTTAATATTTTTCGTTGAGAGTTTATATCTTCAAATTTAAACAGTTGAAAATGCTACTATTCTGTTCAAATGTATTATTTCTGGCCAAGAATTTCACCATTTTTTGAACATTTGTCTTTTGAAATAGAAAATTAATTTTGTTTATTGAAAATTCATCACCTTTTTGATCACCTTTGATCAAAAATTCATCTCTTTTGTTTAAAATTTGTATTTTCGAAAAAATTCATCCTTTTGGGTTGAAAATTAATTATTTTCAATATGAACTTTTAATATTATATTTTTGGTTTAAAATTCATATGTTTTAGTTGAAACATTATTTATCTTGCCGAAAATTTTTATATTTAAAGAAAAATGATCTTTTTTATCGAAAAATCAACTCTTTTTGTTGAATAATCGTCTTTTTTAATAAAAAATTCATCTTCTGATGCAAAAGTCATATTTTATGTCTAAAAGTTTATTCATTTAAATTGGAAGGTCTACTGATATATTTTGGCACAGAATGCATCTTTTGTTTAAAAAAAAACGAATTCAGCCTTTTTTGGATTGAGCATTTATTTTTTAACTGAAAGTTGAACTAATTGATAAAAAAATAATTTTTTTATTTCTTCAGTATAAAACTGAACTAGTTTGTTAATAAATTAACTTACGTTGTTGGAAATCCATCTTTTCCAGTTTAAAATTCTCCCTTTTGGGTTAAAAATTCCACAATGTCGACTAAACTTTTTTTCTGGCTTGATTAAAAATGAAACAGTTTGAATAAAAATCCGTTCTTTTTTGGTAGGAAATAAAATTTTTCTAAGTAAGAATTTGAATTTTGCAATTTTTCATTAAAAGTTAGCCTTTTAAAAGAAAACAAATCTTCTTTGTTATAAATTCATCCTTTAGGGTTGAAAATTCAATTACTTGGCTAAAACTTGACTTTTTTATACAAAATTCACAATTTTCTGGTTAAAATTTGATTTTATTGAAAACTTGAATACTTCATTTTTGATTAAAGCTAGACATTTTTATTCTAAAATTCAACTTTTTGTTTGAAAAATAATATATTTTCTTAGAAAATCTGTTTGTTTTTTTTAAATTTTATTTAGAAAAGGAATGTTTTTGGTGAATTTTGGTTGAATTCGACTGTTTGTGACTTTCAATGAATACATTTTTTTATTTAAATATCAAATTTCCCATTTTTCGTTGAGAGTTTATATTTTCAGGAAAGAAATTCGAACTTTTTATTTAAAAATTTAAATACTCGTTTCAAAAAGCATGTATTTTGTTGAAAATTCTTTTTTTTACAAAAAAATTAATTTTCTTAGTCGAAAATGTATATTTCTGAGTAGAAGTAAATTTTTTATTTCCAATCAATATATATTTTATGATTGAAATATCAGCTTCTAGATTTTTGCTTTGAGAATTAACATTTTTAACTTAATAATTTAATTTTTTTCTTGGCAGATGAATTTTTTCCTAAATATTCATTTCTTTTGTTGGAAAATCATCTTTCTGATTGGAAAATTAATCTTCCTGGTAGAAAATTCATTTTTTCAGTGGAAAATTTGCATATTCGTTTAAAAACCATTCATTCTTCCAAAAATGATTTTTTTCAGAAAATTATTCTTCTTAGTTGAAAAAGGATCTTTTTGAGCAAAATTTATTTATTTTTTAACTAAAAATTTAAATACCTAATTTTGTTTAAAAATTAATTTTTTGTTTGAAAATTCATGCTTTTTGTATAAAATTAATCTTCTTTGTTGAAAATTCATATCGTTGTTTGAAAATGAAATAATTTCGTTAAAATGTGATTCGATTTAGTTAAAAACTAAACTAATTTAGTAAAAAATTCAACTATTTAGGTGAAAACTTGTCCTTTCGGTTTTATCATTCATTTTTGTTGGTAGAAAATTAAAAATTTTGGTTAAAAGTACAACTTGTTTAAATTATTGAAAAAGCACCCTTTTCACTATTTTTGAAACAAACTATAAAATCAGAATAAAATCGCAAAAAATGAAACAGGTTTATGTCGCAGTTACTAACATTCACAGAAATATGGATGCACTAGTGCCTATAAATATATTTTTTATCTGAACGTTAAATGTTTTTGTATATTCCATTGTTTTTCGGTATATATTACAATTTTTTTTCTACAAAATACGTCCTTCATCAGATTGAAACAATCAAATTTGGTTATTTTATTATATTCTCTATCGCCTCGGAACTGCCGCAGTGCGCTAGTACTCATTCGAGTATATGGCGCAATATTATGCATCCAAGTTGGAAACGTTTTAGGTGGCCCTGACTCTTTACGTGTGGATCCGCCCAAATGAGGTCCAAAGCTATTTTGCATGAAATCCCCAATCATGGACTGAAAACGAGGGTTTAGTGTATTAAAAATAATATTTGAATACAGTGAAATTAATGCTTGATACGTCAGTAATTGGAACATCTATCCAAGCCATAATTGTTCCAAGTCCTTTTGGAAAATTTCTTGTTTTTCCATACACTAAAAAATAAATTATTGTCAGAAAATTCCACAAAAAGGAGTTTTATCACTTATGTAGTGCGAGGTCATTTATAACAATGTTAATAAGAGACAAAATATGTTAATTACCAACCTCTATCTCTTCGCACATGTTTATCAAACCTCAGAAATTCCTCATAATTTTTTTTTTGTAATCCAGTTAAAAAACTCTCTTTACCAGCAGTGTATATAAAACTTCCCCTTTTTCATGTTGAATTTCCGTGCGCAGTAATAAAAGTTAAACAGTCGCAACTTCTTGTCGACACGTAAAGAATTTATTTGACAAAGGACGTGGCTTATTTGAACGATTAAATTAAGCTCCGTGAAGTCAGTGCCTCTCTTGCATATCAGATTCATAGAAATTTTTCTTTGCCGGAGGGAAAACATATACCACCTGGTTTGTAATTGGCTGCGTTTAATTAGAGACTAGAGGGAACGTGACTGCGTCAACCAGCGCGGTCTGCGCTTAATAAATGGTCGAGATTGAATACCCAGTCGGTATAGTATCGCAGCGTTTGCAGATGCATATTTCACCAAGATAGATGTCTTTCAGTGGACTCGAATTCGTGCTAGTGAATCACCTATGTTAGTTACCATTCCAGAAAATGTCACTATCAGAGATTCTAAAGGAATTTTCCTTTACTGACTCGCGTTTCTGAACATTAAAGAGTCGAGTATTCCCTGCAGCGAAAAAGACTCGCTCGTCGAACATTTCCATGTCACGAATCTCATTAGGGGCTATACTTTATGGATTATAGGCCCTCTTTAAGAACCCTCTAACCCCTGCATGAGGGTGGCTTAAAAACGCTTATTTTTGATAGAGGTACGTACAATCCCTTCATTTCAATCCAAATCCGAAAAAAGAAATTCCGTAATTTTTAATTTCTTATTTTATTACGTTTTTGTCAAATTTCCATGTTTTGAGACCCCCTGAATCCGAAAAACAGGTTTTTACGAATGTGTCTGTCAGTCTGTCTGTCTGCCTGACTGGCTGTTAGTTCGTGTGTCTGTGGTTTTTTAGTTTGTTAGCACGATAACTTTCGACAAAATTTACAGA
>JAWWLR010000158.1:53368512-53381161 GCA_035041075.1 Acraspis erinacei | reverse complement strand
TTTTACGATTCATATTCTCAAAAAAATATTTAGATTTCAACCAGAGAAACATTTCCGGTAAAGAATATTAATTTTTACCAAAAAATAGAATTGACAACTAAATAGTTTAGTTTTCAAATGAAAAAGATCAAAATTGAACCAAAACTAGAATAATTAAGTCTTCAGTTAAAATATTTAATTTTCAACAAAAACAAAGGAATTTTAATAAAATGGTTAGATTTTCATTCAAACAGATAGATCTTAATCCAAAAATATAAATTCTCAACACAAAGTGTAACATTGAATATTAATTTTTTGAAAATTAATTTTTTAATTCAAACAGTTTGATTTAAGAAAAAATATTAATTTTCGATAACCGTGTTAAATTTTCTATCGTAAAAGATTTTTCAGTGATTAAAGCAACTAAATTTCATACAAAACATTAAATATTCAATCCAAAAAGACTGAATTTTTACAATAAGTTGAGTTTTCAACACTGTAATAAGGATTTAAAACCAAATAGTTGAATTTTCAAAAAAAAAAGATAAATTTTCTACTCAAAATACAAATTTTCAACAAAAGACATGGATTATCAACTCAAAAATAGTTGGTTTTTTTCACCAAAGAAATGAATTTGCAACAAATTTTTTTATTTTAAATTTAAAAAGAAAAAAGTTGAATCTAAAATAAACTATTTAAAATAACGGTTCAAAAAATTTAGTTTCAACCAAACAAAATCGATTTTTAATAAAAATGGTAAATTTTACACGAAATAGGTAAATGCTTAACTAAATATTTATATTTCAATCAAAGGCATGAACTTTAAATTCAGAAAGTTAATTTATACAAAAAAATACAAAATTTCAATAAAATACATCAATTTAAAAAAAACATTAGTTTTCCTCTCAAGAACATCAGATTTGAACCAAACTGGAATAATGAACTTTTGAGATAAAGAATGTAATGTTCAACCAAAAAATGAATCTTCAACAAAATAATTAAATTTTCAACCAAACAGGTGAATCTTTAACAAAAAATCATTTTTAACAAAATGTGTAAGAGTTGAAATTTTCAAGAAATTAAAAAAAAATTTAATAATAAAAATATTTAAATACGAATTTTTAACAAAAGATTTGAATTGTCAACTATAAAACATTTTTCAGTCAATAAGGAAAACAAATTGTAAAACATGCTGAATTTTTAAAAAACCGTTGAGTTTTCAACCCGCAAAGCAGAATTTCTGAACCAAATAGTTAAATTTTCAACGGAAAAAATTAGTTTTTAGCTAAAAATAGAATAGTCACATTTTTAGTTTTCTTAGTTAATTTTTAATTTAAAGAAGGAGATTTCAACCAAATAGTTCCATTTGCAACTAAAAATATAACTAGTGAAATTTCGAGCTAAAAAATTAGATTTGAACCAAAAATATTGAATTTTTAACAAAATAGTTAAATTCTCAATCACGAAAGTAAATTTTTATATAAAATGATAAATCTTTCTCTAAAACCAAATTATTTTTAACAAAACAGTACAAATCTGCGCTGCGTAATTAAATTGTAATACAAACATTAATGTTCAACCATAACAAATCAATTTCTACCAAAAAAGGATTAAAAACAAAATACAATAGTTTTCAATCAAATAGTTCAATTTGTAACTAAAAGAAATTAATTTTGAACCAATAATTGAAAGGATACATTTTTGATTAAGAAAATAAACTTTCAAGGAAAGATAAAGAATTTTCAACAAAATACATGAATTCTCAACCAAGGAGTTGAATTTTCAACTAAAAATCATCAATTTTTAACAAAAATGGAATATTTTGATTCTCAAATAAAAAATTATTTTTAACAAAATACTTACATTTTCATACAAAAAGACGAATTTTTGAAAAATGGTCTCATTCTTAACCAAATAGTTACATTTTAAATTTAAAAAAAAACGGGTTTTCAATGAATTACATGAATTTAAAACAAAATTGTTGAATTTATAACAAAAATATGCATTATTAACAAAGAATGAAATAAATAGTTAAACAGTCAAATTTGAAGAAAAAAATACAATAATTTTTTTTTAAATTGTCAAGAAATAGTTATTTTTTAATCAGAGAGATTAATCAATAAAATAAATTTTTAGCCAAATATTTCAATCGTCAAACAAAAAAGTTTATTCTCCAACAAATTTTTGAATTTTCAAGAAAAGGATAAATTCCCAAATAAAAAATGCAACTTCAATTTTTCAACTTATTGTTAAAAAATTTAATCTTAAAATGAAAAAAAACAACTAATTTTTACTAAAATAATCAAATTTTTAATAAAACAGATAAATTCTCAAATCACATGATTATTATTTAAGAAAAAAAATGTTTAAAAAAGCAGTTTAACTTTTAACCAAGTAGTCGAATGTTTACTAGAAAAAATTTGAATTCTGAATAAAAATTTAGTAGTTGATATTTGAACCAATAAGGCGAATTTTCTACAAAACTCATGCAAATTTAACCAAGCCGTTGCATTTTCTATTGAAAATATCTATTTAAAAAAAAAACATAATTGTTAAATTTTCAGCAAAAAAAATTAATTTTTAAGAACCAAAAAGACTTCCAACAGAATATTTAAATTTCCAATTAACGTGATGAACTTTTGACTTAAAAAATGTTATTTTTAAATAAACTCAGCTAATATTTTAACCAAAAAATATTTTTATTTTAAATAATGAATTTTATAGCTAATTGTAATAATTTATTTAAATATAGGAATATGAAGAATACTTTTAATTTATAAATAATTTTATTATATATTTTAACTCATTTAAATTGAGAATGTCCCCACGAGAAATATAAAATTTTTTTTTTAGTTTCGTTTGTCAACAAGAAAAGTTTAGATATATACATTTTCGATCCTTCTACTTTGAACCTTGGAAACTATGACCCCTGAATAAAATCGGAAGAAATTTAATTAATTCTGAAACCGAAATTAAATTTTTTTCGCTTTAGATTCAATTGAAAGATATCGATTGGTCCAAATAAAGGCATGTGTTCAGAGCAAACGTCGCCTTCTGGGATGCTTCTCAATTAGATAGAATCTGCTGTACCCGAACCCTGTTTTCTCAGCAATTCATTGGACTCAATTATTTTCCCAGGCATTCTTATCTCTATGCGATAATATAGAAAAATCATCTAGGTTTTTACTTTACTTTTCAACTTTTTAATTAAGAGATTGAAATTATTTTTTATTAAAAACAACGATTTGTAAGATCTCGTTCTGCCATCTTCAGCCAACGAAGATAAGTTTGCGCTTCTATGTAAATTTGGGACTATTGATTATTGACCAGTACTAATAATAATGGTACTTTGTGAAATATAAAAGAAATTCTGGAATCTTAAATTTTTATATTAACCATGAAATGTAAATTCTGATTTCTAATAAAAATTAAAAAATGTATTCTAAAAACATGAAAAATATCCTTGTGGATCAGATTAATCTCTTCTGTATTGAAATTTGACAAATTAAATTTTTATAAAGTTAATTGAATTTTATTCACTTTTATTTATAATTGAATAAATATAATATAAATATTTATAACAGAATTTTTTGTATATTTATTTTAACATTTTATTATTTTGCAAATACTCAATTTTGCAAATATTTCAAATAATTATTTAAATTAAATTATTTGAACTTTTATTCTGTAAAACTATAAAAATTCTAAATTTTAAAAATCCTCTAGGTCTCTTAAAATCGAGATTTTTTACTCAATTTTACAATTTTCTCTCTATTTTGACAAGGTTTCGATTTATTTTTTCAGAAGATTAAAGTACATCGTCGACAGCAACAAAGTCGTTTTATTAAAATTAGGGTGGGTACTGGTATTAAAGTCAAATTAAAATGGTTATTTTCTAACATTTCAGTTGGAAAATACGGCATTTGCAACAAAATAGACGAATTTTCAACTGAATAGTTAAATTTCTTATCAAATTGTTAAATTTTCAAGAAAAAAGACGAACTTTCTGCAAAACAATTTTATCTCAATAGTAAATGACAATTTTCAACAAAAAGTTCATTTTTGTCGAAATATTTGAATTTTCCACGGAAAAATTCTAATTTTCAACTAAAGAGATTGATTTTGAACCCCAAAGATTAATCAATAATAAAAATGATTTTCTAATATATTAATTTACATCTTAACTAAGTAGTTGATTTTTCAACAACAGAAGATGAATTATCAAGTATCTCATTCATATTTAAGCCAAAAGAGATTAAAAAATTTTCATCACAAACAGTTGAATTCTACCAAAAAGATACATTTTCTACAAAAAGGTTTAATTTTCAAACCAAAAATATAAATGTTTAACAAAAAGTTCATTTTTAACTAAAAGAATAACTTTTTAACCAAATTTTTAAACTTTCAACAAAACAAGTAAAGTTTTAAATTTAACAAAATTAAAAAACGGTCGAGACCAGCCAACGTTTGATTTGATTTGTTTTTAAATCAAAGTGTTTTTTATTCAAAATTGAAATATTTTTGTTGTTGAAAATTTAACTATTTGTTCGAAAACTTGACTTTTTGGATTAAAAATTCATTTCTGTTGTAGAAATTTGACCTTTTTTTGGTTGAAAATGCAACTGTTTTGTTAAAAATAAATCATCGTTGATTCAGGATTAAACTAATTTTTTTAATATTATGTTTTTAGGCTAGACATTAATTTTGTAACCGCAAATTGACCTTTTCCCTTTTTGGTTTAAAAATAATAGTTTTTATTACAAAATTATTATGTCCATGTTAAAAATTCAACATTGTTGTAAAAAATTGGTCGTTTTCGCTTAAAAATTCAACCATTTTTATTAAAATTTGTCTTTTAGATTAAACGTTTTATTATTCTGGTACAAAATTAAACTATTAGGTTAAAAATTGCACTGCTTTGTAGAGTGTTTGCCTTTTTTAGAATAAAATTGGACAAATTGGTTGAAATTTTTTTCTTTCTTGACTGAAACATAATTTTTGATTAAAAAGGTAACTTTTTTGTTCAAAATTCGTCCTTTCTTTTTCTAGGAATTTGATCTTTTTTTATTAAAAATGCAATCTTTTTTGTTAAAGTAATACTATTTCTATTTAAAATTGAAATAAAAATTTTTAAAAATCGTATTATATTTAAGCAAAAGGAGATTTTAATATTTAATTAACAACGGATCTATTTAACCAAAAAGATCATTTTTCTACAAAAAAGTTTAATTTTCAAACCGAAAATATAAATGTTCAACAAATCAATTATTTTTCTACTGAAAGAATACCTTTTAACAAAGTTGTTGAACTCTCAACAAAATAATTATAGTTTTGAATAAATAAATTTAAAAAATTTCAAGCCCAATCAAGATAAAATTAATTTTTAACAAAATAGGTCCCTTCCGAACGACAGATATGAGTTTTCAACTTAATAAAGAAAACTCATACGAAAAAGGATTTAGAAAGAGCAGTTCTAATTTAAATTTATTATTTTACTTTTTATTAAAAACGATGAATTTTGGACAAAAATATATCATTCAAGATATCAAAAAAACAAAAATTTAGAACCCAAAATAATAAATATTCAACAGAAAATTTACGTTTTTCACCAAATAGTTTAATTTTCTAAGAAAAAAGTACATTTTTCATCCCAGAAGGGTCAAATTTCTACAAAATAGTCGAATTTTCATTTAAAAGTATTACTTTTCAAAAAAATTTGTGAACTTTTAACAAAATAGTGAAATTTTCAATAGAATAGTAAAAGTTCTAAAATGAAAAGATTAGTTTTCAACAAAAAATTTGAAATAAATTTAAAATAAATATTTACATTTTCAACCAAAGATTATGAATTTTGAACAAGAAAGTTGTCCACTAAATATCTCAATTTTCTACCAAATTGCTAAATTTTTACCCCTAACGCTGAATTTTCTACAGAACAGTTTGATCTCAAAAATAAAATTATACTCTTCTACAAAAAGTTAGTTTTTAACCAAATAGCTGAATTTTAAACAAAAATTTTAATTTTCAGCCGTGAAGTATGAATTTTTAACAAAATCGTTGAACTTTCAACAAAATGATCAAATTTTGAACCAAATAATAAAATTGTTAACAAAAAAAGTTGATTTTTCAACAAAAAATGTAATAGACGCTATTTCAATAAAAAAAATATTCTTATATTAAATTCAAGCAGAAAAAGAAGAAAAAAAATAATTTTCGACAAAATAGGTACTTTTTTATTCAAAGAAATGAATTTTTAACTCAAATGACGAATCTTTAACCAAGAAAAATAATAAACTTGTAAAATTATCAAAATTTTAACCTATTAGTTGAATTTTCAAGAAATATTCAATTTCTATAGAAAAAATATAATATTTAATATGTCAACCAAAAAAGATTTGCATTTTAGCTGAGAACACTAATAATTAAAAACAAAAAAACTTTCAATAAACTAGTTACATTTTCAACCCGAACTTATGAATCTTCAACTAAATAATTAAATTTTCCACGAAATTGGTTGAATTTTCAACCAAATGACAAATTAAACATTGAAAAAATTTAATTTAAAAAAATCTGATCTTTGAAATGTCAAGGATTACATTTTTAGTTAATTTAATTTAAAATTTAATTATTTGATTGAAAATGCAACTGTTTTTGGTTCAATTTTCCTTTTTATTGTTTTAAAATTCGAGCGTTTGGTTGAAATTTCATCGTAGCTTATGCCGAAAAGTGAACTATTCTATTGAAAACTTGATTATTTTGTTAAAATTTTATTATTTGGTTAAAAGTTACCTTTTAATAAAAAATATAAATTTGGTTGTTTTAAAAATTCGAATTTCTAGGTAGAAAATTTTTTGCTCTTGATAGAAAATTTATCTTTTTTGATGAAGAAGTTCTTGGATGAAAATTTAATTTCCTTGGTTGAAAATTTAACTGTGTTGTAAAAAAAAATTAATCTTTTTGGCTTTAAAATTTAATTATTTTGTTGAAAATGTAACTCTTTTTGGTTGAGTTTTAATACCTTCTGTTTGAAAATTCGACCATTTAGTTGAAAATTCATCATTGCTTATGTCAAAAATTTGACTATTTGTTTGAAAATATGCGTTTTTAGTAGAAAATTCGTCGTTCTAGTTTGAAAATTCATCGTTTTGGTATAAAAGTTCTTGTTTGAAAAAATGTATCCTTTCAGCTTTATAATTGAATCATATGGTTTGAAATGCAACTGTTTTAAGGTACCAATTAATTTTTTTAACTAAAAATTTAATTTTTTTTTTAAATTTAAGTATTTGAATATTATAATTATTGTTGAAAATTCAATTTTTTTGTAGGAAAATATTCTTTCCTACTTAAAATTTCAACAGTTTGGTACAGAATTTATAAATTTTGTTGAAAATTTAACTATTTGGTTAAAAGTTAAGGTTTATTGTTGAAAGTTCGTCCTTTATGTTAGAAAATTTATCTCTTTTATTGAAAATTCAACTGCTGTGTTCTAAAGCCAATTTTTGTTTTCAAATAATTTTTTAACTGAAAATTTGACTATTTAGTTAAAAATATATTTTTTTAATCCTTCTTTTTAGGTAGAAAATTCCTCGCGCTGCATAGTAATTTTTTTTTATGTAAAAAAGGTCTTTGCGGAAAATTCAACTCTCTCGATTAAAAATGCAACTGTTTCGTCTTTTTGCGTTCACTTGAAATTTCCACTCTAATTTTAACTTTATTGTAAAATAAATCATAAATATCTTGAAATGAATTTTTTAAATATTGATAATTGCCTGCTGAGCAGTCAAGAAGCTAATTGCAATTGCTTATTGATTGAAACGTATGTAGCTGTTAATCGATCTGGGGACATTGGTGATAAAGTGATTAAGGTGCATTATTTAAGCTCAAACAAGTTTGTACTCAAAGTCCAACTCATGTACTATAATCTTGGTAGAGTTTCCAGACATAATACGAAGGTAATGGCAATTAATGTGTAATCCGTGACAACCTAAGCTGGGAACGTATAGCCTAAGGTTTTTAAAGTATAAGCTTGGAAATGAAAGAAAATTTTCCATCTCTCGAGTCGGATTAAAGCGGTATATACAAAGAGAATATTCTAAAAGCTTCATAAGAAGAATTGCAGATCCTTTCATATTAAATAATTTGTTTGCGTTTTCAGGGTTTCGTAGCCCCGGGAAAAAACCTACAACTTACTCTTCACAACTCATCACTTGTAATCCGCAATTCAGAGCTTACAACTCACAACTAGAAACTCAAAACTCAGAGCTCAAAAAACATAATTCACCACTAGCAACTCACAACTATCAACTCACAATTCGGAGCTCAAGAATCACAACTCACATCTAGCAAACCATAACTAGCAACTCACAGCTCAGTTCTCACAAATCGCAACTCTTAACTGGCATCTCACGACTATCAACTCACAATTAAGCGCTTACAACTGTCAAGTCACAACTAAGAGCTCAGAAATCACAACTCAAGACTAGAAACTCACAACTAGCAACTAACAACTCGTGACTCACAAATCACAACTCGAAACCAGCAACTAGCAACTCACAACTCAGAGATAAAAAAACAACTCGCAACTGGTATCTCAAGAGCATCAACTCAAAACTCACAAACAGCAACTAGAAACTCACAACTCCGAGCTCACAACTTAGATCTCAAAACTAACAGCTCGCAACGCATATTTTAAAAATCATAGCTGACAACTAACAACTCAGAGTTCAGAAAACACATCTCACAGCTAGCAACTAGCAACCCAAAACTAGCAATTCACAACTCAGAGCTCAAAAATCACAATCCACAAATAGCAACTCACAACTTAGAGCTCAAAGCTAACAACTCGTAATGCATAGTTTAAAAATCACAGCTGACAACACACAACTCAGAGCTGAAAAATCACAACACACAACTAGAAACTAGTAAGCCACAACCTACAACTAGCAATTTGCAACTCAGAGTTCACAAATCACAACCCACAATTAGCAACTCTCAACTCACAACTGTCAACTCGTAGCTCATGGCTCACAAATTAGAACTCACACAAAGAAGTAAAGGAGGGGAAACGGGTGAGTCGGAAGTAGAGAAAGAGAATGAAAATTAAGAAGGGAAAAGGGGAAACGTAGACAGGGGAAGTTGGAGAAGAAGGAGGAGTAGGGAAGGAGGAGGAGTAGGGGAGTCGGTGGAGTAGGGGAAGTGAGTGGAAGTAGAGTATAGGGAAATAGAGGACGTGAAAGGAAATTATTGTAAGGGAAGTAGGAGAAATGTTGGGAAATAAAGGGAGGGTAATTGAGGGAAGTAGGGGAAGTCAGGAAAAGAGAGCTAAGAGAAATCAGGAGAAGTGATGGGGTAGATGAAGTGGGGGGGAATGTCAAGAGGAGATGAGGAGAGGGGGAACCTAGGTGACAAAGACGTTCGGAAAGGGAAGTAATTTACGTTTTAATAAATATGAAACCATTTTTTGAAAGCGCAAGGTGCCGGCTTAATTAATTTTCCTACATCCAGAAAAGTATAGTTAAAACATATTGTTAAAAGCATTAAAAAATATCAATAATAATTACTGGGTTGTATTGACTCAGAATAATTGTAAAAATTCATTTTTTTTGGAAAAAATTAAAAGAATATTGATTTAATCAGATACATGTCGCTGATAAAATTTTGGATTTAATTTCAATTTCGAAATTAGGTATTAAAAAACTTTTCAAATAATTATTTGAATTAAATGTTTACACAAGCAATTAAAGATAAAGTTTTTTTTTATCAAATGTACGTTGCTATGCCAAATTTTGGAAGGAAATGTTTTTTAACTATAATGTTTTTTTTAATTTGTCTTCTTCTTAGAATATAAATGTGTTAATTAATTTAGAAATATTACTTTCATAAATTTTTATATATTGCCCATGTCTCTTATCATTGAAATTTGAACTACTGTGTTAAAAATACATTTTAGGGGTTGAAGATTAAATTATATTATTGAAAATTGTTTTTTTTTATTGGAAATTCAACTATTACATTTTTTATACAGAATTCATCTTTTTTGGTTAATAAATCATCAAATTGGGTGAGTGTTGAACTAATTGTTTAAATATTAATTTTATTGGTTAAAGAATACTTTCGGTATGAATTGACAATTTGGTTGAAATATTTTTTCTTTCATAACTGAAAACTCGTTTTTCTTTGAAAATTTATCCATTTTGTGGAAGTTTCTTCTTTTTGCTTTCAAAATTTATCTCGCATTTCTTCTCCGAAACTAAAGTGCTTTTCATGCAAAATTCTAATATTTTTGGGATAAAAATTGTTCTATTTCATTCAAAATTGTTCTTTTTCGGTTGAAAATTCATTTCTTTTGGTAGAAATTTGATCTTTTTTCGTTCACAATGCAAACATTTCGTTGAAAATGAATCAGCTTCGGTTCAGGTTTCAACTGCTTTGTTATTTTTTTTTTTAATTTTAAAATAAATTTTTTATCTGAAAATTGAAAATTGAACATTGTTGTGGAAAATTGGTCTGTTTCGCTTAAAAATTCAACAATTTTGATTAAAATTCGTCATTTTGGTTAATCATTTAATTATTTTGGTATAAAATTCAACTATTAGGTTCAAAATTGAACTGTTTTTTAGAGAATTCGCCTTTTGGTTATTAAGAGCTTGACATTTTTTCTTTCATGCCTAAAAAGTCGTTTTTGGTTGAATATTTATCCATTTTGCTGAAAATTTTTCTTTTTGGTTTCAAAAGTTATTTCGTTTGGTAAATTTTTTTTTTAAATTCAAGTGTTTGATTAAGAATTTCACAGTTTTTCTGAGGATTTAACCGTTTTGTTGAAAATTCGCATTTTTCGTTTCAGTTCGCCTTTTTCTATTTAAAACTAAAACTCTTTGGTTGAAATATCACCTATTACATTTTTCATTCAAATGCATTTTCTTTTCTTAAATCAAATTTTTTTTCATTAAAAATTGAAATATTTTGTTGTTAAAAATTTAACTATTTGGAGGAAAAATTTTCTTTTTGGGTTAAAAATTCATTTTTTGGTAGGAATTTGATCTTTTTTGCTTAAAAAAGCTGCTGTTCGGTTAGAAACAAATAAGTCTTGATTTTGGATTCACCTATTTTCTTTAATATTTGTTTTTTAGACTAGAAATTAATTATTTAACTAAAAATTCAACTGTTCCCTTTTTAGATTAAAAGTGATCGTTTTTATCCAAAAATGAATATTCATGGGTTGATAATTCAATATTTTTGTGAAGAATTGACCTTTTTCGCTTAAAAAATCAACAATTTTGATTAAAATTCGTATTTTAGGTTCAAAGCTTTATTATTTTGGGATAAAATTTAACAATTGAGTTGAAAATTGCACTTTTTTATAGAGTATTCAACTTTTTAGATTAAAATTTTACAAATTGGTTGAAATTTTTTCTTGAATAATTTTTTATTAAAAAGATAACTATTTTGTTCAATGAAATCATTTTTGTTTTAAATATAAGCTATTGCACTATTTTTTTAAGAATTCATTTTTTTTTAAATTGATGATTCAAATAGTTGATAAAAAATTTAATTCCTTTTGTTAAAAATTAATTGTTTCTTAGATTTAAAAAACTGCTATTTTAGTTGAAAATTAATCTCTTTGGTTTAAAATTAATTTTTCTAACTGACAATTCGAAATATTCTATTTTTTGTTGAAAGTATATCCTTTTTAATTAAAAATTTAAACATTTGATGAAAAATATCTTGTCCAGTTCACAATTAAACTTTTTGTTGAAAACTCTTCTCTTCTGGTTCAAATTTAAACTATTTGGTAGTAAATGCAACTAGTGAGTTAATAATTATTGTTAAGTTGTTCAAAATGAAATTATTTTGTTAAAAATTCCAATATTGTTTTGAAAATTAAATTTATTTACTGGCAACTTACTGAATCTTTTTTTTCGAAAATTGAACTTTTGTCTTTTTGGATAATTTTTTTTTAGTCATCATTTGGATAGAATTAATCTTCTTAGATTAAAAATGTGCCCATTTTGTAAAAAAATCAACTATTTCTTTAACAAATCATCCCCTTGGTTGCTTAAAATTCGAATATTCGGTTAAAAATCGAATTATTTGATTAAAGATTAAATTCTTATGTTGAGAATTAAACTATTTAAGAAATAATTCATCCTTATTTTTCGAAAATTGAACTATTTTGTTGAAAATTCGTCTTTTTGAATAGATAATTTATTTTAAATTGAAAATTCATCTTTGTTTGGAAAAAAATTATTTGGTTGAAAATTTATTTATCTTACTTAAATATTCAACTGTCTCTTTAAACAATTAATCCTTTCGGCTTAACAAATACTAATATTTAATTAAAATCCTTGGAATAAAGTTGAATTTTTCCTGATTGTCTTCTGCTATTTCTTTCTCTCTACTGGTCTTATATCAATATTTTTTAAATATTAATTTTAAAAGTTCTGAAGAAACTTCTGTCTCGCTCTTTTTCTGTTTTTTCCTCCTTCTGTTTTGAAAATCTACCACTTACTGGAAAATGCAACTATCTGATAAACAATTAATTAACTAACTTTACTGAAAAGAAATTTATTCCCTATTTTCTTGAAAAATCACACTTTTTCCCCTGTTTTTACAACATTTTGGGGTGTGAAGTTTTTTTTCTCTTTGTTCAAAGTTTTTCCTCAAATAGAGT
>JAWWLR010000158.1:53319202-53333872 GCA_035041075.1 Acraspis erinacei | reverse complement strand
TTTAATGTCTCCACATAATATGTAGAGTTGAACAATGTGTAGATGCGATATGTGTAGTATCGATACCCAGCCAATTTCATGAATCGGCACTAAAAATTCAACTGTTGTTTCAAAACTTCATATAATTTGTAAAAAATTTTTGTTCAAAAGTCGAAAATTAATTTTCTTTCTTAAACCTTAAACTAGCCTGTTAAAAATTTAAGCATTTTGTTGAAAATTCAGCTTTTTGTTCTAAAATTGAACTATTTCTTTGAACTTTTAACTGGAAATTTAATATTTAGTTATCAACTCAAGTATTTGATTTAAAATTTCTTTATTTTGTTGAAAATTTACCTTTTCTGACAGGATATTAAAATCAAAGGAATTTAAATGAGATTAAAATCAAATTTAAGATCCTATTTAGCGTCCAATAATCAAATTAATTTCTAGAATTCCTGAAAATTAAAAAAAAAACTAAAAGTTAAACTTCTCGCTTTAAAATTAATCTTTTTCGTTAAAAATTTAAATGTCTTTTTATATTTTTTTATTGGTTCATAAATGTTTTTTACTGAAAATTCAACTTTGTTGTTGAAAATTTAACTGTTTGGTTTAGAGACTGTGTAATTTGTTAAAAATTTACCTTTTTCTAATATAAAATGTATGTATTTTTTTGTTGTAAATTTCTGTTTTTTTTGTAGAGAATTCATCCTCTTGGTTAAAAATTCAACTACTTTGTTAAAACTTTATGTACTTTGTGAGAAATTACTCAGAGTTACTGGAAAATTTATATTCTTGGATAAGTATGCAATAATTTGGTTAAAATATATATATATATCTTTTTAAGAAAGTATTTTCTATATAAAAAAATTCATCTTCTTTTTTGAAAATTTGTCCTTTTATGGTAAACCATTCTTCTTCTTCGTTGAAAATTCATTTTTTTGGGTTCAAAATTAAAATTTTTATTTGCCAATTCCTCTTTTTGGTTAAAAATTGAACTAATTTGTTAAAAATTCTTTTTTTCGGTTTAGAACTTATTTTTTAATAGAAAATTTATCTATTTGGTTAGAAATTAAACTTTTGGTTATAAATGTATGTGATTTTTAAAAAATTCATCCCTTTTGATAGGTAATTATTCTGCATGGTTAAAAATATACATATTTTGTTCAAACTTCGTCTTGTTTTGGTCGAAAATTAATCTTCTTGGTCGAAAATTGAACAATTTGTTCAAAGTTGATGTATTTTTTAGAAATTTATCCTTCTTAGTGGAAAATCAATTTTCTTAGTTAAATCTCTACGGCCTGCAATTGAACCACTTTGTTGAAAATTCGCTTTTTGGATTAAAATTAATTTGTTTAACTGACATTTTAAATATTTTTTTTTAAACTTCAACTATTTGGTTAAAAATTTAATATCTATACATCTTTCTATCTATATATTTTTCCAAATAAGAAATATTTTAAATCTTCTAATACAGTTAAATAAAAATTGTCATAAAAGTCTCTACAAATTTCTCCATTCTTTAAAAATCAATTCTCGTAAATATGGAAGAATTAAATTTGTACAGTGAACTTTCACTTATTCCATTGCTTGCTTCTTCAAAATCTCTCACGTTCGAATATTTCAAGTGGGGAAGCCCCTTCACCTCCCACCACTGCTTCCGTACGGTCTCGCCGGCGTCAGTGGTTAACCAATTAAAAGGAGGACCGAAGAGCACAAATGCGCAAATTCCAGGAGGCACTCATTCTTGCAGCGCGCGCATCGATGCAAGTCAGGGGAAGCCAATGAACGTCGATTTTTAAAATCACCCGGCGACATGCGTTAGAGGTGGGGGCTGCTGTAGGGTTGGAATATCTGAATGTTTACGTTCTTTGACACTTGGAATAAATGAAACTTCAGTGAAATTGATAAACCTATAAATCTTATTTTTAACTTTTACAACATTGATCAAATAAGTTAAGGTCTCAGGTCTGCTGTTAATTCTACCTCACTTTTCAGATTTATGGTGAGTCTTTGCTAAAGAAGAACTTATTATTGTTCTTTCTCAATTATGCAATGGAACTTTGTATTTCTTGATTGAGTTCTTATAATAATTTGAAATCTTGACGGAACTAGCACTGAATTATTATTAAACTTTGCTCTTCTTGCAAAAATGTTTGCGTTCCTGTCAGCAGAACTGACACAGACATTTAATTAAGAAAGTAAAGGTTCACTTCTCTATAGGCGCTGAAATTAGTCTCAGAGTTGGTAAAAAGTATAAAGCTTGTCAGGTCAAAGTTCATCGGAATTAGGACAGCTTAATGCAAGAACTTTTCCTTGCTTTCTCTCGGAAGAAGATTAGCAAACCTAATCGAGATTGAGGTTTTCGGAATATCAAAATTTTTTATTTGAGTTTCTCGATCTGCATTGCGTTTCAGTTTCACCGAATCGTTCCGTATTTTGATCAATCTGAACGACGAAAAACAGATTGTGCTTTTTTTACTGAAAACCCAACTATTTGATAGGAAACTAACCTTTTTAATTGAAAAATTAAGAATTTAGTTAAAAATGTATACATTTTGTGAAAAATCGTCCTTTGTGGCTAAAAGTGCATATATTTTATTTAAAATTTGTCCTTGTGGTAGAAAGTCCATCTTCTTGGGTCAAAGTTCAATTGCTTAATTAAAAATGGCTGTATTTTGTTGAAAAATCATATTTTTTTGTCGAAAATTAAACGACTTTGTTATAATTTCGTTCTCTTTGTTTGTTTAAAATTAATTTTTATAACATATAATTAAGTTATTTGTTTATTAATCCAACTATTTTGTTAATAATTGATACATTTTGTAGAAAATTCATTTTTTTTTGTCTGAAATTTATTTTTTTGGTGGAAAGTTCTATTACACTGGTACAACATTCAACTATTGAGTAACAATTCAAGCATAATATTAATTTATTTTAAATGTATGTATTTTGTGGGAAACTCATCTCTCAACTGAAGAATTGAACTAATTTTTTTTTATTAGGAATTAATTTTTTCAACTGAAAACTTAAAAATCTGGTTAAAAATTCAACTATTTGGTTCAAAATTTATGCAATTCATTGGAAAATTTGTCCTTTTTGGTAGAAAAATAATATTCTTAAATGCAGATTCACTTCTTAGAATGAAAATGTATATATATATATATATATGTATATATATATATTAATGAAAATTCTCTCTTTGTGGTAAAAGAACTTATGTTTTTGGTTGTAAATTTTATTAATTGTTTAAAACTTATGCGCTTTCTTGAAAATTCATAGTTTTTAGTAGAAAATCAACGTTATTTGTTGGAAATTCATCTCTTTGTTTAAAAGATGAAATACTTTGTTAAAAATTTTTTTTCGAGAATTAATTTTTGTAACTAAAAATTCGAAACTTATTTAAGATCCTTAAATTGCTAACCAAAAATTAATATTTAAAAAAAGTTATAGCTCGTATACGTCGTAAAAATTAATTATTTTGTGGAAAATTATTCTTTTTTGATTAAATTAAATTTTTTTTACATAAAAAATAAGAATATTTTTTCAAATATTTCCACTATTACAGATTCTCTTTAAAAATTCGTCTATTTATGTTAAAAATTAAACTTATTGGTTGGGAGACGAACTACTTTCTTAAATATTTATTTTTTTGGTTGAAGATTCCAAATTTCATTTGAAAATTCGCCTTTTTGATTGAAAGTCCAACTAGTTTCTTGAATTTAGTTTTTTTGTTTGTTTAAAATTAATTTTTTAATTTAAAAATTTAAATCTTTGGCTCAAAATTTACGAAATTTATAGAAAAATTTGGTTTTTTGGTCGAAGATTATTGTTCTTGGTTGAAAACTAATCTATTTGCATATAAATTTATGTATTTTGTTGAAAATTCTTTGACAATTAATCTTTGTATTAAAAACTCCTATCCTTGTTTGAAAAATGCACTTTTCTGTTGAAAATTTATTTTTCTGGTTTAAAATTAATTTTTTACTGAAAAGTTGAACACCTTGGTAACAAATTTATGTGATTGATTGAGAATTTGTATTTCTTGGGGAAAATTTATCTTCTTGGTCGAAAATTCAAATATTAGTTTGCATATTTATGTAATTTGTTGAAAATTCTTCTCTTATAGCCAAAAATTAAACTTCCTGGTAAAAGCTCAACTATTGAGTAAAAAAATTTAAGCATCTAATTTAAAATTTGCCCTTTTTAGTAAAAAATTAATTTACTTAATTGAAAATTCATCTCCTCGGTTGAAAATTCAACTACTACATTGAATATTAAAGTTTTTAACTAATAATGTAACTGCTTGGTTAAAAATCCAACTAGTTGGTTGAAAATTAATTTCAGTTGTGTAAGATTCATGTTTTTGATAGAAAAATACCCTTTTTAGTTAAAAATCGAACCATCTAGTTCAAAATGTACGTATTTCGTTAAGAATTGATCATTTTTGTGTGGTAAAAATGTACATATTTTGTTGAAAATTGATCATAGTGATATAAAATTCATCTTCTTCGGTGAAAATTCAATTATTTGATTAAAAATTGATCGATTTTCTTAAAAATTCATCCTTTTTGGTAGAAAATTGAAATACTTTTTTTCAAAATGTCTGTCTTTTTTGGTTTAAAATTAATTGTTGTATCGAAAAATTTAATTATACTCTTCAGAATTCAACTATATGGTTCCAAATCTATGTATTCGGTTTAAATTCATCCTTTTTGTTCAAAAATTGTTATCCTGGGTTAAAAATTGATTCACTTTCTTAAAAATTCGTTGTTTTAAAAATAATTTTACATAATTACAAATTTAACTATTTGGTCAAAATTCAACTATTCAGTTAAAAATGTCTGTGAGTTTTTGAAAATATATCCTTTTTGCATAAAATACTCTTGTTGATTGGAAATTATTCTTTTTGGTTGAAAATTAAACTTTTCTTGTAGAAAGCTGCTCCTTTTGGCTTAAAACTTAAATATTTTTGATAAAATTTTTCCTCGTTACTGATTAAAAAATCTTTCCTAATTGAATTTCAGTTTCCAGCTGAACATTCGTCCTTATTTTTAATTCCTATTCGCTGTTTCATAAAAATCTTTTTTATTCAAAATGAAACTATTCTCTTGGTTGAAAATCGTATTAATTTCTGAAAACTTTAACTACATTATTAATTCATAATAAAGAGTAGAATTTTATGAAACCCCTATCTCTAAATCCTCTCACATAGTTTTTAAATGACCCCTAAATAAATTCGCGAAAAAAATTCAGTCTGCAACAACTACGGAAGATTGGGTTGTGTTTGAGGATCAAAGCTTACATACCCTAATAAAGGTGGTTACTTTGTTTAACAGTTAAGAAAAAATTTACATAATTCACGCACGGCCCCAAAAGAATCATAATAAAAAAAATTGCTAATAACTAAAACAGAGAATTGTTCCCAGCTAAAAATTTCAGTACAGAAACTTCGGAGGATCCTGGACATGAACCTATACAGGACATCTTGAAGGTTACTGGGCAAGAATTTAGTGAAGGAACCTGTACATAATTCTGAAGTGGATCTTGCACTGGCAAAGGAATCTTTGAATAATCGAGTTCAGGTTTCTATACAGGTTTTTTTGCAAAGTAAACGGGTTCGCGTTTGGGTTCCTTTACAGAAAGCCATCGTCTAAACTAATGTCGTTTACAGATATAAACTGGCTTTCCTTTTATTCCCTTGAATATGGAACCTCTATCAATAGAGCTAACTCACCAGCTAAACCTTGCGGAATAGTTCCTATGCAGGTTTATGTATAGGAGTCTGACCAAGTTCCTCTACATGAATTTGCGTCTCAAATCACTGCGTGAAGGATCATGTACAGGCTCATTGAAAGGTTAGTTTGCATACAGGTTACTTTGTATGATTATGTGCATGTTGCTTTGCAGGATTATGTACGGTTTCTTTGCACAATCATGCAGAGGTCCTTTTTCAGGAGCATGTACAGGTTTCTTGAAAGGATCAAGCACAGGTACTGTTACAGAATCATGTACAGGTGCTTTTGCAGGATCATGTACAGGTTGCTTTGCACAATCATGCAGAGGTCCTTTTTCAGGAGCATGTACAGGTTTCTTTAAAGGATCAAGCACAAGTACTGTTACAGAATCATGTACAGGTGTGTTTGCAGGATCATGTACAGGTTGCTTTGCACAATCATGCAGAGGTTCTTTTGCAGGATCATGTACAGGTTTCTTGGCAGGATCAAGCACAGGTTCTGTTACATGATCATGTCCAGCTGCTTTTGCAGGATCATGTACAGAATCTTTTTCAGGATCATGTATAGCTTATAGCTATAAAATGGCTTTTCTTTTATCCCATTACGGATCGAATTTACTATCGACAGAGCTAAGTCACTAGCGAGCCCTCGCGGATTAGTTTCTATGCAGGTTCATGTATAGGATCCTGCAAAAGCTTCTTTACATAAAACCACCTCTAAAATCACCCTATGAATAAACCCTACAGAATCATTCAAATTTTAGCTTGCACACATGTTCCTTTTCAGGATCATTTGCAGTTATCTTCACCAAATTCCTGTACAGGAACCGTCAAGATTTCATGTACAGGTTCTTGTGCAGATTCTTGACCAGGAACATATCCAAGATACTCCGAGGGTTCCCGTAAAGGAATTTTCAGCTCAGTTGAAAAAATTTCTGCCAATTTTGGCCAGCTTGAATTTTTTATCTTATAAAATAATGGGCTATCAAATTGAAGATAATCGCTGAAGTAATTTTCTAACTTTTGTCATTTACTTGACGCATTACAGCACAGAGTACTGACTGATTTGCAAAGGCTCTGATTCGACTAACAATATTCGTCCTATGAAAATTGAAATTTGAAAATTGGAATCCCCATTCCAATTAGAAGCCAGTTTCCCTTACGTCTTGTTACATGAAAATGAAATGAGAAACTCGGAGCGAGACTCGGAGCTTAAGCAACTTAAATCACTTTAATCACTTCTTCCTTAACTTACGTGTAATCCATTGGCCCCAACTTATCTCGTTAGCCGCTAATGTGATAATTAGCTAATTACACACAAGTTTGATCAACCTTCTTCGTTCGTCATTCGTCTCTGCTTTATTCCACCGTTATCAGTCAGGATCTCTAATGGACCATCTATTCAATATTAATTCAATAAAATTTAATCATATTTTAAAATCTTTTATTTAGTTTCGGATAAATATAAAACAAAATGACATTTTTCAGAAAATTTAAAAGGGGTTGATAACTGGAGAAGACAATTATTTTTAGTGGAAAATTAGGGTGATACTGTACTTCACTTTAGGGAATAGTTTACCTACTTTTTTTCTTTTTTAGTTTATGCTGTCTTGAGGGGATAATTACACTTCCAATCTATAATAAATTTATTATTATTTTAAGAAGATCAGTGCTGAAATAAATAATATTAAAATATTGAAAGCATTGATGCCCAGAATATAAAAACTACAAATGATGATTGATTTGTTTGTTTAACGTTGGATTTCTAATTATTTTAAGGGGTTTCGGAGAATCTCAATGATTTCAAAGTTTCATGATTTTTAAGGCATTCTAAAGACTTTCAATGAATTTTGGGAAATTTGAAAAGATTTTAATTGGCTTTTAGAAAATTTTAAAAAATAAACAAAATAATTGAATTTATATTTAGGATATTTTAAAATATCTCCTTATTTTAATAGACTTTTACGATTTTTAAACGAAATATTTTAGAGGACCTTAAGGGAATTCCAAAGGATGAAAAAATGCAATGGATTTCAGAGAATTTTGTAGGATTACCAACGATTTTACGGGATTTCTACAAAATTAATATTATATTTAATGAATATTTTGTAATTTGCAGAAGAAAATTTTGAAAAAATTTCAAGAGTTTCTAAAAATTTGATGGGATTAAATAAGATTTTGCAGGATTTCCTAAGGATTAAAAGCATTTCAAGAAAATAGAAAAAAATAGTGTTTAAAAATTCTGTTTTACAATTAAAAAATATTTGAAGTGATTTCTCAAGTACATTGAAAAAGACACAATATAAAATTTGAGCCATTTTTAAACTTTAAGGATCAACGTAAATTTAACTGATATTAGAGGAACTTCAAATGATTTCTACTTTTTTTAATGGTTATTTACGATTTTATGATGAAGTATTTTAAAGGATTATTTCAAAAGTTTTACACATTATTTCAGGAGATTTTAATTTTTTAAGGTTTCAAAAGAATTTTTTTAGGATTTTCGAAGATTTCAATGGATATCTAAAAAAAGTTAAAATAACTTAAATTTCATTCAATTTCAAAGATTTTTAAAGATTTCATCGGTTTCTATTAGAGAACTTTAAGGAATAAGAGAAATAAGCTTAATTTCGTTTATATGTCAGGAATTTCAAATAGTTTCCACTTGTTTTAATTGATTTTCCCGATTTCGAATGCTTTGCAGGGATTCAAAAAATGTCAAGGGATATAAAGGAATGTACAAAGTTTCAAAAGATTTTAAAAATTTTAAATTATTTTAAAAGATCCACACAACTTCAAGAGATTTCAAAGATTTTAAGGGATATCCAAATATGTTGGGATATTCAAAGATTTCAAGGGATTTCTAGAGAACTTATACAAGTAAATTTCATTTCTTTTATTATGAAGGGATTTTAATGATTTCTATGAATTTCAAACCGTTTCAAAGCTTTAAATTAATTCAAAAAAGTCTAAAAGGTTTTAAGGATTATCTACGAATTTCAGACAGTTTAAGGGGTACAATGGAGTTAACAAGTTTTCAAAGGATTTTAAAGATTTTAAGTTATTTAACAAGATTGCGAAGATTTTTAAGATTTATAAAAAATGAAGGGATATTAAAGAATTTTATAAGATTTCCAATGTTTTCAAGGCTTTTATAGAGAGCTTGGAAAGTACATTTAATTTATTTTATTGTCAAGAGATTTTAAATTATTTCTATACATTTGAAAGTATTTCAAAGATTTAAGAAGAATTTAAACAGTCTAAAAAATTTAAAGGGATTTCTACGGATTTTAACAATACCGTAGGATACCAAGGAATTTGAAAAATTCTAAAGGATTTCAAAATTTTCGAGTTATTTGAAGAATTTGGCAAAGAATTTTAAGTCGTTCAAAAAAATAAAAGGTTTTAAAAAAGTATTGTAGAATACCCTAAGGTTAAAAAGGATTTATAGATAAGTATAAAAAATAAATTAATATAATTTTTATTTGAAAGAGATTTTCAATGATTGCAAAGATCTTAAATAGATTTAAAAAATTTGAAGGGATATCACTAAATTTTATAGGATTTCTAAGGATATCAGGGAATCTCATGTGACTTAAGAGCTTTGATAGGTTCTTAAATTATTTCAATAATTACAGAGTATTTTAAAAGAGATTTCAAAAAGGTGAAAAGATTTCAACTTTCAAAGGATTTCTATGGCTCTTAAGGGATACCAAAGATTGTAATGGAATTAAAAAGATTTCGAAGTTATATCAAGGGATTTGAGTGAATTGTCATGGATGAAATTTTTCAGGGAGAGCGTTCGAAGTCGACCCAATAGACAAGACTTTTAGGAGAGAGGGAAGACTTACGAAATCTTCCCTCTCCACTTACCACTATATTCTCACGCATATAGTGGAATCGCACACGCTGCTCATGGACGAAGTATAGATGACACGCGAAGATGTAGTGATGAGTGGTGGGAGGTGTTTCGCGGGACCTCGAGCTCTGGAACGAAAGCCCGATTTCTCGGGTACCTAATAACTCAGTTATTAGTAATACTAAGGCTGGAAAAATTTTGTTCGGTGGTTTTATTAAAAGAGAAACTCAGAAACTATCGAAAGGTGCAAGAACATCAATTTCGATTTTTTTAGAGTGGGCCCCCTTTCTTCGGCACACGTCACATATAATGATTCTTAACATCACAATTTTCTATTATAAATTCCCTGCAGTATAGCAATATCTTGCTATCTCAATTAATTCTATAAAAATCTTTATCTAAAATCTATTAAATTTGAAATAAAAAAATCGAGTAAATAAACCAGTCGGGTTGTGTGACAAGTAAGCACAGAAAAAAACAGAAGTGAATTTTTGTTGTGGGTGATTTTTAAGTGGACAAAGTTGAATCTTTCGCATCGAAACAAAATAATAATTCAACAGATTTGGCATAGTAAATATTTACAATGTGATGGGTAAATCTGACCACATGCAGTTAATTTTTGTTGCAGTTAAAAATTACTCTGAATTAACCAGAATTTCTGGTAAAGTTATCAAGAACAATTTACTAGACAGTTTTCTGGTATTTTAATACCACAACGTTCTGGTCAACATAACCAAATATTCTTGTAAACTTAACCACATTTTCTAGTAAGCTCAACCAGAAATTCTGGTAGACATCAATTTTCGACTATTGAATTTCAGTAGTCTTCTACCTTAATGGACTCTTCCTTACGCCCTCTAAAATTACATGGACCACATGTTACATTTTCCTAAAGAAAATAATGTAACAAAAGTTTCCGACATGCTATGACCGCCTATGATCGTTGCAAATGCGTGGCAAAATAATAAAATTGAATTTAATAAGTAAATGAAGGAAAAATGAAAAAAGAATAATTAAACAATTTAAATTTATTGTAATGAATTCATTAAACAATTTTCTTTTCGGCATAACTCTTTTCGTGAAACTTACATCGAAGACTTAAGACGAAAAAGGAATTTTTTAAAGCATCTTTTTCTAAAGAAGAAAGTAAAACATAGGGCATTTAGATTTTATATTATTGGCCATAATTATTGTTATCGAATCTACAGAAAATAATGATCAATAGATTTTTATTTTTATTTAAAATGATTGAATTATATTTTTTAGAGAATAATTTACCAAAGATATAAATTATTTTACAGTTTTCGATGGCTGTAATGTAATAGAATAAAGCTTTTTGAGGGTGACATTTTGTAAATGTTTATAATTTGATTAGTAACTTTTTAAAATTTTTAAGTTTTCTATTTTGAATTTTTTGAATGTTTGTATTTTTCTAACACGCGGACAGTAAGATTTTAAAACAATTTTTTCAGATTAAATTTTTTTCATATGTAGAAGTTTCAGTAGTTTTTAAAAGAATAAAAAATAATTTAAATCTTAAGAAGATTCAGAAAAGTTTAAACTGAAATGTACAATTTTAAAGGTTTCGAACAAAAAATGAGATTCATGGTTAAATTTCAAAGGATTGCTTTTTTGAAAAGAGGATTCAAAAAGAAAATTAAATCAGAATTACAAAATGAAAAAAATTCTATTGTGCTTAATAAATATTTTAAAGTTTTCAAATAAATCAAATCTTATTTGTAACTTTAGATTCCCAGAAAAATGTTTACGGATTTTTTATTTTGAAAAACTAACTATAGGATAATGTTCTAAAAGATTTCAAAGTATTTCCAAAAAATTTTCGATAAAGAATCTTTTGGGAACTTTTAAAAAGGAAAAACAGTCAGAACGTTCAGATATCTAAAAAGATTCTAAACCATGGTTAATTGGAAAATTATAAAAATTTTGAGAAAAATGTAGACTTTTTACAATTTTGAAAAAATAAGCTTTTTATGAATTTGGAAATTATTATTATTATTATTATTATTATTATTATTTTCTGGAAGATTATAGGAAATTTTTTTTATTTTTCGGAATTTAAAAAAAATTGTCGTTTAAACAATTTTTAAGTTTAAAACAATGAACTAAAAGTATACATTGTAAAAAAATTTAATTATTTTATTAAATTCATTTAAAAATTTGATTTTCCTAATAATTATTTTCATTAAATTTAGCTTAAGATTTAATAAGAAAAGCAAATTACCGGTAATGTCCATTATGCTTGTTTTTAAATTAAACATACACTAAAGTTATTTCAAGCCAAAAAATAAAAGTGTTTACAAATTATTTATCAAATCGACAGAAATATTTTAATGTTAATTATAACTAGTTTTTGCAAAGACCTCGAGGTAAACTTTATAAAATAAATATTACACAATTTTCATTGTTTATTAACAATAGCTTTTAGAGTTTAATGGTTTTTCTCTCACTTTAGGTAAAAGTTGCAATTTATTGTTTGACTTAAAAGATTCTCTACAAATGTCATTTGTACATTTTCATTACAAAACTTTTATTTAGGGATTATAAAATCTATATTTTTGTAAAAAAAAAGCTTTTAATAGAATTAATAGAAATTTGCAACTTTTACCTAAAGAGAAAAAGAAAAACATTAAACTCTAAATATTTATGGTCAAATCAAGAAAGTCTGAAATATTTTCTTTTTAGCTTGAGTTCAAAATTATTTATAATTAACATTAGCATACTTTCATCGATTTTAAAAATAATTTTGAAACAAGGTTTATTTTTTGAAATTTTAATAACATATGAAAATGCATAATAATAAATCTGTTAATAAATAATAAATAAGGAAACACATTGCGTTCATTAAAAAACATAATTTGTTTAATGAAATATTTGAAAATCGGAAATATTTTCCACTGGATACAACACCTGAAGCAAAATTAGCATATAGCTGATGCGTTCTTTTTCTGAAACTATTCGTTAAAATTATTTTTGTCGTAATTTTACACAAAATACATTTAGATCACTTGGTCCAATCCAAAATTCTCGAAAATTTACCTTGTTTATTCATTATCTGCAATGTTAATATTTTCGAGAATATTTGTCAAGGACACCCAAAAAATATGTGCTTGGTTTGGAAGTATTCCTGTAGCACTCATGTTTGGACAGATAACGCGCAATTTTTTCTTATAATACAACTAAATTCACGGTTCACTATAATTATTATTCATAGTTATATAACCAAAAATGCAGTTAACAAATCGCGATTGTTCGCGAATTGGACATTTACGCCAAAGCGTCACTTGCCACGTCCAGCAGCATGACTAGGGACAAAAGGCATATTTCTGGAAATTAACACATGATCGCGACAATTATGTTTCCAGAAGTATTAACCAGTATAGTTTTAAGCAGAAAAAATCAAACAGAGTGAATTAACTAGACATTTTTGGTGATATTAACCATAATCTCTGATTAAGAAAAAAACAGAATTTTGTTAAGCAGACGCGTCCATTATCTTTAACTACAACCTTTCTTGAGTAAAGGGTTACATTTTGTTTTTTTCTGTGCTGCGATGATTTAATTCAATGAAATTAATTTAATTTGCGTAGCCGCTTGTGAAATTGGATGGCCCTAATGGTTTTTTTAGAGATGGTATATTTCAAGCTTTACTCACCACTTTGTACTTTAGGAAGCCAGTCGCAGCTGAGCCGCAGACAGATAAAAGGGTGAAAGTACCATAATATCCTCGCAGCTTAAAATGTCCGTCATTGTGACAGAATATACATATCCCCAGATTTTTTTCGTTTATTTTATCACAAATAGACATTCACTGCTAATTTGATTGTTCTACTTAACTAAGGGTTATATTTTCTTCAATCCTCAACTGTCATCTTCAGATACAAGGATTTCCGTTTCCGAAATTTTGTTTCTTGCTTGCTTCTTGTTTGAAAAATGAAACTTTTAATTTTTTAAACTCATGCAGAATTAATGGTTATTTTGGTAAAAATGTTTTAAGTAAATATATTATTGATAATAACATACCGCGAATTTATGTTTTGCCGATATATGAAATGGCTAATATATTCAATATGACTCTTAAAGAAGATCTGATAGTTCCAAAAATTAAAGTTAAAAATTATTTTCATGTGCCATCTTTATTTAGCAGATTCAGTAATGCAAGATTTATAATCCGTTTTCATACAAAATTTAGATTTTCCTTTGCACACATATTATAGATATGTTGAAGTCACTTTTATTATTTTACCGAAAAATAAGCTACTTCATGTTATAAACCAATTTAATTCTTATCAACCTAGAATTAAATTTGCACATGAGATTCCAAATAAGAATTCTATTCCTTTTTTAAACGTTGAAGTTATAAAAACTGATTCAGGTAATATTATTGAAGATTGGTATTGTAAAGATACTTATTCTCGTATATATTTCAACTTCTTCTCTAACCATTCAATAGAACATAAAATTTCCACAGTCAAAAATCTTATCGATGCAGCTCTTAAATTATCGCATGAAAGAGTTGACAAGTGAAATATTGAATTTATTTTAAAAACTGCTTATTTAAATAATTATTCAATGAGATTTATTCAATCACATATTAATACTAAAATTAAAACAATTAAAGATTCTCTTTCTAAAGAAACAAATAAGAATATTGTTAGAAATTTGATTTTAAATCGTCAGTTTCTATAGCTTTTCATTTAAAGTTATTTTTTGAAATTAAAAAAATTTATAATGATTTTATTATATATTATTATTATATAAAATTCAATGTCTGAATTGTGACAAATATTATATTGGTCAAACTGGTAGATAATTTTCTACGAGAATAAAGGAACACCATGATAATTTTAGAGAAAACCAAAAAAACCATAAAGTGGGAGTGATAAGGGAGGGGAGGGGAGGTGGAAGGGAAAAACGGTACAGGAAGTGAAAAAGTTTGTTTACCTGGGCTTCCTGTTTCGGAGGAATGGGGGAATGGATGGGCATATAAAAGAGAGAGTGAAAAGAGCAAATGTGGTGATGAGGCAGGTGTGGGGTCTGGGAAAGAGGTTGTTTGCAGATGATTTTGTAAGGAGAATGA
>JAWWLR010000158.1:53294129-53316272 GCA_035041075.1 Acraspis erinacei | reverse complement strand
GTTTCTAATATATATTCAGGTAAACAAAGCTTAGAATTTGATATCCTATTGTATTAGCTCTGTAAATATTAGTATTAAATTTATCACACATTAAATTTTTGAGATTAATTTCTTTCTCAAAGCCTGAAGTTCGCCTTAACCTGCTAACAATTGGGTACATTACCCTATATTCATTTTTTCCTTTCTATTTTCCTGACCTCAAATTACCACGTGTTTTAAAGAATAAACCAATTGCTAGGAAATTTTAGCATCCATGATTAAAACTTTACACCATTCACCTGGAGAGAATTTTTTTACGTCTTGAGAATTGAAATTATTTTTTAAATTTTGTAATGAAATAATTAACTCGCAGTAGGTGTCCAGAAATTTAATATGAATTAACGTGGCGGGCCAAAGAAACCTGGTGAGAGATAAACGAACCTCGGTAACAATTTAAAAAAAATCAGAGAATTTTATGGGCCAGGGAAAAGTCAGGGATTTAGAGAAAAAATTCTTGCAAAAGTCAGGAAATTTCTACAACTTTCAGTCATTAATTTTTATGCTTATAAGTTGCATTTATATTCTTTTTTTTTGCAGTTACTTTTTCCTGAAGATTTTATTTCTAGTGACAAATCTTCTTATTTGTTCGAAAATTGAACAATTTTGTTAAAAAGGCATCCTTTTTGTTGTAAATTCAACTTTTTTGTTGCACATTTTTGGGATAAAAATTCAAGTATTTTGTAGGAAATTTACTTTTAGAATAACATTCGTATTTTGGTGATAAAAAGGGCAAATTAAACCTTTTTTCGTTGAGAATTCAACTATTTCTTTGAAAACTTGATTTTTCAATTTAAAACTTTATCTATTTTAGTAGAAATTTCATCTTTCTTATGTAAAAATGCAACTTTTTAGTTGAAAATTCAGCAATTTCTTTTTAAATCATCTTTTTGCGTTGAGAATACAACTATTTTGTTGGAGATTCATCAATTTTGCAGAAAATTTACTTGTTTAAAATTCATATTTTGGAATTGAAAAGTCAACTGTTTTTTTATTGTAGATGAAAATATTACCATTTTTTAAAATGATCTATTTCATATAAAAAGAAATTTATCTATTCAGGTACGAAATTCATATTTCTTTTACAAAAATTCAACTTTTTGGTTAAAAATTCCAAAGTTTTGTTGTAAAATCGTTTTTTTTTTCTTTAAAAATGCAACTGTTTTCTTTTAGAAAATTTACTTATTATTTAAAAATTATATTCCGGTTTTAAAGAGTCAAATGAAATCTTTTTGGATGATAATTCAAGTTTTTTTTTTAAAAGACACTTTTTGATTTAAAAAATGTATTTATTTTAGTAGAAATTGAATTTTTCTTGGATAAAAATGAAAATACTTGGTTGAAAATTCAAAAACTTTATTACAAAATCTTCGTTTTTCGTTAAAAATTCAAATATTTTTTTGAAAATTCAACTTTTTCTTATAAAATTTACTTGTTGTTTAACATTAACATTTGGATACTGAAAAATGAAACATTTTTATTTAGATGAAAATTCAACCATTTTGTTCCTTCTAAAAATACGCTTTTTTAGATTTTAATATTTTAGCAGAAATTTAATCTTTGTTGAATAAAAATGCAACTTTTTATTCGAAAATTCAACATTTTTGTTGAAAATTCATCCTCCTTGATTAAAAATTCAACTATTTCGTTAAGAATTTACTGTTTGTTATTTTGGTGTTGAAAAGTCGACTGATATATTTTGCAGATGAAAATTCAACCTTTTTTTGTAATTTTTTTGTTTTAAAAATATTAATCTGTTTTAGTAGGAATTTTATCTTTTTTCAATGAAATAGAATCTGTTTAGTAGAAAATTAATCTTCTTTTCTGGAGGATTCAAATTTTCATTTGAAAATTTTGGTTGAACCACTTTCTGAAGAAATAATTTTTGTGTAGATTCATATTTCTAATTGCAAATGCATCTCTTTGATAGAAAGTTTAACTATTTTCTTGAAACAGATTTTTTTAAATCGAGAATTTAGCTGCTTGGGTAAAAGTTCAACTATTTTGTTGATTTTTTTTAATGAAGAGTTTATTTGAAAATATTTTTTCCTGAAAATTAAACAATTCTTCTGGCTCGAAGGTTCAACAATTTAGGTTAATTTTTTTCTTTCTTAATTCAATAATGTTCACTTGAAGAAAATTTATCTTTTTTGTATTAAAATAGATTATTTTTGGACGAAATTTCATATTTTTAAATTTAAATATCAACTATTACAATTTTTGTTGAAAAGTCATCTTCTATGGTAAGAAAGTATTTTTTTAAATAAATGAAAACTAAATGGATTAGACAAACAAGAATTAAGATAAATTTATTTTACAAAATTACATGTTGCCAGAATCAAAACATCAATACATTTACTATTGAACCCTTATCTATCCTTTTGGATTTTTAAAATTAGAATGAATAATTTTTACACTAATTTTTTACGCTTTATTTCAGTAAGTTTAAAAGTATCACCTACTTTGGTGTACACGTTACATTTTTATTTATAGAACTATAACGAAATTGAAATTTCCTAAAATTGCTAAGGTGCAGAAAGTATTTTCGAAACATGATCTCATCGATGTATCGCATATTGCCATATTTTTCTGGAAATAGCAGTCGTATCCGCGAAACATAGGAAAAGGATATTAGGAGGAAGCCAGCTCGACGTGCGCTCGTGTAAAATTGATGCATTGTTTCCACACAGCAGGATGTGAATCCTATAGATCTGGCTGGAATAGACTAAGATTATGTTTCTCCGTAAGAAAACTCTTTTGAAACTGCAGTGCAGCATCATCACATTCAAAAAATTTCTAACAAATAATTGTTTACTTCTTCAACTTTTATTCTGGATAAATTTTTTTAATAGAACGAAAGTATCAAAAATGTTCACAATCAGCCCTGCTGAAAGAATTAGTCAGTGGAGGTGGCTACAAAAAATGGTTTTGCAGCCTATTCAAATGGTAATTAAATCGTTGATATTTCCTTCTTCATCGAGCACCCAGATGCCCCAGGTACGATCCTATACTATCATCCCTTTCCTATACCACGAGTGTTTATCTCCTTCTACTGAGCCCTATAATTTTCCTACTGTCTCTTACTTCCCCACACGAAACATATTTCTCCCTCTCCTCTTTGCGATCACTTCTCATTACAAAATTACAATCGACACAACCCTCTCATCACTTCTCCCACTCCTTATCATTTATCTACTCCTCTTCCATTTATTCGCCTTACTCCTCTCTTCTTTCCTCACACCAGTATCCACCTACATGCCTCCTCTCCCTTTCCTTCCATCAACCTCATCATCATTTATCTACTTCCTCATGCGTCTATTCCCCGTAGTTCTCTCTTCTTTCCTTACACCAGTATCCACCTACATACCTCCTCTCCCTCTACTTCCATCACCCTCATCATCCCACCCCTCCTCATTATCTATCTACTTTCTCTTCTGTCTATTCGCCTTAATTTTTTCTTCGTCCGTCACACCAATATCCCCCTACTTACCTTCTCACCCTTCACTTCCATTTGTATACATTCGTTTACTTCTTCCCTACTCTTGTCGTCCTATCTCTTGATCTTCCTCTCCTAATTCTCGTCCTTTACCATCCGATACTTCATAAAACAATTTTTGCCACTTTCCCTTTCCCTGCCCTACTTCTTTTTCTTGGAGTCACTTCGCGTCAATATTCATATCCACTCCTTACAATATTACTCTTTAAATTACTCCCCTACTGTTCTCTATTTGCTCCCCTCCACTTCGGTAACACTTTGCATCACAAACTTCTTCTCCATCTTCCTTCTAACCTTTTCCCTCAGAACCCCTCCCCTGCTTCCGTTACTGTACGTCCCCTCCCCTACATCCCCTCCCAATCTTTCCGTCGCTTCTACTCACATCATTCTTTCCTCCCGACGCAAATCACTCCTCCTTCCTACTTCCTAACCCCTTACTTCAATTCTCCTACTTTAACCACTTCCTCATCCTGTTTCTACGATCAATCCCCCTTTCCCTCTCTTTTTGCCTATGCTAAATACCCTCTCAGGAATATTGTAAATTCTATTTTCCCTTACATTTATTTTACCCAAAATAAACAAAGTAATTCGAAAAAATAAAAATGAAATTTATTGTCAATCGGGATAATTAAGAAATATATCAAATTTCTATTCGCTCAAACGATTTTTAGTCAAATAGGTGCTATAGAATTTGGAGAATACTCATTAGGGGGTATCATGAAATCCTTGGGGTTTACTTTTATGACATCTTAAATCTGAAAATTTTTTCTTTTGGTGAGAAACTTATTCCCTATTATTTTTCAATTTAAAGACCATATTTAGAGATCGCTATGAAGTATTTTATGCCGAATAAATAATATCTTAATTTTAATACCAGTATTAATAAAAAAAAATTCCAACATTTAGAATTGTTGTCAGCAAGGTAAGAAATAATTCCTGAGAATTTTATAATGTTTGAAAACTTGTTAGGGGTAAATTTGACCACCTAATCTCAACTTTATCATAAAATCGAAAATTAAAGAGTGCTCATAGCCACCGTGTGCGTTTTCTTCTAAACGGAACAAATTTTAGGGATACATGCCATCCTAGCAAATTATTCTGTGAATTGCATAAGATGGAATAAATTAAATTTCAAAAACATTTGATAATCGAATATTCGACATAATATACTTTCTAGCAATCTCTAAATATTTTCTTTTTCTAGAAAAATTAGGAAATCATTTTTTTTCTAGAAAAAATAGGAAATCATTTTTTACCAAAAGAAAGAAACCTCAAATTTAAGGTTTTATCAAATCAAAAACATAGGATTTCAGAAGGCAACCTAATATATATGGAAATTTTTTTCCGGTGAAAAAAGTACTCCAAAAGTCAAAGACAAATAAATAAACTTTAATTTCTCCCGGATTTTATTTATGTAACAATTTGTTTACAGGTACTGATACCATTTATCTTCCACAAAACCTTATTGAAATACAAACCATTTTTTGATCACTTTTTCCTATTTTAGAATAATTTTTTAAAATTGTAAATTTTATGAGCGCATTTAAAAATTTTGAAAAGAGGTATCTACTAATTCATTAGCTTTGAAAATACTGCTGAATCTGATCTAATTTTTAAATTTTTTAACGTACAACTGAAAAATTATGATAAATACAGTTACCGAAACTAGAATTTTCGAAAAAAAAAATATTCCTAATAGAAAATTCCCGAAATTATGAACCTGCCAACAATTTAAAATTCTTTGATCAGAAAATTCCGGAATAGTAACATTTTGAACAGTTTACAATAATACCGAAGTTAAATATTCCCGATAATAGACAATTCTCGAAATAAATTTGCCGAAATCATAAAATATCCGACATTATATAAAATTGCTGATACTGGCTAATTTTCGAATTATTAAATTTATGAATCTATAAACAATTAAAAAATGTTTAAATCATAGCATAATTAATAATACTTTAAACCAAAAATATGTTAATTAAATAAATATATTTTATACACTATTTTTATTTTATTACTTCACATTTTTTTATTGTGCCGATTCAGGAATTTCATTCTCTCAACGATTTTATAGAATCGGATGTTTTATAATGTCAGCAATTTTATTTCGAGAATTATCTATTATCAGGAATTTTCAGAAACGGTAAAGTCATAAATTGTCGGGAATATTATCATTTGGGAAATTTCTATTTTGAAGATTTTAAAATATCGGCTATTTTGTAACATCGGGTATTTTCTATTTCGAATGTTATTCTTTCTTTGTAATTCTCCAGCTTTATATTCTCTTTATACTTTTTTTTAAACAAAATGTTTTAGTGGAAGTCTTATTTCATAATAGCTTTTGAGACTAAAGTTCGAAATTTTACAAAAAAAAAAATAATAATCTACTTTTATCCAAAAATAAATTTTCCAATACTGTTTTTTGGTATCTTATGGGACACAACAGGATTGTTTTTGAATTATTTTAAGACATGACCTTAAAATTATGAAAATAAAAAAAAACATGATAAGGTGCTCTTGTCATACATTTGTCTTAAAAAGTCCTGGCACAGCGGAAAATATTTTTAACATTTATTCAACTTTAATTTACCTTTTTGCTATCTAAAATCTAGGAAGCATTTTGAAGGATTTTTAGAAAACTTTGTACCTACTTATAATTACTTCCAATTCATATCATACCTGGTACTTTTATTGCACCTTTATTGTAGATCTTACTGTGATTTCATTTGAAATTTTATTTTTATTCGGGGGGTTTTAAATTGTATGAATCTGAATTCTAATTCCAGTTTGGAAGTTTGCAGACAAAAGATTGAATTATTGAATCCTTTTGATTTAATTTCTCTTTCTGTAATTAAGTTCTCAACTTTTAAAGCAGAATAATAACAGATTTGAGTGGAGATGATCTAAGTAACTTTTCCAAACTAAAAAATGCAGCATTCGTGTATAACTAACTAGAGCAGAGAAAGCTTTGCGAGAGCAGTTCCAAGTTTGGTAGACTCTATTTAAAATTTAAAAGCTTCGAGTCCTAGTAGAACCAACCAATTGTCTAATTGTGGCTGCTCTGTTCTACATTCTGTAGTTTCTCTCTGCTATCGAAACTTTGTCTTAAGTCGTGGCTTTAACAGACCTGGTGCTTATTGGCATATTACTTCTACTTGAAACGGAAACAGAGGAAAGGGGGGCTGAAAGTTCGTTCGCACCACTTTGAGCCTTTATAAGAGTCGTTCCCTCTGCATTATTCATATCACGTGCCCACAGATAAGATAAATTATGCTTTCGAATATCAATATGCGAAACTCCAATTGCATTTCGTTTCAATACCCGAACATACAGAATCGGGAACGATGAAAAATGATCCACTATACTAATTTCCGTTCGGAAACTGCAAGCTGTGACAAGTGTAAGGAAAAATTATTTGATACAGGAGCCATGTGCAAAGAAAAAAATTTCTTAGTCTGTTAAAACGAAATTTATGTGCTTCAAATCTCCCCTATCCTCGATCACTCTCCCTTCCCTTCTCTTCTCTTCTCTTCTTCCTCATCTCTTCTATCATACCTTCTAATATTTGTTCTTATCCTTTCCGATCATATCCAATAATCCCCTCCACTCTCCTCCACTCTCCATTTACTCCTCTCCAGATAATTCCCATTCTCCTCTCCTAGACCTTTTCCTCTCCTCCGATCCACACCCCATCACAATCACTCTTGTTCCTCTCTTTCCCAACCTATTCCTTTCCTATTTCACCTTCCAAGGGAAAAAAGTACAATGGAAAAACTAACACCTGACACCTGAATAAACTATATAGGTTTCTGCGCTGATCCACAAAACACTCACATTCTTTTAAAATACTGTTAAATAACGTGAAATACAATCTTTTTAAGTAATGAATCATTATTGATTGTTTTTCCATTTAAGGGAAAGAATAATTTAAAATAGAAAGTAAAAATTCTGAATAATTATTTTTGGGGGAAAAGGAGATGTCGAACAGGGAAAGTAAAAGTATGGAAGTAGGGGAAATAAGGAGAAATAACCTCAAACGAGTAGAGGTATATGAGGGTAATGAGGGGACATTTGAGAGTGAAAGTGAGGATAAGTAGGAGAAATGAGTAGAAGCGAATGAGGCTAGTGATGGGGAATGAAGGAAGAGCATGTAAACGAAGAATAGAGAAATGAGAGGTGAGGTGGTAAAGGAAATGTGGAGATCTCAAGGGAGGGGAATTCAGTGGAAATTAGGAAGGGGAAGTATCGAAAGTGAGAAACAGGAGAAGAGAGGGTTCGACGTCAGAATGGCTATTAAAGAGGTTTGAGAGGAGTTTTAGTAGGATAGTCCAGGCGAGCAGGGGAGGGGGAATAAGGGCTACAAAAGGGATGTAGGGGAAATCGAGTTTTTGTTTAGAGAGTGATGAGGGTAGAAGTAAAGGAGGAAGTATTTAGTGAAGGGAGGGGAACTACAGAATTTAAAGAGGAGGGGAATAATGAGAGGAGGAGCTTATATACGTATAATTTTTTAAGGTGCTTGAGACTATTAAAAAATAATTTTAAAGATTTCAAATATGTTAAGTCCAGATTTTAATGAGGAAGACAATTGTCAACCGAATAGTGGAATTTTTAACCAAAAAAGATTGAGTCTTAACGAATAATGCAATGCCTAATTTATATTGATATTTTTGATAAAAGAAAGTTGAATTTATCCAAAAAATACAAATTTTCGAAAAAATAGTCAAATCCTGAATCAAAACACATTAATTTTCAACCAATTGCATTTTCCAAAAAATGAAAAAATAACCCACACAGATGAGTTTTCTACAAAACAACTTACGTTTTTATCTCGAAGAAATGAAATTTAAAGAAAAAATTTATTTTCAACCAGATGGCTGAATTTTTAGCCAACCCAAAAATATGAATTTTGAAGTAAAATAATTAATTATCAACCAATACTCAATCAACGTCATAAAAGTTGCCTTTAAATCTTTTTAATTCTTTCCAGCAATTTTTAAACACTTTAACAAAATTTTTTAATAAATTTAAATATTCTCTTTGAATTAATTAAAAAAAAAATAGAATATATTTTTTTCAGGAATCCATCGAAAATTATTTAATATTTCCTTTCAAAATCCTCAAACAAAATTTCAATTTGACTTCGAAATCTTCCAAAGTCCGCATTTTGTTAAAAACTTTTCATGTTTCAAATTATTTATGAAACTTTTTTCAAACTTCAAAATATGTTTTTAAAAATTGACATACAATCTGCCGTATCTTTATTTTAGATTTTTAGGAATCTTTTACAATCATTTTACGTTTGTTAAATATTAAATATAAATCTGCTTTTATCTTGATTTTATAATACAATGAAAAAATTATTATTTGAGCCAACTATTTAGTCAGTAAGTTATGGTACTGATACTTTCTTAGTTGATACTACTATTTAATTAGTTGCTACACCAATTCCATTAGTTGCAGTGACTATTCAGTTAGTAAGTGCAACTAATTAAATGGTTGTCCCAACTAACAAAATAGCAGTACCATATCTTGCTAACTGAATAGTTGGCCCAACTAACCATTTTTTTCAGTGTACTAAAAATAAAAATGACGAAAATATAAAAAACTATATTGTTTGCAGGGAATTTTTTTTAATAGTAGGATCTTTTTTTTAACTGCAATAGGAATATTATATGATGGTTGTCCGGATTTGGTGGATGGATTCTTGTTTTTATTTTTAGGAACTTTATACATTAAGTTGCTTATTGGAAATTAAATAGGATTTTAAATTTGATTTTTAATCTAATTTATATTTCTTACATTTTAATTTTAGTTTGCTGTAAAAATTAATTTTTGTAAATAAAAAATCATTAAAAATTTTCCTGGGAATCTTAAAACCATTTTTTATTCACTTTAACCTTTGAAATTCTTAAAAAATTTATAAACTTTTTTATTGAAACCATAAAAAATCTACATTTTGTGTAAATCTTTTGGAAATATTGTTAATCACAAATGATTTTGAGCCTTTAACAAATTTCTAAATATCTTTTGAACTTAGTCAATTCTTTTATTTTGTTAATTTTGAAAAAGTGACAAATATTCTTCAAAATCTCCTATATTCTTTGCCAATTGTTAGGAAATCATTTGATGTTTAAAAATGATGTTCAAATTTTTTATTAGATTCACGTTAAAAAAATAAATAAAACTTTCAAAGTTTTCCAGGATATCATAAGAAAATTATTTTGGTCTCTTCAAGACATTGAACATTCTCAAAATGCTTCTCTTTCAAAAATTTCAGATATCTACATTTTTTATTTAAGGTCTCAAGTATTCATTTATTTTAGAATAGTTGAAAGAAATTTAATATCTTTTGAAGTCATTAATTTTTGTTTTAAATTCAAAGTAATCTTTAAAAAGGTTTTTAAATCATCCAGATAAACAAAAAGAAAATGTATCCACATAAATAAATTATAGAAATAAATAAAAACAAATAAATAAATATAAATAAAAAATTGTATTCTATCAATAATGTCTAGAAACATTAAAATACATATTTTAGCGGAAAATTTTCTACCTTTATCAATAAATAAATACGTCTAAACATGTGGTAGAAAATTTAAGAACCCAAATGTTGTCTTTGTTAATTAAAAAATCATTTTGAATTTAAATTTTTTCTTATATAAATAAATTTTCAGAATGAAAATTTCTCATTGGGAGATCGTTATTTTCAAAAATCCAGAAAATTCAAAAGAACAACAGAAAAGAGCGATTAAAAGTCGAATCCAAGTCAATCCTAGTTTGGGCCACGATTTTCAAAAAAATCTGACTAAAATCAGTTCAAGAGGCGTAAAGAAAAATTAAATAAATAATTTAAATTATCATGAAATACCATCTTTTAGTACAGAGTAAATAACATTGGTCAATTTATTTAAATCTTTATATTGAAACGGTAAAAGATAAAATTCTGAAAAATTTGAATATTGATCAGATTCGATTAATCATGCCAGATAATGACCTTTCAATAGAGACTTTCATGAGACTGTGTATATTTAAATAAATAATATTCGCAGAAAGTTTTCTATTGGAATAAAGGCTGAAAGGAGAGCAATGAATCGCAGCTAATTGCGAGTTAATTTGAAAACGAAGCGTAAATTGAATCAAAGCGGTGAAGCGAAACCGAGACGAGGGAAATAATAATAGAGAATTGAAGGTAGGGAAAAGCACGTAGGTCCATGTTAAAAGTTCCAGTTTGCGGATTTGCTTTAATTATATCTCATTGCAATCCAAATCATCGTCTTGTCTAACGAACAGCGAAATCTCAAGCGATTCATGTTAAATGATTCGTTACCGTTCTTTCAAGGAACTGAAAGAAATCGAAGAAATAATTCCAGCCTCGAATTTTAATCTTCATCCTGCTGAAAACCTGCGCTGCTTACTAATTTAGGATTTTTTAAAGCCTAATTGGTCGAGCAGGGTGTAGGTGAGGTGTGCTCACCAAACGGAGGTAAACTTTCCGCGGTGAATCGCAGGTATCTCCACGGAAAGTTTACCTCAGTTGGGAGTAGACTGAAGCTACCCCCCCCTCCTCCACTAGTTTCAAAAACGAAATATAATTTTAATTTTGTATAACCGTCAATCGAGCAATATATAATTAACTTTTAAAACGATATGATACTAGTGTGAGAATAATTTTAATTAAATATTCTTCAGACATTTTTTTTTTTAATTTCCTAACATTCTCGTTTGCCTCTTTTTAAAGAATTCTTTTTTTTCTCTTTTTTTAAGAAAATTCCCTTGTTTTTATAGACATAAAAAATAAATAAGGTAAAAATTAATAGAACCTGACAAAAAAGACCAAATATTTTTGAATTAAAGCTCCTTTTTTTTAACAGTCTACCATCATATTTTTTGCTAAAAATTGATCTCATTTGGTTATTCCAAGCATTTCATTATTTGGTAAAAAGTTAAACTATTTTCTTAATGATTTTTTATGTGCAGAAAATTCATGCTTTTGAGTTGAATTCTAGGCGTTGAAATTTTGTTTTCATTTAATATTGCTTTTTTAAATTTTAAATTTAACTGTTCCATTTTTGGTTGATAAATTATCTTTTTCAGTTAAAACTTGAAGTATTTGCTTAAAAATTCATACATTTTGTTGAAAAGTCTTCCTTCAGTACACAACTAATTTTCTTGGTCATAAATTCAGTTATTTATTTAAAAATTTAAATATTTTGTTGAAAGTTTAATAAAAATTCGACCTGCCGGATTGAAAAGCCATCTTCTTTGGTAGAAAATTAATATTTTCTGGTAATAGATTCGTCTCTATTGGCTAAAAATGAACTTTTTTGTCGAAAAGTAAACTTTTGCGAGTGGTTAGTTCATTGTTTCATTGTTCATTTTGTGAAAAATACGTTTTTTTTATCCTATTTATTTCATTATCTTGTAAAAACTTAAACTATTTGTTTAAAAATTAATTTTGGTTTACTTGAAATTCATCCTTTTCAGTTGAATTCTAATGGTTGAAATTTTGTTTTCATTTAATATTATTTTTTTTTATTTCAAATTTAACTAATCCATTTTTAGTTTACAACTTACATTTTTAGTTAAAAATTTTAATATTTTTTAAAAAATTTATACATTTTTTTGAAAATTATTTCTTTACTAGAAAAACAATCTTATTGGTTACAAATTCCTCGATTTCTTTAAAAATTCAACTATTTTCTTAAAAGTTTAATTATTGTGTTCAAAATTCAAATATTTTGTTAAATTCATATTTTTATCGAAAATTTACCTATTTTGTTGAAAGTTTGTCCTTTTGGACTGAAACTCCATCTTATTTGGTAGAGAAGTAATAATTTTTCGTTATAAATTTCATCTCTGTTGGCTCAAAATGAAATTTTTTGTCGAAAATTAAACTTTTACGACACCGAACTTTAGATTTACTTTAGTATAGGAAATTTCCTTAAAAATTGTAATTGACTTGGAAGACGGAATTTTTGACTTGGAAAGAGAATTATGAAAAATAATTTTAATTCTAATTTATAAGATGGGAATTAAAAATCATCCATGTTTTTATTCAGAATTTGAATGATTTGATTAAATTTTTGGGAAATTTATAAACATTTTTTAGCAATTTTTTGGAATTGGGTATTTTCAGAAAATTATAAAATTTTTTGTTAACTTTTGGAAATTATGATAAATTTTTAGGGATTTTTCAAAATTTTGAAAATTTTTGTAAGTTGTGAAATGTTTGAAAAATATTGGGAAATTGATCTAATTTTGGGAAATTGTCGAGTTTTCAGAAAATTATCCAAATATTTGTTAATTTTTGGAAATTTTGATAAATTTTTAGGGATTTACCAAATTTAGAAAATGTTTGGAAGTTGTGAAATTATTGAAAAGTCTTGGAAAATTGTGAAATTTTTTAAAAATTATCAAAATTTTATGAAATTTATCGACATTTTTTGTAAATTTATCAAAATGTATCAAAATCTATTTAAATTTATTATAATTTATTCAAATTTTGAAACCTTTAGTTAATCTTTGGAAATTCTACCATTTGTTTAAATTTACCAAAATTTCTTTATGTTTTGGAAATTGTGAAACTATTACAAATGTATCACATTTTTGGCAATTTCTAGGACATTTGAAAGTTTTCCAAATTTTGATAAATTTTGAAAATTTTTAGTCATTTTTGGGAGTATTGAGATTTTTGTAAAATTAATTCAAAGTTTGAAAATGTTTGGAAATCACGGATATTTCTAATAATTTCTAATGATTCCGGTTGAACAAATATTTGGTTTAATGACGAAGTTTGGCTTTATATAAGCTAAAATGGAATTTTCATTTAATCTTACATTTTAAATATTGACTTGCCTTAACCATAACTTTTCCAAGGACATAAAGTTCTTAAACTTATAACGATTTCATTCTGATTACAGGTGAGTTTACTACTTCGTTCTTTGAGGTGGCTATTGCAGTAAGTATAATATTATACAAAATAATTATACAAGAATGACTTGTTAGAGATTTTCCAAAATAAATTTAAAGTATTCAGATCTGAAAACAATTGTTAAAATTCAAGTTGAGTTTTTATCCGAAAAGATAAAATGAATTGGATTAAGTACAAATTCAAAAATAAATCAGTGAAATTCTTCTAGTACTTTTGTACTGATTTAAAATACTGATTTAAAATAAAATATCGTACATCACTCGCATAGTTACTCACGTTATTGCCCGTACGAAGCGAATGTTCGTAAGAACGGCCTGAAAAACTATGGCCTTTGGTAATTGTTTTACATTTTTGTTCCAAAATTCATTTCTTTTGATTAAAAATTAAATTTTTTATTAAAAACTAATTAATTTTGTTCAAAATAACCCTTTTTACCTTGAAAATCCAACTGATTGTTTGAAAATTGGACTGCCTTTAAAAAAATTCGATTTCTTTCTTGTTGAACATTCATTTAATGTAGGGAATTATAATTTCGAGATCAGATAGACAATAAATAAATTAAATATAAAGCAAAATCTCGTGGAGAATTACAATTCTAACTTCGGATGTTTTTGTGAAAATTAATTGTTCTTAATTAAGAACTCTACGTTTATATTTTTGATTCAGAATTTATCTCTCCTCTTGGAAAATTTAATTATTTTGTTATAAATTATACTATTTTATATTTTTGACACAGAATGTTATTTTTTATGTAAAATTTAACTATTTGATTGTAAATTATACTATTTGGTGTATAGGTCAACTTTTCTGGTTGAAAATTGAACTGCTTCGTTGAAAATGGGTCTTTTTGTATAGAAGACTAACACTTGTCGATACAAAATTTATCTTTTTTTTTTGAAAAGTAATATTTTTGGTTGAAAATTTATTTTCTTAAAAATTTAATTATTTTCTTTAAAAAAAATCTTTTTCGCTTGTAAATTTAACTTCTTTTTCTGAAGTTTAACTCATTTAAAAAAATTATATTTTTGATGGACATTCATGCATTTTTTCGCTTAAAAAATTCACAAATTGTTAAAAAAAAATTTCTTCTTCTTCTAGTTGTTCTTATTAATCTTTTGGATTTAAAAGTCGCCTATTATATTTCTTATTTAGAATTAATCTTTTTCGTTTAAAAATTTAATTTTTGTTTAATTAATTTTTTTTTCTTAAAATTTTTCCTTTTTTGGTCTAAAATTCAACTGTTTCGTTAAACATTCGCCTCTTTGCATCGAAAATTTACCTTTGGTTATGAAGCTCACACCTTTTTTTAAAACTTAATTAGTTTTAATTAAAATTTTTACTATTAGCACTTTTTCAGAAATCATCTCTTACGTTTGACTTTATTATTATTATTTTTTTTTTATTCAAATGTCTGATTAAAAATCTAATCCTTTTTGTTCTAAATACAACTGCTGGTTCCACAGTTGAACAGCTTTAAAAAAAAGAATCTTTTTTAGCTTAAAATTTCAGAGTTTGATGATATTTTTTGTTATTTATTACCATTTACTGATTTAATTTTCTTATTTTTTATTTAATTGAATAGTCTACTATTATATATAAGGATTAAAATTCATCTCTTTTGTTGAAAATGTCATTAATTTGTTAAAAATAATACTAGATTCTTTAAAAGGCCATGTTTATTGTTCGAAAATTCAACTGTATTGTTAAAAATTCGTCTTTTCGTACAGAAAATTCGTTCCTTTAGATTAAAAATTTATTTTTTAGTAGAAAAGTCTTCATCTTTTAATTGAAATTTAATCATTTCTAATTGAAAAGTCTAAAATTATATTTTTGTTCAAAGTTTAACAGTTTTTTAGAAAGCAACATTTTTTGCCAGAGATTCATCCGGTTATTTTAAAATTTTAATATATTCCTGAAAAATAAATTTTGTTTGTTGAAAACTTCACAAATTGGAGAACAATTTTTTCTGTTTTGACTGAAAAATCTTTCAGAGTAGAAAATTATTCTTCCTGATTTAAAAATTCATACTGTTTGGTTAAAAATAAGAATTGCTGTTCTAATTTCAATTATTCAGTTAAAAATGTATCGTAGTTGGTTTAAATTAAAAATAACTTTTTCTTTTAAAATTCAGCTTTTTGTGTTAAAAATAAAATATTCCCTAAAAAATGCAAGTTTTAAGCATGAAAATTCAAATATTTTGTTACGATTTAATTTTGTATATTGAATGTTCACTTATTTAGTCAAATTTTTTGTTGTTGTAAACGATTATTCTTTTTCGCATAAAATTCAAATATTGTGATAAAATGTCTACTAATTGGCTAAATTTTTCTTCTTTCTTAACTGAAAAAATCTTTCTTGATTGAACAGTCATCTTGGGAAGCTTAAACTTTAATTTATTATTTATTATTTCAACTTTTTTGGAGAACTGGTTTGTCTTTGGCTTGAAATTTAAGCTATTTGATTGTATATAATATTGGTCGGTCTAAAATTATTTTTTGTTTTTGACAATTCAATCCAAATTGTTTAAAAATATATCTTTCGTGCTTGAAAAATAACTACTTACTTGAAAATTCGTTTTTTCGAATAACACAGCCAAATCTTTACTTCAAAATGCGACATTCAAGTTCGCAAATTCAGATTTTGTTTAAAATTCATGTTTTTAGTTGAAGATTAATATCTTTGGTTGAAAATTTTCATACTTTTAAGAAAACTCAACTACTTGGTTGAACATTATAATTTTTTTTGAAAATTCATATTTTCGACTTATAACAACTTTTTTTTTGCAAATTTCTCTATTTGACTTGAAAACTAAACAATTTTATAAGAGTTTTTCACATTTTTGATCCACATTTCTTGGTCCAAAATTAACGTTTATGTTGAAAATTCTTCTTCCATACTTGCTCAGTAATTTTCCACTGTCATGTAAATTAATAAAACCATTTTTCGCACTCCATTTTCGCAACCAATTTAAAAAGTAAACTTTAGCTAACAGACAATTTTTCCGGAAAAATTGCTTTTACAACGCATCGTAAAGTAAATAATTACGAATATATCCCGCTCATAAAGATTCTTATATTAAACAATGCGAATCGATACATAAAACCCTACTTATTACGGATCATAAACATCCTGAAAGTACCTGCTTAAACTTGCCTTTGAGAGGAAAAATAATTATTCGAAGCTATTGAGATTAATGGGGTTTCGACTTCAAGAGTGTATCGTCAACCCTAAATAAATAATAAATTATCTGTCTATAAATAAATTCATCAATTTTGAACACTGAAGCCCCTCCACCATCTTCCTCCTCCTCCTCCTCCACCTCATTCATCTACTCCACCATCTACACATCTCCCCTATTCCCTCCTCCTCCTCTTTCATCTCCTCCTCGTCGTCCTCCTCTTTCAAATCCATCTTCTTTTCTTCCTGATTCTCCGCCTCATTCTCCTCCTCCTCCCCCTCCTCCTCATTTTTTCCTCCTCCCTCTTCTATTTTTAAATACGAAATATAAATGTAATTATATACAAAAATCAATCGAAAGATGAATAATGAGTCAAAAATAATTGATACTAGTATGAGTATACTTTAAATTAAATGCTTTGGCTATTTTTTTGTCATTTGAGAACATTAATAAAATTACAAAATTAACTTAGATGCCAGAATTACTTCATATATTATAGGCTGCCCATGAACTCTTTTCCCCTTTTTGTAAAGAATCTTTTTCCGTTTTTCAAGAACCGTCGACGTTTTCTCAATTTTTCGCCTAAATGTAAACTAGATTAAAATATAACCCAATAAGAAAATCCAAACTTTGAAAAAGTAATTATTTTGTTATGAGGTATATTTTGGTTCAAAAATGAAACTAATGATTGGAAGATGAACTATTTTGTGAAAAAATTTTTTTATATTCATTGATTCATCTCTTTGGTTAAAAATTTAACTATTTTGTTGAACATTCGTGTAATTTTTAATTGAAATTTAAAAAATTAATTAGTTGAAAATTAATTTATTTTTTTGATAAGTCCTCTTGTTATATAGAGAATTAAAATTATTCGTCAAAGAATCAAATTTTTGATTAAAAATTTCACTTTTTGATTTAACTCTTTCCTTAGAATCACATTTTTTTTAGAGTTTCATCATGACTGAAAATTGAACTATTTTGCTACAACTTTGTTCTTAGTTTTTAATTAGTTTTCATCAATGAAAATGCAAATATTCTATTTATTGTGAAAATGGATATTTTAAATTAAAAATTTTTCTTTTTGGATAAAAATCATCTTCTTGTTTGAAAATTAATTATTTTTTGTTAAAAATACAACTGCTTGGTTGAAAATGAAACTAATGTGATCAAAAATTAAATTTTCTTATTGAAAATTTAAATATTCTCTTATTATTATTATTATTATTATTATTTAGCACTCCCTGATTAAAAAGTGATTTAAATGTCTCGCCATTCGTAGTTTGTGATGACTAGTCCAATATTTTTCCTAAGCTTGACAAGTCGTCCCGAATTTTTTTTCCTCTTTATTTTTCATTCAAAATTAATTTTTTTAACTGAAAATTTATCTATTCTATTTTTCGTTGAAAATTCATGTATTTTGTATAATATTCGTCTTTTTTGTAGAAAAAATATATTTTCTTGTCTTAAAACTTATACTTTTCGGATTAAATTTTAAAATATTTTGTTGTTCAAGTATTAATTATTTTCTTTGGAAATAATTTCCTTTACTGGAATAATCGACAAATATTTTTTGGTTGCAATTGTAACTCTTTGGTTGAAAATTCATATTTTTGGTTTACAATCAAATTATTTTAATAAAAAATGGAACAGTTTGGTTAAATATCAAATTATCTATCTAAGAAATTAAGCTATTCTGTTGGAAGCTTTTTAAATTTTTTTTCTGAAATGTACCTTTCGTTTTTGGTAAAAAAATTTATATTTTTTAGTTGAAAATTCATGTATCTTGTTCAAAAGTTGTCTTTAATAGTAAAAATTTCATCTTCTTAGTCAAAAATTGAACTATTTGATTCAGGATTTATCAGTTTCGTAAAAACTTCGTCGTTTTGGTTGAATTCAACTGGGTAGAATTTAATTTCTGTTTTTTTTTCAAATTATATTTAAACTGTAAATTTAACACTTACATTTTTGGTTTAAAATATTGTCTTCTAAAAAATTGAATTTTCAACTCTTTTATGAAAAATGAATTCATTTCGTTGAAAATTCATCTTTCTAGATCCAAATATTTACTACATTTCTGAAAATTGTTCTTGCCTAGTTTGGAAGTCTATTTAGTTGAAAATTAATTTTATTTAATAGAAGATTGATATAATTGGCTGGAAATTCATAATTTTAATTGACGATTCAAGAACTTTGAAAAAAATTATTTTTTAATTGAATTCAACTGGTTGGCGATTCCTTTTCGCTGGTTGAAAATTATATTTTTTCAACTTCAAATTTAAGTGTTATATTTTTGCAACAAAAATATTTTTTTATTTCAAAATTCAAATTGTTAATTGAAAATTCACGCGTTATGTTCAAAATTCCACTTTTGATAGAAAATTAATCTTCTTGGTTGAAAATTCACCATCTTCTGTTGAATAATTCAGCCATTGTAATTGAAAATTTATCTTCTATTTTAGAAAAGTTATCTTTCTTGTTTGAAATTTCATCTCATTGGGCTCAGAATGAACCTTTTTAAAATTTCAACTTTTCGGGTTAAAAATTTAACTGGCTTTTAAAAAATTCGTCGTTTTTATATCATTAGCCTCAGAATATAAATAGAAAATTTATCTTTCCAAACGCATCGTTGAAAAGGTCATTAGCATAATGGTCTATTCTGTGTGTTATGTACGAAAAGACGCGAGAGTCTGGATTCTGAGAATGAAAAGAGACCGAGGATGTACTCACTCAAAATAAAAAATATAAAAAATAAATAAATAAAAATAAAAAATAAGTAAAAAAATATAAAAAATTGGTGAGATACTCAGTTGGAACTGTAGAAGGAAAGAGAATGGAGGTATAAGCACTTGAGTGCATGTAAGCTTCAAAGTAAGCATCCAGAGAAAAGCGCGATTCTGTAGGTGGCCGGAAACACTTAGATCATGTTTCAAGAAAAATAAAATTAAATTAACCGTTCCAAGGAAATGAACAAAGAATTATACTAATCTGCACTTTTGGCTTAGGGGTCATCCATAAGCTACTTGACCAATTTTTTTATCTTTTGGACCCCCTCCGGCCCCCCTCGTTGAGGGGGTTTCGGCACTGAATAAAGAATAATGAAAAATATCAAACTTTACAGCCCAAGATGCTTTTAAAATCTATGGAATATGGTAATGTTTTTAAATAATCAAAAACGATTTTCTACAAAATGAGATGAATTTTTAATAAAAAAAAATAATTTTTTACAAATAAAATTTAATTCTTAACCAAGCAGTTACATATATACCCAAATAGATGAAATTTTGAGCAAACTAGAAGATTTTCAAAAAAATTGAACTTTTAACCGAATAGTTAAATTTTTAATCCAACAGGTTAAAATTTTGTTACAGGAGTTGAAGTTTCAACCAGAAAATGAATTATTAACCAAGAAAGATAAATTTCAACCTAGGAAGATTACTTATCTACCATAAGAGATTCATTTTCAATCTACAAGGATACATTTTTAAGCAAAAAGTGAAATTTTTGACACAAAAAGATAACTGTACCTGAACAGTTGAGTTTCCAACAAAATAGTTAAATTTGCAATCAAATATTGGAGTTTTTAACCAAATAACTAAATTTTTAACTTACAAAAATAATTTTTTTAACAAGAAGATTAATTTTTTAATAAAAGACAAGTTTTAAACAAAGTACATGAATTTTTCAATTAAAATTAATACTTATTTATTCAAAAATTAAAAAATTAAACGAGTTTAAAAAATTACTTCTCGACAAAAAACGAAACAAAAATTTGAACCAGTTGGATGCGGCACAAGAATACGAATTTATCACAAAGCGGACGAATCCTCAGCTAAATAAATTAATTTTCAACAAACAGCATTAATTTTCTACCAAATATTTGTAATTATAATTTACAAAGAATTACTTTTTGACTCAAAATGGAATAGTTAAATATGCAGATAAAAATTTTATTTTTTATCACAAAAAAAATGAAGAACTTTTAAAAAATGGTGGAATTGTTCAATTTTGAATTTAAAAAATTATTTTTGAACAAAAAAAACGAATGTTCAACAAAATAATTATATTTTTAACTAAATGAACGGATTCCCAACTAACCCTATGAAGCATAAAAAAACTGATCAACAAAAGAGTTCAAATGTCAACAATATAGTTGAATATTCAAATAAAAGTGATGATTCTTTAACACAAAAGATTAATTTTCTACAAAAAAGAAAGATTTTTTTTTAAATACATAAATTTTTCACCAAATAGCTTAAGTCTTAAGAAAAAATATAAATGTTCAATTAAAAATATTAATTAAAAAAAATGTAATAGTTAAATTTTTAGCTAGAAAAATTAATTTTGAAAGAAAAAGCGGGTATTCAACAAAATACTTATATTTTCAGCCACATAGAGGAATTTTAGCTAACAGTATGCAAAAAATTCGTAATAAAAGAGTTAAAATTTTAACCAAATTTTTGTCTTTTTAAACAAACATGTGATTTGTTAGCCAAGAATATTAATGTTATACTAAAAATATTAATTTTGAATATATATAATTATATGTAGGAAATTATGTTCAAAACGGTTTATTGAAAGTATAAATACAGGCTACATTAGCGGAAATAACGTCGTTTTCGTTTCAGACTCACGCTTAGACTGCCACTGCTTACAAGTCACTTCGCTCACGCCCGCGTATGGTTTAAAGTTAAAGCTCAGTCCCGCAAAATACAAAAATATTTTTTCAAATCGCAACTCCACATATATATATATATATATATATATATATATATATATATATAATTTTGAATTTTGAATATAAGTGGAATGGTTGATTTTTCAGTGAAAAAAATGTATTGTTAACAAAATTGTTTAACTTTCAATCAAACAGATGATGCTTTAAAATTGGTTTAAATGAATAGTGTCATTTTTGACCAACAATGTGTCTTTTTAACTAACTAAATGCCTTGATATTAAAATAATTGTCTTTCTAACTAAATAGTAGAATTTAATAAAAAACTATGAATTTCGAACCTTTTCTTTGACTCTTTAGTTAGGAAAAAGAATTATATAATTATTAATAATTTAAGCAAAAGGTATTGTTTATTTATTAGTGATTAGAAATCTAAAAAAAAATGAGGAATTTCAGAGAAATCCGCAACATTCTAACATTATTCAAGAATAATATTATTAAGAATAATAATAAATTGTTTAAAAAATTATGTTTGTTATCTTGAATTAATTATTACCTCACTCAGGAGAAGACTGGGGAAAAATTAAAAAATTGAGGAAAACCTTAAAATTCTTGCATTATTCGAAGAAACTAATATTATAAATAATAATAAATGAACCGCGTCTTTCTAACTCTACTTTGAGAGAAAATTTCAAAAAAAAAATAATTCGCTTAAGGGGCTATACTAGTGTGAAAGTTTCAAAAAATCTATTTTTTTTCTTGTCTTATTCGACAGTTCATACTTCCGAAAATATTCTATAAAATTTTGAAGGCCCTATCTCGAATAC
>JAWWLR010000158.1:53263236-53286658 GCA_035041075.1 Acraspis erinacei | reverse complement strand
AACTCAGAATCATTTTTTTCTTATTCTTCAATTAGCATGTCTTTTGCTGCTTTATCGATTTGAAGTTTTGTGTTTTTTATCTTGTATCTCATGTGAGAAATATATGGGTCTGAAGAAAGCACGAATTTATGAATTAAATCAGCATTTATTTAAACAAATTATTTTTAAAAATTTGGCTTCATGAGTCTCTTTGTAATTCAATTACAAACATTTTGAGGCCAATTTTGTTTGATTTGGTTAAGATTTGCGACCTGTAGGTGGTTTTGAACATTATATCCCCAATGTGTGACGTGCCGTCCATGCACGAACCTATAGATGCAACCAATCGCATACAACCTTCCGTGACGCTTCCGCCTGAGCAGTGATGCAAACAAGTACGTCGCTATCTACACCAGCTTGCAACGTCCTTGAGCAAGTACCTCCACGGACCGCAGCAGCACGTCAGGTTGCACGCGATTGGTTGGCTTTATAGGTTCGTGCACGAACGGCACGTCCGTGAGACGTCTCCAGCGCAATGGAACGGATTTTCTTGTCTGACCACCTTGAAGAAGCACGCTAATCGGCACGCGTGCTGTGTTTATGAGTTAAGATCACAGAGCCTCTAACCCGGTCCCTGGTGATGATCCATGACGAAGAGAGAAAGATGTAAAAACAAGGGTTAGATATTTTCTGAAATTTAAGAATTTTAAATCAAATTTTAAATCTTATTTAACCTCCAATAATCAAGTGAATCTGCAGAACTCCTGAAAATAAAAACAAAACTCCAGCGACCAAATTTGGACAATAACAACAAAGTATTCCTATTGAAATTTGAATAAAAATAAAAATTTTCCTGAAAAAGAAAAGGGCCAAATAATGTTTGCATTTGCTGTAGATAAAATTTTCGCTATTCGTACTTCTCCATTACCCGCACACTCTTGCATTCTGGCGTTATTCGCGAATAATGTATTTTATGAAAAGAGTCTCACCAAATGAAAATTGAATAATGTAAATGTGACACGAGTAGAAATGCTGGAGAATTTCACTTGCGATAACTGAAAAACTAAAATTCTCTGTATTTGAAGGCAACAGATAGAACTCAGCTTTAAAGGCTCAGTGTATGTACCTCAACAGAAGAGTTACCGAAAACTAGAGGAATGGAAATGTCCATCGAGTTACATTTGCAGAGGTTGCAAATTGGCACTGACGTTGACTTTATCCTCGGCTTTGAGGAGATATTAAAATGCTGGAAGGCAACGATACAAAATTCTTTTTGCCCCTGTTTTCTAGAAAATGTCCCTGTTTCTCGTTTTTACTTTTTTAGATTATTAATTTAAAAGTCCGCGACTATATCTTTGGTCCAGAATTCATCTTAATTTATCAAAAATGTTATTATGCATTTAACACTTTAATTGTTCGGTTTAAAAGACAATAGTTTTGTTAAAAAGTGAAAGGTTTTGATTAAAAATTCATTTTTCCTTAGGATTTATCATTGCAGTTGAAATTGTTTTTTCTGTTGAAAATTAAACTATTTTGTTAAAAATTTGAATTTTTGGCCTGAAAATTTCACAATTTGGTTGACATTTTTTTACGGCAAGTATTTCTTAGTTCGAAGTTCTACTATTTGGCTGAGACTATACTATTTTTTCAAAAACTTTATATATTTATTTTATTATGGTTTTTCTTTTGAATAATATTTTTTTTCGTTACAAATTAATTTTTTACAATTATTATTTTTATTAAAATTCTACTATTTTTCTAAGACTTCACTATTTTTTTAATATTCTTTTTTTGGAATTAGTTATTTTTTAGATAAAAATTTTTTCTGTTCCATAATTAGTGGAAAATTTATAGTTTTAATTTAAAAAATTAATAATTCTATTGAAACGCTATTATTTTTTGGTTGAAAATCCATTAGTTTAGGCTTCATAACTTGATTTGGAAACGCATATTTTTGGTTGAAATTTAAAAGATTCTGTATCAAATTCCTTCCGTTTTCGTTGAAAATTAATTTTTTTCAACTAAAAGTTTTACTTTTCTATTTTTTGTTTAAAATTCACCTTTTTCAGCTGAAAATTCAACTATTTGACGGCAAATGAACTTTTTTCTTGAAAAATCTTATCGTCGTTATACAGATTTTTCTCTTTTGATTCAAAATTCTATTATTCTATAGAAGATTTAGCTTTTCTTTTAAATTCATTTTCTCTTAATTTTAAATAAATTTTCTTGAATTAAAATTGTACTCTATTTTCGGTTGAAAATTAGTTGAAAATTCAACTATCAAATTTTCATTTAAAATCAATATTTCTTCTTTGAAGATTCAACTAATTGGTTATGAGCTAAACTATTTGTTAAAAATTGATCTTGTTAGTTTAGTTAAAAATAAAAAAATGTCCTTGAAAATGTATCGTTTTTTAATGTAAATTTTTGTATTGTTTGTTTTTTAGAATTTTATCGTCTTTTTTGTTGAAATTTAAATTTTTTATTGTAAATTTAACCGTTTTCTACACAATTCGACCTCATAGTTTATAATTGAATATTTTATTTGAATTTTTCTCTCATTTTATTACAAATCTTTCCTGTTTGAAAATTCAATTTATTTGTCGAAATTCATATTTTTTGTTAGAAAATGAATCTATTTTGTTATTAAATTTTATTTTTCTTCGTTAAAAATGAATCTTTATTGATTGAGAATTCAACTGTTTTCTTGAGAATTCATCCATTTGTTTGAATTCAACTGTTTGGATATAAAATATAAGTCTTTTGTTTATTTTAAAAATTCAACTTTTTTCTTGCAAATTTTTTTTATGGAACATTCTTTTTCCGTATTGAAAATTCGACTGCTTAGTTGAAAATTCAACTCTTTTGTCGAAAATGTAACTATTTGGTTGAAAATTAATTTTTGTGTATCGTCTATTTAACTATGTGGTTATAAACTCAATTTTTTTAGTACTGAAGATTTATATTTTTGCATTAAAAATTTATGTTTTTTCGTATAAAAGTTCTTGGTTAAAAATACAATCGTCTTGTAAAATATACCCAGCAGGCACAAAACTTTAAAAATCACATAAACGTCCTTGGCACGTTCTTAGGACGTCCTATGCCAGCCCAGCAAACCTCTTTAAGACGTCCAATGTCCGAAAGATGTCCTAAAGGCTTCTTAAAGACATGGACGTTCTTGGGACTTCTTTTGGACTGAAATTAGACGTTTTAAGATCATCCCTAGGATGTCAAAAAGACATGTTACAAAAGAGGTCTTAGGGGTGTCCCAGAGACGTCTTTAGGACATCCTTAATTTTTTACCCGCTGGGTATGATCTTTTTGACTCATAGATTTGAGTATTGGGTTTACAATGTTTGTGTTTGAGGTTCATTATTTTAAGAATTTTTTAGCCCCGGGCAGAAGCCATATTAGTTTCGGTAGATTGTCTATTCGTCCGTCGATCCTTTGGACGAACTCAATTTTTAAGGAGAGGAAGGGGGGGGGGATTATATGAGGTGTAGTAGAGGAACTCAGTTGAAACTAATTAGAGGAAGTAAGTAGATGTGAGTGGAGGGGATGCAGGAGAATTGATGAATACGAGGTGAGGAAAAGTGGGATAATGGTGGGGAAATGAGGGGAAGTAAGAGTTAATGACAAGAAATAAAGTATTTAAAATAATTCGAAATTAGAGGAGGAGATTTAGGGGAAGTAGGAGAAATGTGGGGAGAGTAAATTAGGAGAAATGAGTGAAGTGGTGGTATGTAAAGTGAGGGGAAATAAGGTGAAAAAAGTAGGGCAGTTGCGGCGAAGGTAGAGAAAGTTGGGTAAAGGTAGTAGTGGAAGTGAGGTACCTGGTTTAATTTTATTTGTTTTGAAAATTCATCTCCCTTGCTTAAAGGTTAAATTTAAATTTTAATTAAGTACAAATGTTTGAGAATGGCACTTGTGATAACTGAGAAATTAAAATTCTGTGAATTTCAAGGCAACAGATAGAAGCCAGCTTTAAAGGCTCAATCTATGTATACCAACAAAAGAGTTACAGGAAACTAGAGAAAGGAAAATGTTCATCCAGTTACATCCGCAGAGGTAGCTAATTGGCACTGACGTTGGCTTTATCCTCGGCTATGGAAAAAAAAATAAAATACTGGAAGGCAACGATACAAACTATTTCCCTGGCAGAACGCGGATAAAATATTGATACCAAGCCGAGCGTTGTGCCCATACAGTGCCCTCTGTCTGCAGGTATACAGTATATACTAGGGGTGTTATAAAAGAAGCAAGTACAAATATCAACTCTCATTTTCGACTTTTTTTAAATGTCGGGCTAAAAAGGAACCATGTGAAATGAGAAATAAATCAATAATAATGATCTACAAGTATTCATGGCGATGCTTTTGTTTTATTATTGTTCTTTGAATTGGTTCGTTTTCTTATGAAAAGTTTAGAAGCACATAAGGGGTCGTGCAAATAATACGTTACACGTTTTTACTTTGTTTAAATAACGGCGAGAATAAATTTGCCTTGAAGCCAAAAGGAATACAATGATATAAACAAAAAAAACGTGCGACGTATTATGTGCACGCCCCCTGAGCGTAAGAGGAAAATGATAATGTTCAATGGATAATATATGAAATTGTTTAGATTTTTAATAAGTTTTGCATCTTTTATTACCTGAGATACTCCGAATAAAAAAAGCGTACAACCCTTTTGACTTATGATATTATTTTTAGTAAAAATAATTAAATTATTTAAATATATTACACTTACAATTTTTTATTTATAACAGGAGTAAAGTCATTATCCGACAGAGTTTATTGAATAAAACGGCATTATTTGAAATATTATGAAAATCGTATGAATTTGTCTATTTAAACTGTAGAATATTTAAAATAAAAAAATGTTTACTCTTTTACATTATCTTTTACTTTAAAACTTTATTGAATCATTGCAAAAGGGAATCTCTTAAAATTAAACCATTTCGGATTTTAAGCATTCAAAATGAAATAATCTTACATCGAAAGATAGAAAATAGTTTGATTTCATTTTTAAACCTTTGAAAATTTTTTCGTTTGAAAATAATTATATTTCATGGTTTAAAAAACTAATTAAGACCTATGTACGGTTAAACAATATTTATTTTTACACGGAATATCTAAAATTACGTTAGTGGACATTTTAAAAGGTGTGTACACGTACCAAAACATCTGGCTATTTATACCGAAATTTCTGTATAAATAGCCCCTTTACCACCTTTAATAATGTATAAATAGTCCCTTTACCTGCCTCCAATAATAATTTTGTATTCTTAAGCTCACCAATTGAAATAATTTCAATATTAAGCATTTCAAACTGAATAATAGTCCATTTTACAAGTTTAAAGTGTACCATTTTCTAATCTAAAGCGTTTAAAATTGAGAATACTTGAATTTAATTTGCTAAAAGATTGCGAAATATCAAATTTATATCCTTTAAGCTTAAAAATTAACAGCTTTAAAAACAAAAGACTAAAAAAATTGTATTTATTCCTCCAAAATTAAGACTTTCATATTTAGATCAAAGAAAATTTCTTTCAAAACCTTAAATATTCTGAATTTCTTTAATTCTGTAAAGCTTATGAATTCTCTATCCTTTATTAATTTAGAAAATTCCTTAAATTGTCAAAATGCTCTGAAATCCCTGAAATTTTGTGAAGTCCTACAAATCAATTTTTTTGCGTTGAGTACTCAACTATTTGGTCAAAAGATGATTCCTCTTGGTTGAAAACAAGTTGAAAATCAAATTTATGGGTTTTAAAAGTCAACTCTTTCCTAAAAAATTCGATTCTTTAGTTTTGAAACTCAACTTTTCCGTTGAATTTAAATGCAGGACAGATTCCTTATAAGAGTTTTCTTCGCTTATTTCCTTTAATATGCGTAATTAAATTTGAAGCTTTAAACCAAAAATACTTATTTTAATGACCTACATCTTTTATATTTTAAATCATTTTGCATAACGATATGCCGTTTTTTGACTTGATATTATCCAATTTATTCTTATTTTATTTGGTTCATTTTAATTCCAAGAGGAATAAAAAAAAATGAAAAAATACAATTTGAAATTCAAACTTTCTTTTTGAACACCCGTAATATTGTGTATACTCTAGCCTTGTTTGCATGTACTACTGGTTCGCCATAGGCGAGAGATGTTGGTACCTCAACGAATATTGTGAGTTACCTGCTGGCACTGAGCATGCCTTTCCTCCTCACTCCTTTCAATGGCTTTTTTCCTCTCTACTGTTCTCGTTGAAAATGCAGTCTGCAGAGGATAGGCTTGTTTTCCCAGTGGAAAAATGCCCCCTTTTTTTGAACGAGAAAGAATATACAATTATAACGGCAACAATACCTGCATTTGGCATTTGGACTTTATCAAATATTTCAAAATAACTATAAACAATATTCCTGAGGTTAACCATTACTAGGGTAGTTCAAAAAACATCACATTTTATAAAAGGAAGGTGCTCCTACATAGTTTTTTTCTGAATCGTCAAAAAGATTACTGAATTTTGAGGCTACAATAATCTCAACATATGAAGAATAATATGGGAAATTTTAGCTGCTGTTACTGGTTGTCGTCCGGGTAAAAATATTAATTAAAAGATGTTTATGTTGTTGGTGTGTATACCAAGAAAGCTATCATCTTTATATCCTTTTTTTCATCAAATTTGCTATAACGTTTTTATTTTCTCCAAATCTACACAATTTTCATCTTTTGATTTTTTTGTAAAGGCAATGTTGTTATTGAATGTAGTGCAAGAGCAGCATCTCGTTCAGCACTATCATTAATACATTTTAAGGATATTTGTCTCTTTTGACTCCTTAGAAGATTTGAGCGTTTTCTATTTTTTAACATCTTCTTAAAGAAATTAAGTGTTTAATTTTAAACTATGAAATAAAAAATAAGATGCAAACAAAATTAAGAAAGCAAGCTACTTTCCAGTGTTTTTTTCTCTTCATACCCAATTGATCCAATTTGAATCTGTTTTCGGATGATTCTTTTAAATGATAATTTTCTCTAAAGTCCATATTTTGAAATTCATTACTTGTTTAAGAAGCATTAAATATACATAGTCAGTTTAAGTAACATTTAACAATAACAACATGTAAAATACAATATGTTTTGTATTGTTGAATGATATATTTTAATTTGTTTTCTTTATAACATACCTATCATGAGGCTTCAAAGGTTTAGTTTCTGAAAACTGTTTTAGCATTATCGTTAATGCATTTTAATGATTTTATTTTCTACCTTGCTTCCTACAAAGATTTGCGGGTTTACCATTTTTCAATATCTTCTTTTAACAATGAAGTCGAAACATCATGGTTTTTAGGTACCAAATTTTCAATAAAATTATTTGCATAAAGACAAAAGAAAAATCTTTTTCCTTTAGCTACGATTTTTTAGTAAAATTATCTGAATGAAGTTAAAACAAAAGGGTGTTTTCCTTTAGTGATACCATTGAAATATAATTAGATATAATTTAAACGAATTTAAATTCTTATTTAAAAATATTCGTGTGCATAAATATGATAATGGCACCCTCCAAACAATGTTTGAATCGCAAAAATTTTTCTTTGACATCGGGCCAAACAAATATTTGATTGATTGAAACATATATTTCTCTTATTCAAACGAAATTTATTTGATTCTTCTTCTTTATTCATAATATGTCCCCTAAACACATTTCTGAGTGCATTAGACTCTGCCGAAGAAACAAACATTTCGGATTTTATTCACGGCTAGCAAAAATATTTTTCTTAATATCAAAATGAGTCTTCATGATTATTTTCAGATTTTTAAAACCATATGTTCAGTTAGCAGAAACTTTATGAAGTTTAAAACTTCGAAAACAGTGATGTTTTCGACATATTTCAATATTCCGTCACCATTTCTTCATCAAATTATTTTTTACTATACGAACACAGAAAAAACTAAATATAAAGTTTACGTCGATTCCAGATGAAAGATTCACCACAACAAAAATTAATCTTGGCAGATAAACTTTGCATGAATGAGATGTACCGAGAATTACGACGCTAGCGCTATCATCGTCGTTTAACTTCATTAAATTATAGAGGAATTGGGATTCCCATCTGTAAGTTACTTTTCGTGCTTTTTGCTAAATGGTATCAAATAATTTCTAATTCGTCTACAACATTACAATTTAGTTCGGAGCAGATATATCAGTAGGAACAATTTTTTTTCGTGTTTTCCTTTGCTGATTCAACATGCTTTACTGAAAATTGCTTACTTCAACGTGACGCAGTAGACAAGGTCAGAATTATTTTCCTAACCTCGGTGATACTTTCGCCGAAATATTTTTAACTTTTAACCGTTGCAAATCTCACCTGCAACAAATTTTAACTTTTGTTTTTTCTGTGTTCTCTTAAATTTGATGTCCCGATTTATTGCTCCAAATCACTCATACTTTGCCGCTTTCCAATTGCTGCTAAGTACGCCGTAGCAGACGATTGCTTTATTTCATCAAAGGATAAGCTTTCGCCAAATAGCATGTCGATTTAACAGCTGAAAATTTTACATGCAACAAAACTTGACTTTAGTTTTTTTCTTTCAAATCATTTATTTTAATCTAAGAAACGATTTTTAAAAATTAATTGTAACAAAAATCTCGTGATGAATGCATTTAAGTAGGACATAATTTTTATTTGAAAATGGTAATTTCAAAGATAATAAAAAATCGTAAAAAATTATTAAAAAATAATTTTTTAATATGATTTTTAGATCACCAGATTTTTGTACAATAAAAGATTTTTAAAATCATTTTCTACATCAAAATAAAGGAATTCATACCATAAAGAATAATACGATGAAGAAATTGTGACCGAACACTGTAATATATCAATTGAAAAAGTAACTATTTTCAAAGTTTCAAATTTCGAAAAGTTTCTTCTAACTGAAGATATCGTTTTAAAAACCTGAAAAAAATCATGCAGACTAATTTTTATATCTATAGAGAAAGATTGTTGCTAGCAATAAACAAAATTCAAATTTTTCTTTTTTCGTCTCACCACAGACCACATCTGAAATCACAACTTGACATTTATTTAAAATGATTAATTTCGAAGAAAAATTATTCTGATAAACACATTTCTTGGATTAACAAAACAAATAAATAAACGAATGAAATGTTGAATGATTCAGTTAGTGACCAACCGTTAATTTAATTTTCCTCGCATCTGCGCTCATGCGTATATATCCACATTTGTAGCCACGACATTATGATCAATGCATGATTTTACGATACATATGTTACACGTGTATGTTCTCTTGCGTGTCGCCAGCAATCAGTTATTAAAGCAACATGCCTTGTCGACTCGTTAGCTTTTCGTTGGAGAACATGGTCTTTAGCTATGATAATTTACCCTATAGATTTTGTCATCTGAGCAATTTTATTAATTGCAGGGGAAAAAATTAATTGTTTATTATGATAGAATATTATGATCATTTTTCCATATATTAAGCGAATCAATTTTCTAAATAGATTTTAGACAAAATCTTATAAGATTTTAGGACTTTGCATTATTGTTTATTATTAATTTTATACTTTAATTTTGTTTGTCTACTCGTCTAAATCAATATTCCTAAAATATTGATAAATCTTTAAGATTGTGAAAAAAATGTAACTGTCTCCGCTGGGATCTGAACCCAGGACCTTCAGATTTCCGGTCTGATCCCAGCGGAGATAGAGACATTTTTTTCACAACCTTAAAGAATTATCAATATTTTAATAAGATTGACTTAGGCCAATTGACAAACTAAATTAACAAATAAAAATAATAATTAATATTCCTTGGTCAAGAAACCTAAGATCAACAATAACAATTGTTTGTCAGTGTTTTTTATTCTAATATTTGAATTTTACTCGAGTTTTCTAAAAGTTTCCATTTACAACCTTTTAGAAGTTAGTTGAAATTTATAAACTAAAATTAGAAAGATACAATTTTTTAAATCATTTCGAACTTTAATTTTTACTTATTCGATTAAAATTTTTAGCTTCTTTTTACATTTTGATCGTAGAATATAAAAAACGTAACTTTGAAATTTGATACTGTAAATATTTTTTATACTTTTCGAGATAAATAATGAATACTCTAACAAAAATGGAAAGATTTGAGATTGACAGGGTATTTACAATTCTTGAAGTAATCACCCCGTAAATTTTGTGATAATTTTTGTTTAAATTCCATTGGAAGTCTTTATTTTGTTCGGTATTTACAAACTGCCAAAATGTTGAAATAAAGAACATTTACAAGTTTAGGGTTTTTATAAGTTACTCCATTTACAGAACTCATTTTTTAAAGACTTTAATCAAAAAGTTTTTAATTGATGTCATTTTTTCTGAAGAAAATTAAATTTAACAAATAGTTAAAATTGAAATGATGGTGCTATCGAATAATGAAAGTCAACTTTAAATTAGTCATACCCAATCTTCCAACTTAAAAATGGAAATTTTTTAGTAATTTTCTCAATTTTGTTTCAGTTTAGCTTCCTAAAGGTATTTATTACATAAATTATTAGTTAATAATCGTAATCAATAAATTTGAAAATATAAACAGTTTTGTCAAGAAAATTAAATTGATAAAAACATTTTGAAATTCGAATTTAGTGCTGCTAAGAAAATTTTTTTATTAATTTTATCAGGTTATTCTTCACTAATAATTTATATTTACTACCATTCATCTGAATTCAATGGAAAGTCTTTGGACTTTAAAAATTTGTTCTATTTGTTCTTCTAGATTCACTTTAATTTTGCTTAATTCAAACAAATATTTAGTATTTTTTCAATTCATTTAAACTAATTTGGACTTCATTTTTATTTTGTTTCGTCTGCAATCTTAAAATATTTTCGAATCATTTTTAATTAATTTGCTTTATTTTGTTCTACTTTAATTTTTGCGAATTCAACCAATTTAGTTCGTTCTTAAAATTTTGTTTTAATTCACCTGAATTTTGGTAATTTTTTCGTTGATTTCTGCTCACTCCAATTTAACTGAATTCACCAGAAGATTTTTGGCTTCCAAAATTTTTGTATTTATAATTTTTCAAACTCCTATGAATTTCATTAAAGTCTCTTGGGTATTATTTAGAATTCTTTTTAATTTGTTTAATCCTCTCTACATTTTTTCGAATGAAATTGAACTCTTCTAATTTTTCGAATTGAACGGATTCTCCTTTTTTAAAATCATCCTGAAGTCCGCTGAACTAAATTTAAAATATAAAAAATTAAGCAAAATTCTTTTGGATTCCCTCGAACTTTTCTCAATTCCACTAAATTTAACGAATTCAGTCAATTTTTCTATTTGTTTAAATATTTTTCAATTTACTTAAATTTTGTTTATTTTTCCTAAATTCTGTCCACTCCGATTTTACTGAATTGAATGGTTTATGAATTATTTCAAATTATCCCTTTTTGGTTAGAAATGAGTAACCTATGATCACTTTTTTCTGTTTCAATTCAAAATTCAAGTTACAAAATTCTACATTTTTTGTTAGCAAAGAAATGGTATCTTAAGTAAAATAACCAATCTTAAAAAAAATTGAACTTCATATTCTTATTTTCAATCTAAAAGATGAATTCTTTACCAAAAAATGACGAATTTTCAACTCAAAACATCAAACGTCTATCAAACAAAATAATTTTTTTACGAAAAGTGGATTAGTTAAATTGTCAGTTATAATAATTAATTTTCACTAGTAAAAACTAATTTTCAACCAAAGAAATAAATTTCGAACCAAACAGATTTATTTTCTGTCATAAAAGTTTGATAATTTAAAAATACACGGATTTTCAACCAAATATCCATTTTTAAAGGAAGTTTCAACTTAAGTTAAATTTTCCACACAAAAAAAATGAATTTCATACCGCAGAAGATAAGTTTTAAACCAAAAAAGAAATGGTTGAATTTTCAGTTAAAAAAAAAATTTTTAACAAAACAAGGAATTTTTTAACAAGAAAATTGAAATTTTTAATCAAGGACATAAATTGTTACTAAAAAAATAACTAATAAATCAAAATGAATGAATTATTGAGAAAAAAAATAGTTTAAGGGTCCAAAGGAAACAGAAAGAGTTTACAAAAAAAAAGATTCACATTTTTAAGCAAAGAAATTAAGTTTCAATTAAAACGATCAATCTTTAATAAAACAAAAAAAAAAAATAAAAAAGTGTTGATAAAAATGGAATAGTTAAATTTGCAGTGAAAATAGTTCTTTTTCAAAAATAAAAACGAATTTCCATTGAAAGCAATGAATTTTTAACTAAAAAGATTCATTGTCTCCCAAATAGATTGCTATTTACCAAAATAATCATATTTTCAACTAAGCATTACATTTTTAGAGGAATATTGAAACTGATACATTTATGAAAATAAAACACAATTTTCAACTGAAGAAGAAAAAATTTGTCTTCTTCAATTTAAAATTAATTGTTTAACTTGACCTAGCATGAAATAATTAAATTTTAAGTTAAAAAAAAATCATCAAAAAAAAATTGAATTTGAAACAAAATAGTACAATGTTCAGCAAATAAATCCAGTTTCAACTCAAATTATGAATCTTCAACAAAAAACATAAATTTTCAGCCCAATAGTTGAATTTTCAACCTAAATGATGATTTTTCTACCAAAAAAATGAGAAATTTTCAACAACAAAAAAACTTTTGACAAAATATTTAAATTTTCAGGTAAAATAAATAATTTTCAAAAAAAAAACTATAATCTTACATCAAAGATCTTGCATCAAACAAACATTTTCAACCAATATTTTGCCAAAAAGGATTGATTTTAAACAAGATTAACGAGTGTTCAACCAAATTTGGAATTTTTAAAGGAATTTCCAACCGAAGAAGATAGTATTAAACCAAAGATGAAACAGGTGCATTTTCAATTTAAAAAATTAATTTTCGACAAAAAACAAAGGAAAGTTTTATCAAAATATAGTAAAAACCTTGAAACAACGTAATAAAGTTTGAACTAAAATAATGAATCCTTAAACACAACTAAATTTTTAACCCAATAGTTGATTTTTTAAACTAAAAGATTAATTTTCTTCACCAAAAAGTTAAATATCCAACAAAATAGATTAATTTTCAACTAAGAAGATGAAATTTCCGTAAAAAAGATACATTTTCGACAAAAAATGGAATAGCTTAATTTTCAGGTAAAATAAATATTTTTCAAAGAGAGAAACACGTTTTAAATCGAATCAATGCATTCTTAAGCAAGCATATTTATTTTCTGCTAAAGTGATTGATTTGAACAAAATCCACGGATTTTTAAACAATTTTTTTTTAAAGAAATTTTCAACCTAATAGTTATATTTTCTGCACAAAAAATTAATTTTTAACTGAAGAAGATAAATGTTGTACCAGACATGAAATAATTAAATTTTCAGTTAAAAAATTCATTTTTCGCTAAAATCAAAATAAATGTTTAAAAAATAGTAAAATTTTTCATCAAAGGAATTCCCTTTTAAATAAAATAATGTATGTTTAACAAAAAAATAAAAAAGCGAAAATGTCGATAAAAAATAAAATACTGAAATGTTCGGTTAAAATAATTAATTTTCAATAAATAAGAATGAATTTTCAGCCAAAGCAATCAATTTTTAACTGAACAGATTAATTTTCTCCATAATGGTTTCATTTCCAACAAAATATTTAGAGTTTCAACCTAGTTTTGAATTTTTAAGGGAATTTTCATCCTGACAGAGTTTCAAACAAAAAAAAAAGAATTTTCTCCTGAAGAAGATAAATGTTAAATCAAACATAAATTAGTTGAAGAATTAATGTTGACAAAACGAGTTTTTAAGAAAATAGTAAAATTTTTAAGTGAAAAATTAAGTTTAAAATAAAATAATGAATCTTCAAACAAACAAAAAATTAATTTTTAACCCAATAGTTGAATCTTCAACCTAGAAGATGAATTTTCAACTAAGAAGATTAAATATCTATCACAAAAGATAAATTTTCAAAAAAATGGAATAATTCAATTGTCGCGTAAAATAAATAATTTTCAACAATAAAAACTAGTTTTGAATCGAATCAATGAATCTTCAGCCAAGAAGATTTACTGTAAAAAAAATTGATTTTAAACAAAATCCAAGGATTTTTAACCACGTTTTTAATTTTTAAAGGAGTTTTGACCCTGACAGTCAAACCTTGCATACAATTAACTTGTAAATACAGAAGATAAATATTGTAACAAAGATGAAATATTTAAATTTTCAGTTAACAAACTTATTTAACAATAGAGTTTTTAGGAAAATGGTTAAACCTTTAAGCAAAAAAATTAAGTTTTAACTAAAATAATGAATCTTCAAGAAACAAAAAACCATGCATTTTTAACTCATATTTTGAATTTTTAAATTAATTTCTAACTGAAGAAGAGAAATGTTATACCAAACACGAAACAGTTACATTTGCAGTTAAAAAAATTAATTTTCAACAAAAAGCAAGAGAAATTTTCAACAAAATAGTAAAAATTTTGAAGCCAAGAAATAAAGTTTTAGCTAAAATAATGAATCTTTAACAACAACAACAAAAATTGTAACCCATTAGATGATTTTTTAAACTAAAATATAAATTTTCTTTAACAAAATGTCAAATTTCCAACAAAATAGATGAATTTTCTAAAAAATATTTAAATTTTCAACCAAACAGATGATTTTTTCAACGAAGAATATTAAATGTCTATAAAAAAGATAAATTTTCAAACAATTTTTCTGATACGAAATTTTCAACCATATAGTTATATTTTCTACACAAAGAATTAATTTTTAACTGACGATGATAAATTCTACACTAGACATGAAATAGTTAAATTGAGTTTTTAACACAATAATAAAACTTTTCAGTAAAAAAATTAAGTATTATCAAAAATAATGAACCGTCAAGAAACAAAAAAATTAATATTTAATCACACAGTTGAATTTTCAACCTGAAAGATGAATTTTCAACTCAGAAGAGTAAGCGTCTATCAAAAAAGATAAATTTGGGAAAAAATGGAGTAATTCCATTTTTAGGTAAAATAAATGATTTACAAAATAAAATCTAGTTTTGAATCGAATAAATTCATTTTCAGCCAAACAGATTAACTTCCAGCAAAAAAAATTATTGTAAATTATTGTAAAAGCAAAAAATTAAGTTTTCACTAAAGTAATGAATCTTCAACTAACGAAAAAACGAATTTTTAACCCAAAACGTGAATTTTCAACTAATAAGATTAAATGTCGATTAAAAAAGATAAATTTTCGACAAGAAATGGAATAGTTAAATTTTGAGGTAAAATAAATCATTTTTAACAGGAACAAATAGTTTGCAATCTAACCAATGAATTTGAAAATAAACATATTAATTTCCTGCAAAAGTTATTTATTTTATGCAGAATCCACTGATTTCCAACCACATTTTTAATTTTTAAAAGAATTTTCAACCTAATAGTAGTTAAATTTTCCACCATAAAGTAAATTAGTTTTAACTGAGAAAGATAAATGTTAAAACAAACACGAAATAATTAAATGTTCAGCTAAAGAAATTAATTTCCATCAAAAAAAATTTTCTTGTCAAAATATTAAAATTTTAAAGCAAAGAAATTAAGTTTGAACTAAAATCAGGAATCTTTAACCAAAAAATGAGTTTTTAGCCCAATAGTTTAATTTTTAACTTAAAAAATTAATTTTATACAAAAAGAAATGAAAATGTTTGAACTAATTAGATGAATTTTCTAGTAAATAGTTCAATTTTTTAACAAAAAGATTAATTTTTTGTTAAAAATATACGTAGAGGTCTGAATTATATTCTGAAAAGAGGAATTCTTTTCAAGTTTCAGGATTAAAATTCAGGGTATTCTCTCTTCGTAAACCGTGTTTGATGAAAGACATATATTCTCTGGGATTATCTTGCACTAAATTTTTTGTAGCTTTTTCTCCCTATCTTGCGATTTTCCGACTGATATCTCCTTTTATGGGTTTTCTTTCGTTTCTAATGGCTCACTGCGATAGATAAGGATTATACTGAAATATTAAAAAGGAAAAAACATGGATTTTTACGAGTACCGAGAGGAGAATACAAACTTCATAAATATTCATGTCTGAATCTCTAATATTATTTCAACGGAGTTAAAATTTCAAATCGAGATATATTGCATTTTCAAGAAAATAGTTTGATTTTCGTCCAAAAATGATTAGTATTTTATCCAGAGAAATTAATTTTTAAGCATCAAGAACGAATTTTCAACCAAAAACTTTTCTAAAAAAAAAAACATTTTAATCTAATAAGACGAATTTTTAACAAAGTTAAATTCTGTAATTAAAACATTTACTTTTAAATCAAATATTTTAATTCTCAAAAAAATCATTAAGTTTCCACTACAATATGTCATAATTTAGAACGAATTTTTGATTAAATAGTTCCATTTTTAAATAAAAAATTTTAAACTCCAATCAGAAAATGATCAATTTTCAATTAAATAGTTGAATTTTATATAACAAAGACGAAGTTGAAAAAACAGCCAAATTAAAAAAAAACAGTTTGCAGTTAAATATTTAAATCCTTAATTATGTAATTACTTTTTTTTTTTAAAGAAAAATATATGAATTTTTAATGAAGTTACATTTTCAATGAAAGAGAGAAGAATTTTACAGGAAAAATAAATTCCACAGGAGAAATGTAATAGTTAACATTTAAATCAAAACATTTTTAATTTGAAATAAAACCATTTGAATTGAAGCTAAAACACTATAATCCAGAAAAAGAGTTACATTTTTAAACTAGAAACATTTTTTAGTCCTGAGAAAAAAAAGTTTCTACTCAATTTTTGAATTTTGAAACAAAACAAAGGCAAAAAAAAAGTTTATTTTCAACCATTTAGTTGAATTTTCTACAAAAATATTTAAAATTCAAACCCAATGCACTAATTATCAACAATCAAATTGAATCTTTAATTCATGAAGACGAATTTTTTACAAATAAGTTTAATTTTCAACCCGAAATTATACATTTTGAATGCAAAATAAAATATAAATATAATATAATATAATATTATATAATATATATATAATATAATATAATATAAATTAAAAACGATTTTAATTTTTAATAAAAATCAGGTTAATTCAATAAAAAAAGGCAAAATTTGAATTTTCCTGAAAAATAATTAAATTTTCAAGAAGGGAAAATTTTTCATTCGAGAGAGAAAAAAAAGTATCCAAATTGTTAATTGTAATATGCAAAACCTTTTGGTTTAATGAACTTGTTTTTAATGAACTCCCTAAAAAATAGTTGAATTTTCCATACAAAAATATAATTTTTCATACATAAATTGTTGGAAAAATTTTTGAATTTTTATCTAAAAAAATTAATTTAAAAATAATAATCAAATAGTTCATTTTTCAGTTAAAAAAATTAATCTTTATGAAAAATAATCATTTTTTAGGAAACTAATTTAATCTTGAACCAATAACAATAATATCCTAATGAATAATTTAAATTGCGAATTTTCAACTGAAACGATCAATTGCGAACCTCAAATGGAACAATACAATTTACAGTAAAAAAAAATATTTGTTTTTTTTAACAAAACAGTAAAATCTTCAATCAATAAAATTAAAATTGAACAAAACAGTTCAAATTTCAAACCATTAATTGGATCTTCTACCAGAAAAGATGAATTTTTAATGAAAAATGTAGTCGTTCAATTTTTCACTGAATACGATCAATTTTGAACCGAAAATCGAACAGCCAAAATTGCAGAAAAAAAAGTATAAAAAAATTCAACAAAATAGTTCCAGCTTCAACCAGCTAAGTAGGTGTTTTATCAGAAAAATTGTTTAATTTTCAAACAAAAAAGGGAAATTTTCTCAAAACTGTTAAATTTTTTACATAAATATATAAATTGTTATTAGAAAGATAACTTTTAACCAAATAGTTGAAGTTTCTATGAAAGGGATCGAATTTTCATCAACACAGCTGAATTTTTAAGTTAAATATTGGACTTTTAATTGAAAAACTATAAATTTTGAACGAAAAATATGGATTTTCAGCTAATAAAATTAATAATAAAGTAATAATACATAAATTAAGAAATTATTTCAACTTTCAACAAATTAGTTGAATTTTTAATTCAGGAGATTAATTTTCTACTAACAAATATGGAACTACAAGAAAATAGAAAATTTTTCAAAGAAATTTTAGAATTACTAACTAAAAATGATCAATTTCCAATAAATAATCGAACAGTTAAATTTTCATTGAACAACATTAATTTTCAAGTCAAACAAAATGAAATTTCAACAAAATAATCAATCTTCTACAAAATAACAGAATTTTGAACCAAAAGAGATCAATTCTGTATCACAAATATAGTAGTAGAAGGAGACTTTCCACTTTAAAATAATTATATTTAAATAAGAACAAAACTAAATTGATTTTCTTATTGGTTGCTATTAATTTAGCTCGCTCTTACATCGATAAAAATTTGAAAAAAGAGTCCAGTTTTTGAAAAAGAACGAAATTATGCAGTAAGTTGTTTGATATTTTAAACAAAATCACCAATCTTCATTATTTCAAGCATTTCAAACAATAGCCAAAATCATAAAAAAAAACTTATTACCCTCCTCCTAATAGTGTGACGTGGTTTTTGAACAGACCCTAAATGTGTATTTTTTGCAAAACCGGATGTATTTAAAATTCATCATAAAAAAGCTTTTAAATTGCGAGCTTCTGAGTTCATATTTTTTAAATTGTCCACAATCAAGCAGAGAAACTTGTAATTGATATTTTTCACAAAAACGCTGATACGACGTAGGCAGAAATGTCGTTTTTAACGATCTCGTTTAACGATATCCACTGATCACCGCCGGTGAAACTGAGCTCGCAACTGAATAAAGGCGAGTATCATAAGGCGATAAAAATAGGTGAAAAAAAAGTTACGAAGCGATTGAGCCCCTCTGGGCATCTCGTGACGAGGTTGACAGAGAGCGAATGAAATAACAAAGCGATATCTTGCTCCAGTGTTTCCGGGATTATTAAACATTTTTCTGAAGCTAGGTGCACCTCTCTTTTAAACTCAATCACTAGTTCTACAATTCTTACAACAATTACTAAAAAAATGGTTTCAAAAGAGATTATTTTTGCCTACAAAAACCTATTTTGTAGCCTATTAAGAGGATTTTTAGGTCGTTCAAATCTCCCGCTCTCATACTTTACGCTCCCCCCTACTCCTCTATATCACATTTCTTCCCCCTTACTTCCTCCTTCACACTCTACTACAAATTCCTCCGCATCTATTTCCCCCTTTCCTCGATATTTTAAACTCTCTTTTAACCTCTCTTTTACCCTCTATTCTAAGTTTAATCACTAGTACTACAATTCTTCCAACGTTTATAAAAGAAATGATTCCAAAATATATTTAATTACAGAGTACAGGGGTAAGCTACGTTTTGAAAAAGGAATTTAGTTTAAAATTTATTTTTGCCTAAAACAAAGTGTTCGGTATACATACATACTACTCCTAAATTCCTCTACTTTTTCCTTAAAACACTACTACAACTTCCCTAGCAACTACTTCCTCCTTTCCTCGATCTTCCAGCTAACACTCACTTTTGCCTACTTCCCTTCCCCAGCCACCAATAGCTTTCCTCTACTAAACCTCACTTCTAGTAATTTTTCTCACATTTATTTTCTTACACTCACTTCACCTACTCCTCCTCCTTATTTACCCCTACTTTGCTTTTCCTCATTACCATCACTTTTCCTAGTGTCTCTCCCCTCACTTCTCATAATTGACATACTTCGTTCCCGTTGTTCCCTTTCATCTCTTTTACCGCCTCTAATTTTAGCTAAGTCCGCTCCCTAATTTACCTTTATTTTCCATAGTGCATCTGCTTTGTCTCCCCTCATTTCAACTCAACTCATTCTCTTCTCCTCGCCTCATTTTCTCCTACCTCCTAATACGCGCTCTCCTCGAGCCCCCTTCCTGCATTTTTCTTAACTTCCCATACACGTTCTCCCCTTCACTCCAAAGTATTCACCCTTCTTCCTCTACTCCTAGTTTCTCTCCCCTCACTTCTCCTATTTCATTTTCTTTGTGCCCCTCATCTCCCTCACTTCTCCTACTCAAAATTATTTAAATTATTTAATTTACCCTCATTTTCCATACCTCATCTGCTTCCCCTCCCCTCATTTCGACACACCTCACCTGCTTCTTCTCTTATTGTCTCCTACTTCTCCGCACGTCCTTCCCCTCGCGCTCCCTTCCCGTATTTTTCTTTACTTCCCATCCAACTTCACCCCCTCACTCCACCTTATTCCCTCTTCTTCCCCTACTCATACTTGGAATGATCAATGCAATTATTATTGATTACCAAAAGTGGAATTTCTAAATTTCGTCAAATTTTCCAAAAAACCAACCCCTTTTCTCGTTTTTTTGAAATTATTCTAAATTCAAAAGTCTACGATCATATTTTTTATTCAAAATTCATCTCGTCTGGGTCAAAATTCTATTATTTCGTTAAAGATTGAACTATTTTGTTTAAAATTATTATTTTTTTAAAATTAATTTTCTTTACTTGAAATTTAAATATTCCATGATTGATGGAAAAAAAATTTTATTTGAAAATTCAACAAGTTTGTTGCGAATTTGTATATTTTTTGCACACATCTTCGTGTTTCTTGGTAAAATATTAAGCATCTGGATTAAAAATTCAAGAAATTTTTGGAAAGTTGAACTACATTATCAATTTATTCATTGTTACCTTAGTATATTACTTTATTTGTTACAGATCCAACTCTTTAGTTATAAAAACTATTTTCTTGACATATCGTTCTTTTTGGGGTGGAAATCCATTTTTTAAATGCAAATTTCACTATTCGACTGTTTAGTGAAAATCGATTGTTCTTAAATTAAAAGTTAAGTATTTTGCTTGCAAATTCAACTGCTTGGTTGCAAAGTCTATTAGTTCTGTAGAAATTCAACTACATGGTTAAAGATTATCATTTGGTTGAAAAATTCTTATTTTCGTATTGAATATTCAACTGTTTTTTTTAAAGAATTCACCTTTTTGTTTGAAAATTAATATCTTTTTGTAGAAACTTCTTTTGCTCCAAATACAACTGTTTTATTGAAAATTTGACTTTCTTGGTTAAATTTAACTGTTTTTTATTTGAAAATAAAATTTCTTTTTGTTGAAATATCAACTAGTACATTGTTTATAGATAATTCTTTTTTTGTTATATTATACTGTATTTTTATTATAAATTAAAATATTTGTTTGTTAAAACTTTATTAGTTTAGTTGTAAATTTAAAGGTTTGGTTAAAAAATAAATCAATTTTTGAAATCTACTTTTCTTTCGTTATAAATGACTATTTTTATTTGATATTTAAACTCGCTATGTTTTTTATATATCTTTTCCGGTTAAAAAGTTGACGTCGTTAAAAAACACTCGACTTTTTAGTTTAAAAACTGAACTCCTTGGATCTAATTTATCTTTTCTGGGTATAAAACTAATATTTTTTGTTAAAAAGTTAGCTATTTTTTTGATGGGTCAACTATTGTTTTTTTCATTCGTCTTTTTCGTCTAATTCAATTGGATCAGGATTCAATTTTTTTGCTAAAACCTAACTTTTTAAAGTGAAAATTTAACTATACACGCATTCGGTAGAAAAATTATGTATTTTATCAGAAATTTATCTTATGGTTTTAAATTTACATTACCTGATTAAAAATGAACATATTTATTTAAAATTCAACTTTTCTGTGTTGAAATTTGACTATTTGGGAGAAAAATAAAATTTCTTCAATAAATTTAAATATTTTTTGGCTTGAAGATTTATCTATTTGGTTGAAAAAGAAGCTAATTTTAAGTCAAAGGCCTAAAAAACTAAAGTCAAAGCTAAAAAACTAAACTCTTGCGTAGAAAATTAATCTATTTTTGTTCAAAGTTAGCATTTTTTAAAAATAAAAACTGCAAGTATTTATTAAAAAATATATTTATAAATTCGTCCCTGCTTTAATGAGGTTAGAAAACGCCTCTATAAGTAAACTAAACTGATTAAAACAGTAATCTGATTGAATCTATCGACACATTTGTAATAACCGCAAGCTTTGAAGTTCCGTTCCATCAACCTTGAAATACTCTCAAGTTGGCATTGTGGATATTAAATTTATCGTTTTCAAGAGCAGCTGTCGTTTAATTAAAGGGGAGAAACGTGCTCCTTCAAGGATGCTTTTACCTTTCCGAACTTTCAGACAGAATATCGCGAATGAAACGCTCGAAAGTTGGTAGTTCTATCTGCACAGATTTCCGGATGTTTAACTAATTAATTAATATATGTTCGTATTTTCATAGCCATTTCACGATGCGAGGACACTCGTAGAGTGCTCGTAGCAAAATGCGTTCATTAGTCTCGTTTCGTGAAATATATTCCAAATAAATTCTCATTAGTGTTTCTCTATATGGGTATTTCTCTACATAAGGGTGACTTTTGCTTCCCCGTATAATATCATTTCAAATATTTATTGAATGGTTTTAAAATTTGCTAAATTTATTTATTTAAGTTCGAAATTAAATCTACTTTTTTATTAATAATTTTAGGTATAATATTTAAAGTGTATATCCAGCAATATATATATACTCTCTAGGCATTATATATCTAACACCGTACAGAGTCTACGCTGTTAAAACAATCTAATAGAAATTTAATATACAAGTGAGTAAGGTCATTTGCATATGCCGTAAATTAATTTTGATGTACCATCATTTAGCGAAATTAATATATATGTATATTAAAGCCGATGAAATAGATTGTGTGAAAACGACAAGTTCTTTGACATCGTAAAATAAATATCTAGGGGAAAAAATTCTGTCTCATTATTTATAATTGAACATTACTGCCATTACTGTAAATTACTTTTAAATTGTGTAAAAAATGATGTAACTTTTCTAATAAATGATCAATATACGATATATGAAATTTAATATAAATATTCTCTTGATGGCCATTTCGTATACCGAAGTTTTAAATTTAATATACAAATGTTAATCAAATGCATATTAAAATTGCAATTTTTTTTTAAAGTTTAAGCAAGGTATCTAAGAATCTATAATAGACAGATTTCCTAGGCATTATATATGAATAATGCCCAGAAAGGACTAGGCAAAGTGTGTAATCGAGGTTCTCCTTTTGCTAATTTTTTTCTTTTTTTATCAACTTTTCTTTTAAAAAGTTAGAAATGTCAGAAAAAAGCGTAACTGTGTAACGAAACAAGTTCTTTTCAAATTTCCCTGGAAGAAAAAGTGCCATGTTGTAATAAATAGCCAGACAATGTGTTTTGTATTCTTTAAGTGTTCGTCAATTATTGATCACGCCCTTCTTTAATTGCATCATTATATTAAGAAAAAAGATTA
>JAWWLR010000158.1:53251555-53263136 GCA_035041075.1 Acraspis erinacei | reverse complement strand
TGCGCTTCATTAATTGTATCATTATATTCAAAATGAAGATCATATACTTAAGTTTCTCGTGCCGGGCATTCTATTTATTGTCCAAAGATTATATATAATGCCTAAATATTATATATATATATATATATATATATATATATAATACCTGGATCATATAATTTGTCTGTAAAAAATACACCGTGATCAGAGCAGCAAGACTATAATACTTTACCTACTTCGTGCCGGGCATTATATATAATGCCTAGGGTTTATAGAGATTGCCTTGAAAAATGTATGTAATAAATATTAGATGAAACATATATATATATTGTCTAAACTGGTCAGGCATTATATATCATGCCTGGATAATATACATTGCCTCTATCATATACACCGAAATCAGAGTAAAAAAAATAATAAAGTTCAAATTTAGATTCCTAAATTACTTCCTTTCCGCCTCAGTAGAGATAATCATATAACAAAGCAAAAAAGAACAAGAAAATTGAAAGAGTTAACCAAAACTAACCCCTTACTCTCTCCTCAAAATACATCAAATTAAAAATATATACAGGTATTTGTCAAAAATATACTTAATTAAAATTAAAAAATTAATCATTTTTTATTAAAAAATTAAAAACTAAAATTATTTACTTGCAAATAATAATAACTGTCCAAATTTTCCGTTTTACGTCTTCAAAATTGAACTACATATTCCAAAAGCACGTTTAAAATTTTATAATTTTAGGCTCTACATATTTCGCCTAATTGAATTTTCAACTATCAATCTTAAAAATTGAAGAATTTAAGATAAAAAAAACTGTTAAAATCGAAGCTTTTTATTGCAAACTTAATTAATTAATAAAAATATACAATTATACAATTATTTTCCAAATTCAGAAATTTTTAACTGTAACTAATTAATATGGTGGAGCGTTCAATTGTAATTTTTAAAAATTGAAGACTTCAAGAGTTTTTGTTTTTCATAGTTTATAATTATAATTTTTGAAAGTTTTAAGTTTTACAATTTGAACTCCTGTAATTTTTCAAATTCTCCGTTAAAAATTCTTGAAGTTGAAAAAACTAGAAATGAAAATTCTTGACTCTTGACAATATTTAAAAAGATTGATTTATAAATCTTTAAAATTGAATGAATTTATGATGAATTCCAATTGAAGATATTAGAAATTAAACAAATTTTCGTGATGAGTCTTCGAAATTGAACTACTTATTCCAAAATACAATATAAATAGTAAAAAAAATTATTTTTTATTTTGTGTTTTAAAAATTCAAGAATTTTTCCATGATGAATCTTCAAAATTCTAGAGTTTATAATCCCATATCTTTTAAATAAGATTCTAATTTTGCCAGCTGATAGTTAAGAATTACGCTAGTTTTAGGTTTGACAATTACAAATGTTGTAATTTTGACAATTCACATTACAAATTCCTTTAATTTGGAAGATTTGAAATTGAAAAAATTCGGGTATTTTATTTTTAAACATTTTAAATTTATCAATTTCAATTTCTAATGTTTAAAATACATATTTTTATATTCTTAATTCACGTATTTAATGAGTAATTTCATTTTTATGAAATTCAGATCACTAATTCATATTCTCAAAAATGTCTAATGAATTTAAAAAAAATTCAAAAAACATGAGAAAAATATTTTTAAGTTTAAATAATTTGGAAATTGTTTATTCTAGGACAAATAAATAGTTCGAATAAAAAAACACATTCAGCAAAATAATTTTGGAAAAAAGATTTTTCCTATCAAAAGCTCTTTAAAAAGAAAATTTTCGTTCTCTATATATAAAATACTTATTTATTCCAGCTTTTACGAATTTTTCATTATCTTATTTTAATAATGTTTTTTTATGTTTTCCCTCTTTCGATGTATCCTACGAATAATTTGCATATTATAAAAGCGGGTGAGAGTCTAGTTTCATTTTCTCATTATGGAAAATCATCTCTTACGTTTCTCAGTGAAAGAGATTTTTTATTTACTATTTTTTTTTTATTCAAGGATTCTGTTAACAATACAACTCGGAGCTAACAATGCGTTCATAATATGCTTTAACGTTGGATATTTTTTCTCGATGTAAAACATTTTTTGTAGAATAAGCGAAGCATAAAGTCTGTTAATTAGGTTATAATAATTTATAATTAATAATTATGGGATATTTATTATTTTATATAAAATCAAATTATTTTATTAAATCTGAAATATTTATTATCTACTAGTGAAAATAAAGAATGTGGAATAATTCGATTTTTAATTGGATCGAAAACATTATTTTAGAATAACATAAAAACATTTATTCTATTTATAATAAATAACGCAAGTTTAAAAATAACGATTCAATGGTTAAAAAGTGGGCTTTAATTTTTTAATCGTAATTTCTTGTATTTATTGACAATTTTTCTATATAAACGATGTAGAATCTTTTTTTAATTCAAAATAACAATTATATCTGCCTATTGAGAAACAAAAAATTCAAATTATGTTATTAGTCTTTACAATAAAATTAATTATGCCAATAATTATTCGAAATTTACAAAGATTTATAAGGACTTCATCAGATTTAAAAGGTTTTAGGGTATTTTCGATAATGCCAAGGAAGTTGAAAAATGTGAAAGGTTTTCAGTGAGATATTAATACATCTAAAAGTTCTGAAAATTTTATAACATTTTTATAAATTACTAAGAATTTTAAAAGCAGATTTCCCATATTGAAATAAATTTTTGAATATTCAAAGTCATTTTAAAATATTCATATGAGATTTGCAAATAGAAAAAAATGAAGTGATTTTAAATTATTTGAAATATTGTAGGGAATTTGTAAATATTCAATGGAATTTTTCATATTTTTTTAATATATTAAAAATATATTAAATATCTTAAATATTTTAGAGTACTTTTAAAGACTTTTTTAAAAAAGGTTTTAAAAGTATTTAAATTTTTTCAAGGTATTTTCCAGAGCTTCAAATTTTGTTTGAAAGATTTCGAAGACTTTAAAATAATTTAGTGTATTTTAGAAGGTTCCAAGGCATTCCCATGAGGTTTAAATAGAAAAGGATTTCAAAATTTTTAGGGACTTTAAACAGATACCAATGAAATTTTTTCATAGATTTTAATGAACTAAAAGGAATTCCAGAAACTGTAGTGTATTTTTAAAGACTCCAAGGATTTTTTAGGAACTTTAAAAAATTCCAAAGTATTTCAAAAGATTTCATTTGAATTGAAATATTTCAGGGTATTTTCAAATATTTATATGAGATTTGCAATAGATTTTTAAAAAACTGAAATGATTTTAATTTATTTGAAATATTGTAGGTTGTTTTTAAATATTCCTAGGAATTTTCGATATTTTTTTAATACATTAAAAAAATTTTAAATATCGGAAATATTTTAGTGTATTTTTAAATACTCCAAGGAATGTTAAAGATGTTCAACGATTTATTTATTTTCTTTAATATTCCAATGACTTTTCAATAGATTTTAGTATATTAAAACTATTTTCAAATATTCTATGAATTTTTTTAATCTTTCAAAGAATTTTCGATGTATTTTAATAAGCTGAAGGGGTTTTAAAATGTTTCAGGGAATTTTTAAAGATTCCAAGGAATTTTCAAGAGCTTTAAGAAATTTTGAAGATTAAAAGGATTAAATATATTTTGGGCTATTTTACAATATAATAAATTATAAAAATTAATAATATTTTTAGGTATTTTTAAGGGATCCAAGGAATTTTGAAGAGATTTAACAAATTTCACAAGATTTCAACGCTTTAAGAATTTTTAAAAGGATTCCAATGAAGTTTCAATAGATTTCAAAATAGTAAAATTATTTCAAAGGATTTGAAACATTTGATGTTATTTTGAAAAATTCTGAGGAGTTGTCAGTATATTTCAATAAATTGAATGGATTTAAAATGATTTCAATTATTTAACGGATTTTGAAAAGATTGCAAGTAATTTTTAATGGATTTCAAACGATAGTACGATATTTTTTAATTTTTAAGGATATTTTAACTGTTATACAAAATTTCAAAGGATTTCAGAGGATTCAAATTTATTTTATGAAATGTTAAAAGATTATTACGAATTTTTATTAGATTTAAATATATTGAAGGGCTTTTAAAGGATTTCACAGATTTTTTTCAAGTTACCAAGGAATTTTTAGTAGATATTAATTAATTAAAAGGATTGTATAAATTTTCGGGACATTTTAAAAATTCCAAGAAGTTTTCAATAATTTTCAAAAAATTGAAGAAATTTTTTTTTCAATGTTGTCAGGTTTTTTTAAAGGATTGCAAGAAATTTTTAATAGATTTAAAGATACTATTAAAATTATTTATAGAGAATTAAAAAAAATTAATTAAATGCATTTTGAAAGCATTCCTATCGACTTCAAGGGATTTTCAAAATTGATAGGTTTTTTAAACGGTTTATTTAGAGTTCCTTAATGAATTTTTTAAATTTTATTTAAATAGTATATTATATAAGATCTTTCACTGTTTCTCAACAAATTAAATTTTTTAAAATTTTTAATGATATTTACTTTTACGACTAAAACAAAAACTAATTTTTCTATGCCAAAAGGAACTATAAAAATGTTTAGATCCTTTTTAGGTTACAACTTTTTCTCACTAATAATTTTTTTTATCTACTATATTTTTCCCAAAAATTTAATTTTTAATTTTTTACGATTAGAACAAAAAATACGCATCTTTTTAAAAAATTATTTAAAGAGAATTTGTATATAAAATTTAGGAGCAAACTTTTTGTTAATTAACATTTTCTGTTACAGCACCGATGTTGCCATTGCTAAAATGCCGCAATCTTTAAAACATTAATAAAGACATTTTTCTTGTAATACCGGATTTGTTATAAGATTTCAAATGGAAAAATGTCAATTTTGTAAAAAAATATAGCAGCAAGAATTAAATTATAATGTCGAAAATTTCAATAATTTTTAAATACTTACAAATTTCGTTTTTTAACAATTATTTAGCACATTTTAATGAATTTCAGTAATAATTATAAAAAATATTATTGCTTTGAAGCTAAGCAAATCGTGCAGTCTTGCTGTGAGTCAATAAACTTATTTTTCTGGAGCGTTTTGTTGAACTAACCAAAAAATGTTGGTAGGCTCAACAAAATTCTTTGACACACTCAACAAAAAATGCTCAACTAAATTTTTTGTTTGAGCTAAATAAATTGTTTCGTTAGTCCAAATATTTGTTTGGTAGTGGCAACCAAATTTTGATAAGAACAACCAAAACAGCTCAACAAAATTTTTTTTGCTGGAACATTTTTTTTCTCAGTGTTGCATTATCCATTGGTAGGCTTCCCCTGATCGAAATCTTGCAATCTATTGTGCGAAAAGAATTTGAGTCATTAGTCCCTCGCACAGTGGGGAGAAAGTACATTTTTTGGTTCAAAATACGATTCCGGCTGAACCTGTGGCCCGATTTGGATGTTTTTTTTTATATCTGATAAAATTTCAAATAATGTTGCCTAGCCTGATTTTTAATTTAGTTTTTCCATTTTTTATAAATAAATAAATAGGACGAAAAAAAGGAAATTTTTTCGATTTGACGTTCCCGCTACTCGTCAATAATAGGAACACTGTTGTAATCGATACAAACAAAAAGTGCTCCAATTATAATCTGAAAAAATTTTGGTTAAGAACAAAAATTTCAGACAAAAATAAAAATCAGATTTTTTCCTACCTTTCCTCTTTTTTATTTGGGTCTGAAACTTTTTTGTTTTTAACAACATTTTTTCAGATTACAATTGAAGCATTTTTTGTTTGTTCGTTGTGGTCCAAATTTGGTCGTTGGATTCTTGTTTTTTCCAGGAGTTTGCATCAATTTGATGATTGGACATTAAATAAGATTTTTAATTTGGATTTTATTCTTATTTAAATTTCTTAAATTTTAATTGTTGTAAGCGCCAACTTTTCATAGATATTCATTATATAAAGATATTCCATCATGATACAATAAACAACACAACATTTTATAAACAAATTATTTGTTGAAAATGTGTTTTCAATAATTTTCAATCATTTAACTTTTTTAAAAGTTACATTGCAAGAAATTTGAATGGAAACAATATTTTAATGAAAAAAAATTCTTTTAAGACTATTCTTCTTAATATTATAAATAAATTTAATAAACAAATGCATTATTCAGGCCTTTTCCGTCAAAAAAATTCGTTTTTTTAGATGTCAATTTTCCTAAATTAGGAACCTCATGATAATTTCAGAAAATGAATAATTTTTTCAGGAACTTTATGATTTTATCAAACAAATTTAATAAACAAATGCATTGTTCGAGTATTTATCGACGGAAAATTCGTTTTTTTCAATACCAGTCATTTTAATTTCAGAAGAGAAGTTTTTTTTCATTTAGTACTTACAGTTGGCCAACCCAAGAGGGTCTGAATACAAGGAATGCTTGAAAAATACATTAAAAATTTGTTATAAATAAATTCCACAATATATGAAAAGTCTGGAAACTCACGAGCCCGAAGAAAGTTCTTCTTTCACTGCCAAAATATGGCTTCAGGCCTCCATTTTGTGTTGGCGAACTGAAAGTACTGAATGAAAAAACAGAAATTTTTTTCTGACATTAAAAAGACTGACATCGAAAAAAACGAATTTTTTGTCAACAGATGCCCTAATAATGCATTTGTTTATTAAATTTGTTAAAAAAATAAAATTTATCAAATAGTGATGGATGTTGCTAAAATTATCATGAAGTTCTCAATGAAAAGGACTGGCCTTAAAAAAGGAATTTTTCCGTCGATATGTGCTCGAATAATGCATTTGTTTATTAAATTTGTTTGATAAAATCATAAAATTCATCAATAAATTATGAATTTTCTGAAATTATCATGAGGTTCCTAATTTTAAAAAATTAACATCGTAAACGTTAATTTATTGAAAATTATCGAAAAAAAATTCTCAACAAATTAATTGTTTATAAACATTTTTTTTGTTTATTGTATCATGATGGAATATCTTTATATACCGTAAATCTGTAAAACTTCGGCGATTACAACAACTGTCCTATTATTGACGAGCACTGGGAAAGTCAAATAGAAAAAATTGCCATTTTTTTGGTAATATTGATTTATTTATAAAGAAATTGAAAAATAAATTAAAAATCAGACTCAACAACTTTCTTTGAAATTTTATCAGCTTTAAAAAAAAGCATCGAAACTGGTCCACAGTTTCAGCCGGAATCGTATTTTGAACCAAAAAATGTACTTTTTCCCCACTGTACTCGATTCGATTATTTGAATCTGATTCTTTTAATCAATTTAATAGTTCTTCAGATTTTTGAATAAAACACTTCCTCAAGATAGTATTTTCTATGATGAAAACCAATATTATTCCACAAACTGCCCAATTATTATTGACCCGAGAACCCAGTTTGTGGAACATTGGTGCACTGAAAACGCTTTGAATCACTTCTAGCCGCAGCGTTATTATAAACTGTTACTGCAGCATAAATCAGAAAGTTAGAAATGGGAGCTACCGAGCGATAGAAAACCAGGGTAGGAAGTGTTCCACGTTTTCCTCTTATAGGGCATGATTATTTTCTTGGATTCGTTTATATTCCTTTCGCCTTCTGACCTTTGATCTCCTTCTGCAACTTTTATAGTAAATTTACTAAATTTGTATTTAACTTCACAACGGGTTTCTGAAAATTAAAAATAGTTTCCTAAAATTCCTAAATGGTAACCGAAATATAAGTTATCGTAACGGAAAGAAGTGCGCAGTAGCATGCGCACTCCACGCTTCTCGACCGCGTTAAGCTAGCAGAAGAAGCATGGCGGTTCAGTATCATAGTAATTGGCGGGTTCGAATTATTTTTTTATAATTTGTTACGAAAGGGGTACCTTCTTCGTGCACATAATTTTTCGGAACATCACGCGCCAAAGGAACCTGGTGATTGAAAACGGAACCTAGCTAACAAACATTTTTTTGAATTCAAGTAATTTTATTGGTCAGCAAAATGTCAGGGATTTAAAAACCAAAAATCTTGTAAAAGTCAGAAAATTTCTATAACTTTAAACGGCCAAGTAGAAGATATTTGAATTTTTTTCAACTATGTTTCAAAATCTTTTTATTCCGTTTATACAAGATTCTAGGTTAAAAATGTTACAAGTTTAAGATTCAGGTCTTTGAATATTAATACGGTCAGGGAAAATGAAAAATTAATCAGTGTGAAATTATCGAAGATTAAAAATAAATTTTTGCGGTTACCCTCTTATAACATTTTTTGGAGAAATCTGCATTATCCGCAGAGTAGTTACTATCGATCAGTGTAGATTTCATTCCACAATCTGTGGAAATAGAAATCTTAACTATCGTTCAAGTTAACTCCTCAAATATCTGAAAATACTTAGCGACCTTTTTGACAAGATGGAAAATCAATTTTTAAATTTAAAAAAAATTATACCTTTCTGAAAAAATCTTCTAACAACGCGCCACTGGGAATTGAACCCCATAACTTCCGATCGCTGGTCGGATGCTTTTTCAATTAAGTTATTAGAGAGATCGAAAGAAAAATCATTTATCAGAAATATACGCTATCACAAGCCGGGTGTTACCAGTTTTTTCCCCCGACCGGCAATCCGAAGTTCTAGGGTTCGATTCCCAGTGGAGCGATGTTCGAAGATTTTTTTTTGCGAAACATATAATATAAAAAAATTGTTTTAAATTTATTTTCCATCCTGTCAAAATTGACGTTAAATAATTTAAGTTATTTAAACAATTAAAATGATCGACAGTTTTGATTTCTATTTCCACAGATTGTGGAATAATATCTATGATGATCGACAGTAAGTAATCTGCTGATAATGCAGATTAAAATAATAAAAATAGTTTGTAAAAATTAAACATTAAATTAACATAAAAATTAGTCTTTTGTGGTTGAAATATCAATTATTAAATTTTTGGTTAGAACCATATTTTTTTCTTAAAAATTCAACTACCCAGTGAAAATGTATGTTTTTTCAATTTATTTGGTTGGTTGAGAATTCATCTCTTTGGTTGAAAATTAATTTTTTAAAATGAAAATTCAACTACTGAATTTTTGGTTTGAAAATAATTATTTTTTTGGTTAAAAACATTTGTATTAAGAGTGTGAAATAATTGTCCTTTAAGGTTAGAAATTAATATTGTTCGCTGAAAATTTCTTTTTTTGTTGGAAATTAAAGTCTACTCTTGTAGAAGAAGATTCTTAATAGTAGTTGAAAGTTCATCAGCTTTAATAATTATTTAAATATTTTCTTGAAAAAATCCTTTTTTCTTAGCTGAACATTTTTTTTTTTCTGAAAAATTTAATATTCCTTTTTTGTTTTAAAATTTATCATTTTTATTTTTAAATCCAAATATTTACTTTTGAATATATGCAGTTTCATGAAAGTGCTCCTTTCTGGTCGAAACTTAATCTTTTTGGACGAAAATGTATCTTTTTTGTTGAAAATTCAACTTTTCGAGATAAAGATTTATCATTTTCGTTGAAAATTCATCACTCATTTAAATAATTATTATTTAACTGTAAATTTAGCTCCTTAATTATTGGTTGAAAATTTATCTTTTTCAATGAAAAATTCAAATATTTAGTTGAAAATTCATGAATATTTTTGAAACTTAGTATTTTTTGGTTTAAAATTAATTTGCTTTGTTCCAAATTTATCTTCTTAATAAAAACTTCAACTATTTCAATTCAATATTCATATTTTTAATTCAAAATTTAACTGCTTTTCAATTATTTATAATTTTTTGGATCAACGTCTTTTTTAGTTAAAAGTTCAACTGTTTCATGTATTTAGTCAAAAATTCATTTATTTAGGTAATGATTCTTGCAAATTCATCTTTTTTGGCTCAAAATTAATTTTTTTCTTAAAATTCAACTGTATTGGAGAAATTTGTTCTATTTTGGATGCAAAATTTAACTATTTTGATGAAAACGCAACTTATTTGAATTTAACCTTAAACTTTTTGATAATAATTGAACATTCGACCACCTAGTTGAAAATGTATATTTTGAGCTTCAAATTTTAATTTTTTAGTTTAAAATAGTTAAAAATGTAGGATTTTACTATTTTCTAGAGCATTCTTCCTTTTTACTTAAAAATCCAACTATTTATTCGACCATTTGGTTAAAAGTTCAACATTTTTCTGGGAAATTTGTCTCGTATTATTTGTTCATAAGTGAAACTCTTTTTTGGCTGTAAATTCCATTGTTTTTTTTTGAGAATGCAGTATTTTGCGACTTAAAGTCATAGAAATGATGCATTCTCCTATTGTTCTTCTTTTTCCGTTTTGGAATCTCCCTCCTTTGAGAGTCTTTTATTTTTGTCTGTTGTTTTTTGTTGAATGCACCCTGAAAACACGGAGCGACCCAAGAACTACTGCTTTCTGTATTTTCCCCGCAAGTGTCTCTGCCTTTCGTTACCACACAGGGATGCTTTTTAAACTACGTTTCTAGTGAAAGCTTGGCACCTCTGAGAGGACATATAGAGCATATATATAGTATAAATTTGCTTACTGCACTAGGTTATGGTATCGAATTCCGGAATCGGCGGCATTCGATAAATCGTGCCTATTGTGCACATACTAGTAGATCTGGGACGATTGTTCCGTTCTGGCACCAAGTAGTGGAACTACAATATGGTCATTATTCTTTGCATTGGCATCCTTGGTATGGAATGCATACCATTTTTCGCACAGATTTCGCTCCCTCGGCCAGAATCGAGAAGCCGTTCAAAGTACTGGACAGGATCCGAGAATACATATATACATATATAGATATATAGACATATACATATGCAGATATGTATACATTCACGTGTGCAGGTATATACATATATACATATATAGATACACACATATATACATATATTCTTATATAGATGTATACATGCATTGACCTTTTCCGCTTTGCCCGTAACAACTTTACAACTCTCTTGAATACAAAGGCCCAACTTGCTCGACTCGAACTATTGGCTGGCGCATTGAGTGGAAAATGTCTGGCTTGTAAGTTTCCTTTTTCCCTGGACACTTCGAATGAAGAGCTTATCGACTTTTTTACGCTTTTCTTAATGTTTCCCACACTTTGAACTTTTTCGCACTTTTGCTTTTTCAATACATTCGATAAATCTCTTTCTTTGAAAAGTAGAGGATATTATCATTATTGCAGGTCTAGAACTGACTAGGCTATGGAAACCAATTGACACTTTTTTTTAGCGATTGCACTATTTTCCATCTATTATGAGCGAGATTTTTTTTACTTTTCAGTGATAAATATTTTTGAACTTCTTTGCTAATTGGCTGAAATAATATTTCCGAGATCTTAATGAATTACAGGATTACAAAATATGTGATAATTTATATTTAAATGAAAAAAAATATTTTCATTTTGTATTAAAAACAGTTTAATTATACCAAAAAAGGACAAGTTGAGATGACGGATGCAATAACTCGACAAGCGCTCGAAACCGCGTAGAAGTATTGTCAACCCGGGAAAATCTGTAGATAAAAAAAAAATTGGTCGAAACGAAAAACAAAATATACAT
>JAWWLR010000158.1:53161522-53173175 GCA_035041075.1 Acraspis erinacei | reverse complement strand
AATAAAATTGCGAATATTAAAATTCGCGAATAATAAAATTGCCGAAAAATAAAAATACCGAATTCGAAAATTTCCGAATAATAAAATTCCCGAACAATAAGTTCCAGATTTATAAAATTCCAGAATTGTAAAATTCCCGAATGATACAATTCCCGGCAGTTTATAATATTACCGAATTATAAAATTCGCGGCAGTTAATAATGTTACTGAATTGGAAAATTTCCGACAGAAAATTGTCGAATTATAAAATATCCGAATTTGAAAATTCTCAAATTGTACAATTTCCGAATTTAAATAATTAAATTCGTTTTATAAATATGTTTTATTGATTATAAATACAATAATTATTTTTTAAGTTATATAAAATTTTTAAAATTTCGTAAATTATTGTTTGAATTTCAAATGACAATAGTTTTTAATAAAGTATTTCTGGATGAAGCATTTTTAAATGTTTATAGTATTAAACAAAATAAAAGAAAGCTTTCGCAAAAATCGAATTTTAAATTTAATTATATTTTTTAGAAAATCGCTATAGGTAACGTTGAAAACGGAGGATGATTTTTTTCGGGTTCGTGGGTAAAATTTTTTTCAAATTTAGCTTAATAGATGCAATCTAAATTCTCATTTTTAAAACTTCAAAATTGTTTTTTTTTGTATTTTCTTAAAATACTATGCACAGTGGAAAAAGTTCGTCACCCAGAAATATTGTATTTAAAATTATTGTTATTTTAAATACAAACATTAATTTTTGAAATTTTAAACATTAGAAATAATTTAAATAATAAACAAACATATTTATGAAAAAGTGTAATTGTTTCAATTCGGGAATTTTGCAATTCTGGTATTTTATTATTCGGAAATTTTCCAATTCGGGAATTTCCTCATTCAGGAATTTTATTATTCGAGAATCTTATAATTCTGGAATGTTCCCATTCGGTATTTTTAATTTTCGGCAATTTTATTATTGGTTAATTATAATAGTCGGGAATTTTTCAATTCGTTAATTTTCTTCGGCAATTTTATTATTCACGAATTTTCGAATTTGGGAATTTTACAGCGTCGGGAATTCTAATTTTCGGGATCTTTCAGTCGTCCCCAAATTAAAAAATTTTCTTTCAAAATCTTTCAGATTCTTTTTTGACCATTTTTAAAATCTTTTAAAATCTTTTAAATAATCTAATAAAATTAATTTTTCAAAATAAAATATTATTTTGATTTTCCCCAAGACCATAGAAAAAATGTGTTTCATTTTCGTGAAATGAATCGTTTCAAAACTTCTGAATATCTCTTAAACTAACTCAAATTTTTTCGAAAATTATTTAATATGACAAAAACTCAAAATTTTGATTTAAAAACTTTTACACACTTTTTAAAAAATGTACGAAAAAATTCAAAATATTTTGTGATCGATTTTCAATGTTCTCTTGCAATTCCTTACAAAAAAATCAATAAAAAATTTCCCATGAATCTTAAAAATATTTTTTCATTTACTTGAGACCCTGACAAAGTTCAGTTTCCCTCAAAAATTTGTAAATCCTGAAGAATTAAAAATATTGTATCATACTCTTCCATATTCTTTTATCCCACATTTTGAAATCTTTAATACTTAAAATTATTCTTTTAAAATAAAGCCTAAACCATTTCTCCTCAAATCTTTCAGAATTATTAAAAAGCTTCTAACTTTTATCTTCGGGATCCGCGGGTTCCGAATTCGATCTTCGGCATAATTAATGCAATTAATCCAATAAATAAAAAATATGACAGGAGGCTGGCTAAAAATCCAGGAAATAACAACCATGATCGTAACGTCGCAGGTGGTCACCCATCCGAAATGCTCGAAATGGCCTAACATCATAAGAGTCAAGATTCACCACGCAGCTGATATCGGTTTGTTAAATTACAATGAAAAGCTTCCGTAGGCGATTTTCATGAAGAGGAAATGAGATTCCAACGGTTTAGTGATAATTCGATGATACCGCTAAGCAATGTCGTAACATTCTCGTAACAGTAAGTGTTTTGTTTGCTCGTGCCAACAGGTAATGACCAAATGGTGGTATTGCGCTGACAGCCCAGGATTTCAAGAGTAAACGTAATCGGGGGTCTGCTGTGTGGTCGCAAACAGAGCTTTTGTTGCGAGAGAGTTTATAGCTGATTGATGAGTGCACCACAATACTCAACCGGAAGCACGTTAAAAGCTCACCCCAGCGGCTCAAAAAACATTCCGTAACCCAATTGCTTCGTTTTCCTTTTTCCTCGGCTCTTCTGCTTTTCCTCTCTTTATTTTCCTCGCTTACTTTTCCCTATTTCCGATTACTACCCTCTTCCTCTTTTACTACTTTCTCGTACCTTTCCTCGTTTCCCGGAAGAACCACTTCTTCTCCACGGGACTAGTATAAATACAATTCCGAGGTAATCCGTCCAAAAGGAGTTTTAAGCTCGCCATCGTACTAAGGCGGAAGCTTGGGAACAAATTTTATCACCAAAATTCGTACTGATAATTCTGAAAGTGAGGAAAGTTACTAAGATGAAGAAGGATAAAAAACTTGGCGAAGAGAGAAGCTAACTCTATTACGATTCAATTGGCTCTTTTTGAAATGCGATTTAGAAGAGCGAATAGTGTAGAACCGTTAATAGGAACTAAGATATTCGAGTTTGCGGCAGATGAAAGAATTATATTTCCAATTTTTTTGAAATAGACATTTTACTGTAAGTATAGTCTGCATTTTTAGAAATGATCGGAAAATTCCGACACATCTAAGATAATAAAGTACTTGCAATTTAAGAAATTAGGTTGCAGAAAACGAAATCCAGTAACTTTTATTGTAATTACACTAAATTTTTATTTAAATCTAGAAGCGGTTGTTGAAAATTACAAACAGTTTTATAAAGCTCCTAAATGGTAACAGAAATAAAAGTTATCGTAACGGAAAGAAGTGCGCCGATGCAGTAGTAATAGGCAGGTTCGAGAGATTTTTTACGATTTTTTACGGATTTATTTATGTGCATAATTTTTCGGATCTCGCAAATGAAAAAAATGACTTGCAGTTATTTGACAGAAATCTAATACGTATTCAGCATTACACGCCAAACAAACCTGGTGAGTAAAAGACGAACCTAGCGAACTACAATTTTTTTAAAGTTGGAAATTCTAGTTTAGTGTTCAAGATTAGTCTTTTTGGTTTGAAAATTCCACAAATTTCGTAGAAAATTGACTTATTTCTTAAAGTCAAACTAAAATCTTTTTTGGTTGAAAATGCAACTATTTTTTCCATTGTTTTTTACTTCAAAAATCAAAATTAAAGAAATTTAAATGAGATAAAAACCAAATTTAAAATCCTATTTAAGGTCCAATAACCACCATAAAATATTCCTATTAAAATTTGAAACACAACCAAATAAAGAAAAACACTTATTCTGCTGAAAAAGAAAAGAAAATAATTTTCCTCCTTGGTCAAAAATAAAAAAGAAGAAAGAAAAATGAGTCTTTTTTATTTTTATTATTATCATCAAAGCACAACAAAGAAACATTTGTAAAAAATAAACACCAACGTCTCAGCACTCACACATCACCCTTATCAACGCAAAAAAATATAAAATAAAATAAAAATAAAAAATACCCAAGTAGACAGGAACAGCACACACTACGATGCTCACATCCTGACCTCCGTAAATCAAAATGAGAATCAAGTGATCATCGTGGTGTTGGTACTGTTCCTGTCTGCTTGGTTATTTTTTATTTTTTTAAATATTTTCAAAATATTTTCTAAAGTATAATTTTGTTTTTGTTTTACCTTGATAAGGTTGCTTTGTAAGAGCTAAAACGTTGATGATTATTTTTTACAAATGTTTTTTTGTTGTGATTTGAAAATAATAAAAATAAAAAAAGACGAAAGAAAGAAAAAAGAAAAGGAAGGGCATTTGGTTGGCCGCTTTCTCATTTTCCCTTCTTCTTTTTTATTTTTTTCCAAGGAGGAAAATTATTTTCTTTTCTTTTTTAGGAGAGAAAAAGTGTTTTTCTTTATTTGTTGTTTTCCAATTTCAATAGGAACATTTTACGTTGGTTGTCCAAATTTGGCCGATAGATTATTATTTGTTTTATTTTCAGGAATTCTGCACATTAATTTTAAAAATTCATTTATTTTACTAGAAATTTCATCCAACTTGGATAAAAATGCAACTGTTTGGTTTAAAAATCAAGAATTTGATAAAAAAGTATTTTTCTTTTTATTAAAAATTTAACTGTTTTTTGAAATTTCACATTTTTGGGTCGGAAATGCAACTATTCTCATAGAAAATTTCTTTCTTATGTAGAACTCATATTTTTATGCTGAAAAGTTATAATAAAATATTTTTTGATTGAAACTTCAATTATTTTTCAAAAATTTATCTTATATTAAAAAAATTCATCTATTTTACTAGAAATTTCGCCTATCTTCGATAAAAATGCAACATTTTGGTTTAAAATTCAAGAACTTTTTAAAAAAGTTTTTCAAAATTCAATTGTTTGGTTAAAAATTCATATTTTTGGCTAGAAAGTTCAATTATTCTCATGGAAAATTTCTTCCTCATTCAAAACTAATATTTTTATTCTGAAGTCAAACTGAAATCTTTTTTGGAGGAAAACTCAACTATTTTTTTGATAATTTGTCTTTTTTATTTCAATACTCATTTATTTTTGTAGAGGTTGCATCTTTCTTGGATAAAAATGCGACTGTCAAAATAAAATCCTTTTGGGTCGAAAATTTTTTTTTTTTTAATTTGTATTTTTGATTTAAGAGCTCATCTGTTTTAGTAGAAATTTCATCTTTCATGGATCAAAGTGCTACTGTTTGCATGAAAATTAATCTTCTCTCTGTTTGAGGATTCAACTTTTTTTTTGAAAATTTTAGTTGAACCATTTTGTAAATAAATCATTTTTTGTGTGCATTATTTATATTTGAGTTGAAAATTCAATGCTTTGGATGAAGGTTCAACTATTTTGCTACACATTGTTTTTGTTTTGCTGAGAACTCATATTTCCCGGTTGACAATTTAATTTTTTACAAACAAATTACATACGAATAATATATATTAAAAGTAAAGTAGAATTTTGTATAAACTTTGTGATAAACTTTCTCCAAACATGTAATATATGGAGACAATATTGTTTGGTTCATTAATTTTATTTTAAATTTTCAGTATTTATTTGTTTTGATAATAAAAATTATAGTAAAACTATATTCGAACGAAGTTTTTGTGCAAATCGCGATGTTACTTATAATGCTCAATAAATCAAATGTGAAAAAAACTCCTTAGCATAAAAGATGGGCTTTGAACATATATTTTCTATAATAATAGTAGGTATATTTATAACATAGATACATAGGAATTCGTTTGTACTAACTTCCCACATATTTTCTTGCTATTTATATTCTTAAGACAAATAGACACTACGTGTTTTATATCAAAATTAATCAACCAAGAAATTTGTTTAACCTCTTAAAATTTTCAGTTACAGTTACGCGAAATTCATGAACTGTAAAAGAATCTTCTGAAACACTTAACTGGAGTCTTCTGCAGTTACTGTTCCTAAAACTTCTGTTAAAGTTTAGGAAAATTCAGAAACGGTTTCTGCATAAAGCTTTAGTGATACGTCTCTGAAAATTCCTACAGACATTTCTAGCAGTGTGTTCAGTAATCACCACTTATTGATTATGTATTACAATGTTCGATTGATACTTCCCTGATGAACCCCTGAACATTTTCTAGTGAGAATGTTCAATTTAAAATTTGTTTTCTCCGTCTTAAATTATGCTAAAAGAGCATTTGACTAAATAGTCTCAGAGGCTATTTTCACTCCTAACTCATCCTGACACTGAACAAAGTTCTAGTGAAAAAGATCCTTGAGGGACTTGGCACTAGCAAGAGGCAGACAACAACTCGTTAGATGGTTTTGCTCTAAAGCTAACAATGTTTCCAGCGTGCTCTGCTGTACATGACATTACTGTTCTTGTAGTTCTTTTAGCACCAAACCATGTAATTACCTGCAGTCGTCGTTTAGTATATTTCCAACACTCCTTCCTGAAACTTGGGATGGAAAAACGAGCCAGCCAAAGTTTTTATTGAAGATAAACTTGAACTTAAAATAAACATTTAGTCTTCATAGAACAAATTTGCGGTGATTAAAGGCTCGGATATTTTATCAAAGGATCGGACTTGTGAGAAAGATAAAAAACGGATTAGGAAGAAGCGCATTTATTTAAGAACGACTCAAGGAGCTCCAGAGTTTAACGTCTTGTATCTTTAGCTTAATTGAAGAAACATGTAGAATAGGTGAAAAAAGTTAACCCGCTTGCAGAATTTGTGATTTAATTTCCGCAAATCGTTTGGATATGAAGAAGGCTACATGGAACCGAGAATTATTTTTGATAAGCATGTGAAAAATAGACAATCTTAAGATGTGCGAAATTGATGTTTCAGAAAAACTGTTTTTTTTCTTGAGCAATATAAATTGCTGCGCTATTAAAATAGATTTTAAAATTTATTTGTTGCGATTGTTTAAGGTTCGATACCAATCTTTTCGGAATTTATTGAAACAAAATTTTCACAATGAAATTGCTAAAAAAATCTGGCTAAGGAATCTAAGGAATCATCTAATCTGGATGCATTTTAGGTTTCGAAGAATGAGAGCTCGAAAGTCGTAAATGATTCTATTCGCAAAATATCGTTAAGTCAAATTCTTAGTTATTTTATTATTATATTTAATAAGATAATCATGTACGTAAAATGATCATTATTTGTTTTGAAACGACACATTGACATACATACGCTTATTATTTTTGATAAGGCATGTGGCAAATCGACAATGATGCGAAATTGATGTTTTATGAAAACTGTTTCTTTTCGTCAGCAATCTGAATTGCTGCCCTATCAAGATACGTTTCAAAACTTATTGGTAGTGATTATTTCAAGTTCGATACGAATCGTTTCGGAATTTATGGAAACAAAATTTTCACAATGAAAATGCTAACAAAATCTGGCTAAGGTACTTCATTTGGATGTATTTTAGGTTTCGAAGAATGAGAGCCAAAAAATCGAATATTATCCTATTCGCACAACATATTTATAAAAAATTCGTAGTAATTTTGTTAGTATATTTAATTGCATATTGAGAAATTGACATACATACGTATCTGAAATTTAAGAATAGCTAAAACACTATCGACTGATGTGATAACTGAAAAATAAGAAAAAAACAAAAACAGAAGTGAATTTTCATTATTGATCATTACTCAGTGGGTAAAGTTGAATTTTTTCCATCTAAATAAAAAAAGATACAAAAAGAGTTGAATTAGTAATCACACACAATTTAATGGTATTGTTATACAGACAAAACGGATTTCATGTGATGTTATCCGAAACCTTTCAAAATATCCTTGAAAACAAATCCTGTTTATTTAGAAATTATAAACAACAGAGATTTTAAACTTATTTTAAAAATTTACTATAGCTTAGCCATTCTTTAGCTATCAACAATGGTATCAGAGAACAGTGTTCAGGCTATTCTTGAGATTAAGATGATTATATGATACGTGTCATTTTTTATTGAGTAATGATAATTATACACACATGTTCACCCTATTAAACACAATTAAATAGCTAGAAATTTTATTTAAAAATATTTCGAGAACGCGTTTTCGGCAATCTTTTGCTTTTCATTTCAAAGACGAAAATAAATACAAATGAAGTGCCGTATACCGATTCTGTTGACATTTTCATCCTAGGGGAGTGTCCCTAAGTCAGCACAGTAAGACTTCTTTTACTGTTTGAAAACAGAGGGTAAACAGACTTTAATGGTGCTTTAATCTCTTCGGTCAGGTACTACGATTCTTTATCTACAATTTTATTTCGTTTAGAGCAATCTGGAGTGATTTTCGCTGTCGCAATGCAGCGCAAGGAGAAGAAGTCGATTTTTGTTATTTCTCAAAATGGTAGTTCATAATAGGGCACATAATTTTTTGTTGTTGCTCAAATTCAATAAAAAGGGAAGGTTATTTAAGTTTTAGAGGGGAAATAAAACCAAGAATCCATCGACCAAATTGAGAAAAATTAAAAAATTTTATAACCAATTTGCTTTTTGACCCTCACCGGACGTTTCAGGTATGTTTCTCCTGGGTTTTAATTTCGATCTTCATTTTATTTTCGATTTGTCAGGAAGAGAGCATCGTCGTTTTGTTGCTTTTCCTGCCTGCTCTGTTACTTTTTTATTCCGATTTATTTTTTATTTTAATTTTTTGCGTTACTGAGGGTGCTGTGTGGGTGACGAGACGTTTTTATTATTTTTATAAATTTGTTTCTATTGTGATTTGATAATAGTAAAAATCAAAAAGACGAAAGAACTAAAACAGAGAAAGAAGGGCATTTGGTTAGCTGCTTTCTCATTTTTCTTTCCAGTTTTTAATTTTTCTACAAAAAACAAAATTTTTTCTTTTCTTTTTTTATATGTTAAAGTTTGCGATCCTTGAATTAATCATGAAAAACCTCAAGTTTTTTTGTAACATTTTTTATCCTCCCTCCCTCCCACTATATAAGACACCGTTAAACTCGCTTCTGCAAGCCTAACATCATATTAGGATTTTTTTTAAATTGGGAACGAACATACCTATAAAAGAAAATAAGAATTTAAGTTTACAAATGTACAATTTTATAATTTCTTCGGAGCCTGAAAGTACGTAGTCCAAAATCAAGAAATGTGCAATGGAAAATGAAATTTATTTTCGAAGCATAATTTCCACTTTTCTATACTAATATTTTTGAAATATTAAAAATAATACTTAATGTTTATTTAGCCATTTATTTTTTAGTCTATGAATGATTGAAATTCCTATTTATTTATTGTATGCTTCAAAGTCTTTTCCCCTTCTTTCATTTTTCCACTTAACTGCGAACTGAATTATTATAACCCAATTAGAAAATCCAAATATATTTTTTTGAAAGCTCATTCTTTCGGTTAAAATTCTAGTTTTGAATTTCTGGTTTAGAAATAATATTTTTTGTATAAGACTTGGCCTTTTTTACCAAAATTTCAATAATTTGATAAAGAAATTTAATTGTTCGAAACTTGATCTTTTTTGTAGGAATTTCCTCTTTTTTGGTTAATAAAGTAACTGCCTGCCTAAAAATGTATCTTTTTGGGCTGAAAATTAACTTTTCAAATCTTGATTCAAACTTTTGGGAGAGAAATTTAACTGCTTTGTAGAAAATTCGTATTTTTAGTTTGAAAACTCCACAAATTCGGTAGAATTATCATCAAATTAGTGGAAAGTCAAACCTTTTTGTTAAAAGTTATATATTTCCTGATTTTTTTCTTAAAAATTTAACTATTCTATGCTTCTTAGGAAATAATTCTTTTTGGCTTCAAAATAAAAGAATTTGATAGAAAATAAAAATTTTTTGTAGATTTTTTTGTTTTATTAAAAATTAATGTTTTCAACTGAAATTTCAACTATTATACTTTAAGTTAAAAGTTCACCGTTTTAAGTGAAAAATTCAATATAATTATTAAAATATTTTTTGTTTGAATATCATTATTTTGGATTGAAAAATGAATTCCAGTTTTAAAAGTTTAACTATTTTCTTAAATTTTTTATTATTGAAGATTTATAATTTTCGTTACAAATTGAACTGACTAGTTCAATTATTTTTGTTGTAGAAAAATCTACTTTTTCGTTGAAAATGTGTCTTTATAGTTTGGAGATTCAACAGTTTGGCAAAAAATTTAATTGCTTTGTAGAAAATTTTGTTCTTCTATTGAAAAGTACTTTTTTCAATGAAAATTCAACTATTCCATTCTTGGTTAATATATTTTTTTTAATTTTTACTTTTCGATTAATCTTCTTGGTTGAAAATTTTACTATCTGAATTTCTCTCTTAGAATTAATATTTTTTCGACAAAATCTCGTCTTTATGACTTAAAATTGATCAATTTGATTACAAGTTTTGGTTTGCTTAAAATTTTATCTCTTTTTGTAGGAATTTCTTTTGTTTTTTTCTATAAAATGAACTTTCTTGAAGAATTTTTTTAATTAAAAATTAATGGTTTTAACTGACAATTCAACTATTTTACTTTAGGTTAAAAGTTCATCTTTTCTAGTTGAAAATTCAATATTATTATTAAGATACTCATGTATTTTGTTGAAAAATCGTATTTTTTGAGTAGAAAATTAACCCTTTTAGTATATAATTCAACTCCTTGGTTGAAAATTTATGTATTTTGTTGGAAATAATTATTTAGAATTCCAGTCTTTTATTGTAAATTCTTCTTTATTTGGTAAATTGATCCGTTTTTGATAAAAAAATTAATACGCTTTTGTGTTAAAATATTTAAGAATTGCATTTTTTAAAATTATCTTTTATGTTTAAAAATTTCATTCCTTGGCTGAACGTTTAAATATTTTCTCACATTTTTTTGTTTTTCAAGATTTATAATTTTTGTTAAAAATTGAACTGTTTGTTTGAAAATTAAGTATAATCTTAAAAATTCCCATTTTCGTAGAAAATTTATATTTCTACCTTGAAAATTCGACAGTTTGGTAGATATTTCAACTACTTTGTAGAAAGTTCGTATTTTTTTTATTGAAAAGTAATTTTTAAAATGAAAATTCAACTTATTTATTATTTATTAATAATTGGTATTTTTGATTTTCACTTTAAAATTAATCTTCTTGATTGAAAATTTAACTATTTGTTGAAAAAGTTCGTAATTTTTTAAAACTATTCTTTTTCAGTAGAAAAGTAATCTTCTTGGTTAAAAATGTAACTATTTGGCAGAAATTGATCATGATTCCTTGAGGATATTATTATTTTATTTTAACATTTTTTAATAATGTTTTTATGAAAAACTATCTTCTAAAGTGGCTCCACTCAACTGTTTTTGACTGAAAAAAAATTTCTTTTTTAAAATAACTTTGATTTTAATTTCTTTTTTCTTTTTTAATTGCCGCACATTAACTTTCTCATAGTAAACCCCAGGAATACATTTTATCTTTAAATTGGATAAAAACGCTGCAGCATGTTTATCTCACGGGTGATAAAATTTATCTGAAGAAAGATAAAATTTATCTGACTCCTGTGTTATCTGATTTCTAATTTACCTGTATTCTGTACGTGTAGGTGAATGATTTTTTGGTTAAAATTATTTAACTAAAGTGAGATGATTTAAAAATTAATATCATGAGGATTTTCAAATATACATATGGAGGAATTTTTTTCGGTGCACCTAGACGCAGCCGTTGGATATATCACATACGTCAAATAAATATTTTCGTCAGATGGATGTTATCTTTCGTGAGATAAATTTAATCCTTCAGCAGATAAATTTAATCTTTCGTCTGATAAATTTCATCTTTTGTCAGATAAACGTGCTGCAGCGTTTCTATCCAATTTAGGAATAAAATTTATTCCTGGGACTTACTGTGCTGTTATAAACTCAATATTTTCCACCTTGCTTTTTCAACCATCTCTCGAGAAATTTTACTATTTCATTAAGTACACTTAATTTTAATTGATGAATCAGTTATTTTCAGACTTTTACTAACTTTAACAGTAAAAATACCGTAGCTGAAGTTAATCAGTTATACCGTAACTGTAGTGAATCAATTATAGACTTAGAATA
>JAWWLR010000158.1:53139226-53151595 GCA_035041075.1 Acraspis erinacei | reverse complement strand
CACTCCTTATGCCCCCTCAATATCCCTACACTCGAACTCTAAATATACGAGCTTCAAAGAAACGAGCGCTCCACAGATAGAGCGTCCCGACTCCAAAGGAGCGAGCGGAATATCCCCCCCCCCTCAAACCTGCCCTCTCTGACAGTCAGGCGCGGGTGGATGCGCTTTGCCTTAAATTGGGCGTGCACGTACGCGTAGTTGGCCTGTGTGCGTTCTCACGCATTACCCCTGAAAGGAAAACGACGCAGGAGTTGGAGCCCCTTTCACGGCCGTACCTTTGGAGTTGCCGATTCCCGAACTTCTCGTATCTTGAGAGTTCGAGTGTACTTCCCTTATTTCACACTTAATACTTCAAATTTTTTAATTTTAAACTAATTATAGATCAGATTTTAGCCAAATAGTTGAATTTTGATCTAAACTTATTTATCTCGAATCAAAAAAAAAGAATTTTTAACAAAGCAGTTCAACTTTCAGCCCAGTAGTCAAATTTTCAACCAAAAGGATAGATTTTCAACCAAGAAGTTTAATTTTCAACCAAAAAAGCAGAATTTTCAACAAAATGCATAAATTTTCAGTACAGAGTTAGTTTTCAACAAAACAGTTCCATTTTTAAGTAAAAGAGATGATTTTTAAATCAAAACAGGTGAATTTTCAGCCAACAAAATGACTTTTACAATATGTTTTAATTTTTAACAATGCTGATTAATTTCTTACATGAGATTTCTCACAAGCATTTAAATTTTAAATTAAATCAGATACATTTTCAGTCAAATGATTGAACTTTTAACGAATAATTAAAATTTTCCCCCAAAGTGATAAATTTCGGATTCCATGTAGGTTCTCAATATGAAAGGATTACAATTTCAAGACGAAATGTAGCAAATTAAAAAACAAACAATTGAAATTTAGAAACAAATACTTGCATTTTTAAGAAAAACAATTCAGTTTTCAACAAAATATTTGAAAATGTATCAAAATCCTTTAATTTCCAACTAAAGGAGGTAAATTCACAATCAAAATTCAATACGTATCTTTTCGGTTAAAAAAATAATTTTTTAATAAAAAAAACATATACTACAAAATAGTGAAAGCTTTCACCGAAATAGTTTAATTTCCAATTAAGAAGATAAATTTTCAAGCAAGGAGATTAATTTTCTAACAAAAAAGACAAAATTTCACCAATATACATGAATTTATTACGAAAAAATACCAATTTTCACCAAGAATAAAAATTTAATTTTAACAATAACAAAAAACGAATTTTTGTAAATAGTGTAATTTTTAATCAAACCATTAACAACTAAAATCAAAAATCTTCAACCAGAATAAAGAAATTTTAACCAAGTAACAAAGATATTTTTCAGTTACTAAGCTAATAGTTGAATTATCAGTTCTAAAAAATTAATTTTCAAACAAAAAATAACAATTTTTCAGCAATATATTTGAATTTTTAGTTTCCGTTGATGATTTAAATACTTTTGTGAAAATTCGTCTTTTTAGTTGAATTTAACTGCTACGTTAAAAATTCGTCTTTTTACGGTGAGAATTCTATTCATTTCGCAGAAAATTAAAATTCTTTTCTTTCTCAAATAAAAAATCTTGCCTGGTGAAAAATTTTACACCTTCACTAAAAAATCGGTTTTCTGGTTTAAGAATTACTTCTGTTGTGTAGAAATTTGATTTGATTCATCATTTAAGTTGAAAAATTCGCTGTTCTGTTAAAAATTTAACTTTTTTGCGAAAAATGCAATAATTTTGTGAAAAATGTAATTATTTTCGTAAAATGTTAACAGTCTTGCTGAGCATTCGTATTTCTCGATAGAAAATAATTGACATTTCTTACTTTTAATTTGCTCGTCTATTGTTTAAAATTCAACATTTTTCTAAAAAAAAAATCAGATCTTCCTCATAAAAATTATTTCTTCTGTTGGAAATTCGTTATTTTTTTGCAGAAAATTTACGTACTTTGTTGAAAATAAACTTTTTCTTTAAAAATTAAATTTTTTGATATAAATATCGAGTATTATATTTTTAGTTCGAAGTTATTTATTTTCTTTTTGAAAATTCAGGTACTTGGTTAGAAGTCCAGATTCTCCATTAAAAATTCGTATTTTGTTGAATCATCGCGATTGCCGCTAAAAATCCCACTATTTTGTTTCAACCTTAATTATTTTCTAAAAAATTCAACTACACTGTAAAAAATGTAATTACTTTTATGAATATTTAAATATTTTCTGAACATTTTTTTAAAGACAAGTTTATCTTTCTTAGTTGAAAATTTAACTGCCTTCTAAGAAATTCAACTATTTTATTTTAAAATCAATTATGTTCTTGAGAATTTAACTAGTTTGTTAAGAACTGATCTTTTTTCTAATAATTCAAACGCTTGTTTTAAAATTCGTCTTTTAACGTTTAAAAGTCAATTATTTACGAAAATGTTCGACTTTTAATCATAATCCTTGTATTTTCTTAAGCTACTATAAAGATAATAAAGGCCTAATCAAAATAAAAAAGAGGAATTAATATCATAACTCACCGAGGGGAATAATATTGTCCGAGGTCTCATTTAATGACTTCTACTAACAAGAAAAATATTTAAGATGCAACTTATAATAAAAGGACTGTTTTCTTGATAATTCGTTTCCCCTCGGTGATTGGTTCCGTTACCCTATTTCTTATTTTAGTTTTGATGATTTAATTTGGCAATGTTCTTCTGTTTGACCTATACACTATTTCCGTGTATAAATAAAATAATGGAGAATAAAGCTAAATAAATAAATAAACATTAGGGTATAATTTCACACAAACTAGTATGTACAGAGTTAATCAATACTGTCTCCTACGCACTCTCACGACAGGACTCAAGGTTATGTCAATACACCAACGTCGGAATGAACCACGTACGCTTAATGAGATCAATTACCTAGGAGGTTAACTATGTCTGTCATATTCTCGAAATGAGGCAATGCCTTGAAAAATAATTCAGTAATAACAAGAAATTGCCTCTCTTCAAACACTACTTAGAGGATGTCTATAAACTACTTTACCAATTTCGGGCTAATTTTTCGGGCGATTTTTCCGGAAAATAGGGAAATAAAAGGGAGAAAAGTTATTTTACGTAAAATTAATGTGAATGCAGTAAAGTCTCACTAAGCTCCTTTTCCATCGAACACCTTTTCTACCGAGCGCCCTTTTTACCGAGCGCCTTTTCTCGCTAACTGCCTCTCCCTTTCATTACCACCAAGTTAGGCAACCGCCTAAGTGTGGATTAGGCGCATGCGCGATAAGGTATTCAAGTAATCCTTTAGTGTATCTCCGAGATATTTACGACCAAACCTTTCAAGTGTGTCTTAACTAGGCGGGCGCTTGGTGAGAGGACATTGGGAAATAAGATTCCCCTCGATAAGTTATGATATTAAATTCCCTCTTAAATAAATTATAAATTCCAAACCTTTGTCAAAATTAGTCCTTTCTATTTAGCATTCTGTGGGGCCATTCTAAAACGTCACGATATTTTGAACCGTTTTGAGTTCAATATGAATGGCTTAAGATTGAAAATCACATTTTTTATACAGCAGTTCATTTTTAAACCTAAAACGTCGAATTTTCAACAACCCCTTTTAATTTTTGGACAAAAGCGATTAGTGCTTAAGAGAACAATTACATTATCAAAAAAATAAAATAATTTTTGAATAATATATTTGAATTTTTATCCACATAGTTTAATTTGAAACCTACAAAAAGATTGACCTTCGACATAAAACAGTTGCATTTTTAGGCCAAAAAGATTCATTTTTCAGAAGAAAGTTAAATTTCGAATGCAGAAAGATGAATTTTACATTAAAAAAATTTTTTGATTTTCAGCTGAACCTTTAAGAAATACGAACTTTTAATAAAGAATTTGAACCTTACAGAAAGAAGCTGAATTTAAAAAAAATAATAATAATTGCAACGAAAAATATAATGCTTGATATTTTTAAAATATATATTTCCAGAAAAAGCTTATTTTATACCAAGTATATAAATTTTCCACCAAAAAAAATTTCTAATCCAGAAAAGAATTTTCACGAGAAAAAAACTAATTTTTTACAAAAACGTTAAATTTTAAACCAAATAGTTAAATGCTAAACAACAAGCAAGCAAATTTTAATCAAGAAAGATGAAGCTTTTAAAGGAAAAAATTTAATTCTTATAAAGAAGTTTAACTTTCCACCCAGATGTTGAATTTTCTTGAAAATAGTTCAATCCTTATCAAAAATTCAAAAGTTGCGTTTTTAATCATCAAAGGTTAAACTTCTGTGCAATATGAATACTTTTTTAAATAAAAAAGGAATTTTTAAATAAAAGCTGATAACTTCCATCCAGGAAAGATTCCTTCCTTGAAAAAGAAAAAAATTTTAACTAATCCGTGGCACTTTTTAAACAAAAAAGTCAAATTCTCTAGAAAACATTTGAATTTTGTATCAAAGAATTGATTATTTAACTAATTAAATGAATTTTATACGAAATTACTAGAATTTCCAACCCAAAAGGCTAATTTTCAACAAAACAGTTAAATTCGACTGAAAAAGTAATTTTTTCAACCAAATATTTAAACCCTCAAACAAAACGAAAATTTCAACTAAGTTGCTGAAAATTAGTTAAGTTATTCGTTGGAAAATTAAATTTTTTAAGTGAAAATTAAACTATTAACTTATTAGTTGAAAAAATATATTTTCTAGTTGTAAATGCAATCACTTGGTTGAAAATTAAACTATTTTGTTAAAAGTTCTTTATTCTGGTTGAAAATTCTTGATTTTAGTGGAAAATGGTTTGGTTGAAAATCAAACTATTTTTACGGAAATTCTTTCTTTTTTTTATTAAAATTTAATTTTTGTAACTGAAAATTTAGTTATTTCATTCTTTGTGAAAAATTGTCTTTCCTAATAAAAATTAATGTATTTTGTTAGATTTTTTTTTGTAGATAGTTGGGAATCTTGATTGAAAAATAATCTTAAAACTGAACTAGTTTGTTAAATGTCCGTATGTTTGGTGAGAAAATTAATCTTCATGCTTGAACTAACTTTTTCATTTTTTCATTACCTCAAATACTTGGTATAATGAAGATGCCTCTAACATTTTTGGCTTCCAAAATTACTTTCAGTAAAAATTATTAAATGGTCAATGTATATTACAAGTACAATTTTTTAATTTCTAGGAGTGAATTCCTTGACCTTCTTAGTTTACTACATACAAAAATCTAAAATGATTTCAAGTAATATAAAATTTGTATGAACAAATCCTTTTTAAATCTTTTAAATCTGATAATTTAAAAATCTTAAATCTTGCTGTTTGTCAGATTTCAGCTTTTGAAGCCTTTCTAAATTATATTGTATCGTTTTAATAAAAGCATATATTATGTTTAATTAAGACCAATTTTCAAATAAATAAATATTATAATCGCGCCAGGAAGTTTTTAAAACTTTTGAAATTTTGTGCATTTTTTCATTTATTCTATAGATTTATAAATTGTATAAAAATTATTTATTGTGTAGTATGCAATGACAAGTAATCAACGAAATCTAAAATTGAAGCTTCTATAAAATAAATTTCAAACACTTTAATATTTTTAAAGTAACAAAAACTAAACATTAAACTTAAAATTAAAAACTCAACTTTCAATTTTTGAGCGCCACTAATTTACATTAGTGCAATATTGTCAGTTTTAAATGTTTTCAACTAAAAGCTTACATAAATCAATTTTCTGATGGTAATTTTTATTAAAAAGAAACCTCTGTGAAATTTCCAATTTTTAAAATAAAAAATTCTCAGCTTGTAAAAACTAAAAAAATTTTATTTTATTTCTTTTGTTCAAAATTAAGAGTTTTGTATTCCGAAGAATAAAAATTTGTGAGACTCAAAAAGTAAGCTTAAAAATTCTTTACAGAGAATGGGGACGTTTGAGGGCAAATATTTTTTTATTGGATCACTTTAAAATTATAAACTTTAATTTTAAATGTACAAAACTGAGAAGCGCTTTAAATTAGTGACACAGTATCATAATTAAAAATTGTGAAATGTAAAATTCAAAATTGATAAAATTTAAGAACCCTGTATTATCATTGGAATGGTCCTGAACAATCAGATGAAGACACTAATCATATTACGTGAAAATATAAATCTGTACTATCGACGTAAGATACCCCTCAAATTCAGAATATCTCGATTTTCCGAAATTCTAAACTTGTATTTTATCTGTGAAGAAAATCGCTTTCCTTCAGTCAGATGAGATTCGAACCACAGGTCTATCGATTGCCGGTCGGGTGCTCTTACCATTAAGCTACTGGAAAAATCAAAAGAAAAATCGTTTCTCATAGACATGTCAAACGGAAAGGTTTTCTGTAATATCAATCTAAGATTTTGGAAATCTGTATTATCATCGGGAATGGGAATAAACGATGAGATGAAGAAACTAATCAAATTACGTGAAACTAGAAATGAACACTATCGATTTAAGATACCCCTGAAATTCAGAATTTTTCTTTTTTTCTCAAATTTAAAAGATAGATTTTACCTTTAAAAATGAATCCGTTCTTTCGCTTCACTTGGAATCGAACCAAAGGTCTACCGATTGCTGGATGGGTGCTCTTACCATTAAGCTACTGGAGAGATCGAAAGAAGAAACATTTTCGCATTTACTCCAAGCGGCGAGGTTTTATGTAATATCAGTCCTAAGATTGAGGAAATCTGTATTATCATCGGGAATTATGTTGAAAATTCATCTTTCTGATAGAAAATGAATATTCTTGGTAACAGATTCTTCTGTCTTTGATAAGGATGTAACTATTTTGATGAAAATTGATCTCTTTTGATTCAAATTACAAATACTTGATTTGAAGTTGAATAATTAAACTTTTTTGTTGGTTGAAGATTTTGGTTGAAAATGCTTACTTTTAGTTTGAAAATATAAATCGACAGTATCGATCTAAGATAACCCACCTGGGGAAAAAAATCCTTTTCATCGCTTCGCTGGGAGTCGAACCACACGTCTACCGATTTCCGGTCAGGCGCCACTAAGCTACTGAAGAGATCGAAAGAAGAATCTTTTCTCATAGACATGTTCAACGGCAAGGTTTTTCTTTATTATCAGTCATACGATTTAGGAAATCTGTATTATCATCGGGAATGGTAATGACCGAGCAGATAAAGATACTGATAAAATTACCTCAAACAGGAAATCAACATAATCGATTTGAGATACCCCTGAGATTCAGAATTTTTCGTTTTCCTAAAAATATTAATTTAAATTTTACCTACGAAAAAAGATCCCTTCCTTCTCTTCGCTGGGAATCGAACTACAGATCTGATGCTTATAGGTCGGGTTCTCTTACCACTAAGCCATTCGAGAGATCGAAAGAATCTGGCAGATCTATCATCGGGGATGATATTATCATATTTATAGAATCCTGTAAAAACAGTTATATTTTTTTCTAATTCTTTTTTTGTAAAAACTTTTTCACCAGGGCGTAGTTTATAAAGGTCGCCTAACGGGCCGCAATAAACAATTTTCAATAATACGCATAATGCCAATGTGCATTATATCATAGTTTTGCCGCAATGCCGCGGTTTCATGCTTTGAGCTTGCCTAGCACCCGGTACTGTTATATTATGCACACATGACACGGGTGTACCCTATATATTATATATTCCCGTTCATATGCGCGAGACACATAATGGACCATATGAGAAGCATATCCCTATAGAGGCTGCATCCAAAGACTATTTTAGTTTACTTGCTCTTATTTCCGATAATTCAAGTCAATAACGCTGATCAGCCGATCTCACTTTATCCTTTCGGAATAAATTTCCAAAGAGTGCTTGCCTCGAGGGCAAACTTTGGCTTCTTCAGTAAATCTGCGATATAAACTTTTCAAACAGTTTCTTAAAGGAAAATGTGGTATTTTTTTATCAAGAGCCATAATTATTTTCTTTTACTATAATCTATCAAAACCTGCTCTGCTGCAATCGCCAAACTGTCAAAAAAAAATCTGCCCGCTGCTCGGGCAAATTATCATCGCGCGCTACCCTTGCGGCTCGCAAGTTTGTGCGCGCCTAGGGCACGCGCCTGTTGAATCTCGCGCTTCGCGCTCAGATATTTATTCTTTGCATTTGGAATGCTTGAATGAAACTTTATCGAAAAGATCTCTGTCAGACAGCAGTATTTATAAACATCTTCATATTCTGAATGTTCTACTTAATTAAGTATGGGTAAGGGTTAAGTTCCTCAAAGCTTCTTTCATCCTCTTTTCAGATATTTTTCTTTATCTCGGGCTGTCATGCTCAAAATGGGATTTTTGTTTTCTTATTATTTTTTATGAATAAATAGGAATATCCTACAAGCCTTCTTTTAGATTTTTTGCTCATCTCGTGTCTTTTGGCGTAATATTGGAATTTTTTATTTTATGTATATTACTTATGATAAATAAAAACAAAATTAATAATCCTATTGGAAAATGGTTAAAAACCATTTTTTGCGGATTTTTCAAAAGCTATAAATTCTCTTTGCTACGACTCTTATCAAAAACTGGTACAGAAACAATTTTTTGCTCTTTTTCGGACAAACAATTTTTGTTAAATCATGTTTTTTCGTACCTTCTGTCGTTTTTCACAAATTCTTATTTTTTTATTTTAAATGCTATTTTTCACAAGTAAAACGAAAAGTATGCGTTCTATCAAGAAGTGATTATTAATGAACTTGTAGATCTTTCTTACGATCATAGTTTTTGTTATTTTATCTTTTTTCTTATCCTGCATAGTTTTACTAAAAAATTTAATTTTTCATTTTTCATTATTTTTTGTGCAATCCAAATTAGAATTTTCTATTTTCCGCCAAAATCCAAAACTGGTTATAATAAGCTTGTAGTGCTTTCAAAAAGAAACGTTCTTCTTCTCTGGACTTTTTTTCACATCGTGCGTTGTTTGTCTGGAAATTTTGATTTTCGATTGATTCAAAAAAATTTGACAATTGTGTTACTCTGAGAATATTCTTCTTATCGAAAAAAGTCATTAATATAAATTGTTTTTTCTTTTTGAATAATACAAATATCCTTAGATATAATTTTCAAGTTTAGAAAAAAGTGGTCTCAAAAATTTGCAAAATGCGCTCACTTTTTGAATTGATATCGAACATGGCTGGTTAACGAACTCGTCTTTTCTTTTAGGGCCTAAGAAAAGTAAAGCAAAGATCGATTTGATCCGTTCATTTTTTCGAGAGTTATCGGGTTTACGGAAGGACGGCCGGACAGACAGACAGACGCCATCGTAAAAACTTGATCAAATTTCTGACAATTCTGAAACTTTCTCAATCATAAATGATGGGAATGTAAAAAATTGTAAAGGGATGTTAAAATAGTCGTGCTTATTTATTTTGTATTAAACTAAAATTCCCAAATGTACTTTTTTAAATTTAACTTACAACTAGACCTTTCGCTAGAGTACAAAAAGAGAAATTTAATTAACCAGAATGCAAGCAAAAAATAATCAAGTGGCTAGAGAGGCTGAGAAAGTTTAGGTTAATAATTAGGAAACAGAAGTACCGGTAGTAAAACTTCCAGAGCTGGTAATATAAAACATAATTATTATTTTTAAAAGGAAGAATAATTATTTAAAAAATTTTCCAAATTTATTTTTAGAATTTGTTTGGCTCATGAGCAAATGTAATTTTCTGCTTTTGACCGTGCAAAATATGTAAAATTAAATTATTTCCGAATTCAATTTTAACTTTTCTTTGACAATGTAGCGATTGCAGAGCTTCCTCGTAAAAGAGAAAAAACCTTTTTGGTTTAGGATAAAAATATTTTTTAATTGAAAAATTAACTGTAAAAGTTTTTGTTCCAAATTTCTATTTTAAATTGTAAATGGAACTAAGTTTTTAAGAGTGAAAAGAAATGTAAAAAAATTTGTGTTATGATTTTTGTTTTAGTTAAAACCTTTTTTGTACAAAATTGAACTATTTTATTGAAAATTATGTTTTCTTTGTCTTAGAAATGTATTTTCTTCAAAAATTTAACTATTCAGTATTTGTCTAGAAATTCCTGTATTTGATTGAAAATTCGTTTTTCGTGATAGAATATTATTCTTCTAGATGAATAATTTACATTTTTGGTTGAAAATTGATTTCTTTGGTTGAGAATTTATCTATTAGGTTGAGAATTCCTTAAATTAAAATATTTTTGTAAAAATTCGTGTATTTTATTAAAAATTCGTGTATTTGATTAAAAATTCGTGTATTTTATTAAAAATTCGTGTATTTTTATTAAAAATTCGTGTATTTTATTAAAAATTCGTGTATTTTATTAAAAATTCGTGTATTTTATTAAAAATTAATTTTTTAGTAGAAAATTGATCTTCTTGCTTGAAAAATGACCCTTTTGCTTTAAAAATATTTATTTTGTTAAAAAAATTTTTTTATTAAAAATAAATTTTTAAACCTGAAAATTGAACTATTTTATTTGTTGTATATAATATTGATGTTCTTTTCTAGAAATTGAATCTTCTTCGTTTAAAGTTAAGACTTTCTTTCAAATTCAAAATGAAATTTTTAAATTTAAAATTGAAACATTCGATTGGTTTTATATGATATTGATGGTTTTTTTAAATAAAAATGTAATCTTCTTAGTTCAAAATTTATCTGATTCATTGGAAATGTATTTTATTTGGTTGAGAATTAATTTGTTTACAGAAAATTTACCTATTATGTTTTAAGTCGAAAATTTAAATTGTTTAAGTGAATCTTTAATGTGTCTTGTTTATTAAAAATTATTCTTTAGGTTGAAAAATTCAGCCGTTTGGTTATAAATTCATATTTTGATTTAGGATTCATCAGCCTAGTTAAAAATCCATTCCTTTAACGGAAAATTCAACTATTCAGTTTCTTTCAGGAAATTTATATTGTGTGGTAGATTTTTTAGCACGAACAGAGGTATACAAATTTTTGAAAAGTCCCTAAAGAAGAAGTTTAATGCTAAACATGATTAAATAGCGAAAAATAATGACTACAGTATGAGTTTTAAAGCACTACAATTTGCAAGGTTATTTATCATTACTTTAAAATTTTAACGCTACTCTCAAGTTAAGCTTTTAGTTTAAAGAATTAATTTAAAAAAATTATTTTCATAAGATTGAATTCAACTGAAAAAGACGAATTTCTAAAAAAACAGTTTGAACTTTAACGAAAATTATGAAATTGAATATTTAAACAAAAGAGATGAATTTATTACCAAATTATTGAATTTTTAACAAAAAAAAATCAATTTTCAAGAAAAAATGGAATTATTAAGTTTTCATTTAAAAAAAAATTAATTAGTTCGGTTAATGCTCCTGGCTCCTTCTCTTAATTTCTTCCCCCACTTTTACCGTCTTTACTTTGAGCATTTCTAACTTCACCAGCTAACATATTCCTTTCCTTACTTCCTTTTCGTACTCATCAGTTCTTCTCTCCTACTCACCCACATTTCTAATCATTTCCGTTACTTCCCTTCTAAAAATTCTTCTAACATACCCTGTTACCTCTCCTCTCATTATATCTTAATACACTTACTCTTATTTCATTTATAATAATTTCCCTTACATCCCCTTCTATAATTTTTCCTTATTTCTCCTCCCCTTATTTCTCCTCCTCACACTTCATCTTCTCTTACTTCCCGTCGCCTCTTTTCTCCTCACTTCCTCTACTCACTCTCATTTCTAATCATGTCCCCTATATCTCCTCCTTAATTCCACACTGAAACTCCCTTAATTTCCCTCATTTTATCCACTTTACTAACCTCCTTTATCCTTACTTCCCCTCCGCTTACTTTCCCAACTTCCCTTCCTCTATTTCCGTTTACTTCCTCTCCTCTCATAATTCCTACCTTCTTCTCTCATTTCCTCTCGCTTTCCCCATTTCTTCTCCCATCATTTCTCCTCATTTCCCCTCCTTGGAAAAAACTGCAACCCTAAAAATACTAAGGGACACCGTAGCTACGCGCGCAGTCTTTTCATCGTCGATTGTTGATAACAAAATTAATTTATGAATAAAGGCAATGACGTAGATATGAATAAGTGATATTTGGACTACAACTTTGTTTATATATGCAACTGTCTATGAGCAAAAGTTTAGTTGGTATTTGATCCAATTGATGCTAGCTCCAAAAAAGTCTGAGAAAAGGCCTGGGGTTAGGCGCGCACTCTATCATGTTCAGTCTTGTAGCTAAGCGCGCACTTCTGTATTCCTCAAACAAATTTTTTTAATTTTATAAAAAAAATTTATTTCTCTCTCACATTTGTATTTGAGCGCTTGAAAGGCGGGCGAAAAATAGAGAGCTTTTTTTTATTTTTCACCTTAAAGCG
>JAWWLR010000158.1:53116397-53128167 GCA_035041075.1 Acraspis erinacei | reverse complement strand
TTGCCTTGTGTTCTGATGTTATAATTGTTTTCCCGTTTCCAATCCTTTTACAAAATTCCTCTGTATAGTTGGTTCGTTTCATAATTGTATCTTCTTCAAAAAATGTTGTAAGATTAGCTAATGTTATTGGATGTCGACCATGTAAGGAAATTAATTAAAATATGGTAGCTTTCTTGGTATACTAAGCTAATACTGTTTTCCCATTGCCAATCCTTCAATAGAATCTCTCCGTAAAGTTGGCTCGATCCATAATCGTTTCTTCTTTAAACCATGCTGCATGATTAGCTGGAGTTATTGAATGCAGAACAATTGAGAAAATAATTAAAAGATGTTAGCTTTGTTGATATGATATTCTAAGAGAACTAGCAACTTTTTATTTATTTTCTCACGTGGCCGTCATCCAGTAATATCAGCTAACCTCCCTTTCTTTGTCTCAGATCATCACATAAATCTTCAATGCCCTCGAGTGACCTCACAAATACAAATTTACAGTCTCCCTTTTGGCGAAAAAAGCACTCTCGACGAAATAGTTAAATTTTTAAATAAAAGAAATAATTTTCTACAAAAAAGGATGAACTATTTAGGAAAGAGTTAATTTGAAATTAAAAAATTGAATGTTTTAGAAAACAGTTGGCTCTTAAAAACGGAGATACGTTTTTATCAACCTTTAAAGACTAATATTGAACGAAATGGTCGAAATTCGAAACAAAAAAGCATTAACTTTAATCAAAAATCATTACATCTTTAACCAAATAACAGATTCTTTAAGCGAAAAAGACGAATTTGTTAGAATTTTCAAATCAAATTGGCAAATTTTCAACGCTTCATCATTTTGATTAAAGATTTTAATGTTTTGTTCAGAATTGGTCTTTATCTTTAGATTAATCCCCTTGAAAATTCGATATTTTGTTTTGCAAAATACACTTTTTAAATCTTAAACTTAAAGATACCATTTTTAGTTGAAAATTTATCTGTTTTAGTAGAAAATTCAACTTTTTTGGTAAAAAGTTTATCATTCTGGAATCAAAAATTATCTTTCTTCTTAAAATTTCATCATTACCAGTCTAAAGGTCACATTTTTTAGAAAAAATGTAATTTTGAAGCCGGTAGTGGTGATTTTCATGAAGAAAAATTCATGTATTAAGCAAGAAAAGAAATTAATTTTATTAAAAATTTGCCTTGTGGTAGAAAATCAATCTTGTTTATTGAGAATTCATCCTTCTATATCAAAATTTCACCTCTTGGTTAAAAGTGTATTAGTTTGTTTAAAACTTCAATTATTATGTTGAAAAGTAAATTTTCAGTTCGAAATTTTTTGTCGAAAATTAAACTATTTGACTAAGAATTCATCTTGCTTGACTGAAAATAAAGTTTCTCGTTGAAAATTCATCATTCCAACCAAAATAGAAACGATTTTTGTTGAAAATTTGCCGTTTGGTAGAAAATTAATCTTCTTTGTTAAAAATTCATTTTTTTATGTTGGAACTTAAATTATTTAATTAAAAATTTAATTATCTGGTAAAAACTTAAAGTATTTTGTTGAAAATTGACCTATTTTGCTAAAAATTTGTTCTTTCTGCTTGAAGGTTCTTCTCTTCTGGCAGTAAACTGACCCTTCTTTGTTGAATTTTAACTATATGGGCCGTCCATAAATTGCGTTAGCGGTTTACGTTTACTACGTTTCCTGATGATAAATTCTCACGAAGTTTGCAACTTTTGCGAAAGATGCCCCTGCAAAGGTACAGTTTATTACTAACTCAATAAGTTTGAAAATCACTTTTATATTTCAGACTTTTCACTCTTTTCCTATTCTCCTCTTTTGCCATTTTTCAAGAATTCCTCTTTTTCTCCCTGTTTTTAAAAAATTTCCTCTTTTCCTCGGTTATGCTTTTCTGCTAGAATTTTTGTTCTTGTTGTAAATTTAGTCATTTTCTTGAAAATGCAAATATTTTCCTGAAAAGAAATCTTTTTTAGTACAAAGTTTAGCTACTGGGTTGAAAGTTGAACTTCTTTATTTAAATTTTTGTTGTTGTTGTTGGAGATTCATCTCTTTAAATAAAAATTGAACTATTTATTTTAAACTTCGTTTGTTTTTTGTTTAAAAATTTTATTTGGCTAAAAATTTAACTGATATACTTCTGGTTGAAAAGTTTTCTTTTTTAGTTGAGAATTTATCTTTTTTAATTGAGAATTCTCTTCTTTTGTTCAAAATTAGTATTTTTTGGTAGAAACTTAATATTTTTATTTAAAAATTCATCTTTTACGTTGATAATTTAATTTTTTAGTTAAATTTATTATATTATTAATACGGTGTTGACCTGATATTTAAAATTAATAAAAATTAATATTTTTTCTCTCTCTCTCTACAGAATCCTACGTATTTCTAAGGATTCAATTCCTTGGTTGAAAGTTAAACTACTTTGTTAAGAATCAACGTTTTGTTTGTTGAAAATTCATCATTTCAGTTAAATATTCATCTCTCTGCTTACAAATTTAACAAGATTGTTGAAATTTCGATTTTGTTTATTGAGAACTAATTTGTTGAACAAAAAATGAAACTATTACCTTTTTGGTTGAAAATTTATTTTTTTTTTAATAAAAATTTATCTTTTCTAGTTAAAAATTTAAATATTTTGTCAAAAATTCTTTGTTTTTCTTGTACATTTAATCAATTTTTGTTACAAATTTTCTTTTTATATTGAGAATTCATGTCTCTTATTAAAAAATTTTCTTTTCTTTGAAACTTAATATTCTTTGTTAAATATTTATTTTTTTCGTTGAATCTATTATATTGATGTTTCAGTCTTGATCTGATATTTACAAGTAATTTTAACTGATAATAGTTTTTCTTTATACAGGATTTTTAATCAGTATTTAAAAAAATGTGAATTTAAGACTTATCGGAGAGAACAAAATAACCATTATAATTATTTAGTTCAATTTTTCACCGTTTCGTTACAAAATTTTAATTTAAGATTCAATTACTTATTTGAATATCAAACCACTTTTTAAAAATCCATTTTTGTTATTAAAGATTTAACATTTCATTTGAAACTTTATCTTTTAGGTTTAAAATTTAACTAGTTTGTTGAAAATATGATTTTGTTCGTTGAGAATTATCTGTTTTGAGCGAAAATATAACTATTCAATTTTTGGTTGAAAGAGCATATTTTTAATAGAAAATTGGTATTTTCTGTTAGAAATTAGAAAATTATTTTGTTTTAGATAATAATTTCTCTTTTTATGTTATTATAATTAATTATAATTTTCCTCTGTAAACGGTATCAAATAAATTTTTTCAAAAGTATTGATTCAAGACCATGCGAAGAGCGAAATAAATTAATTATTATTATTTAGTTGAATGTTGTACTCTTTCGTTCAAAATTTTTTTTTAAGTTTTGATTGCTGGTTTGAAAATTAAACAACTTTGTTGAAAATCCATTCTTTTGTTTGAAGAAAAGTAAGGAAAGTATATTGTTCTATTTTCGGTTAATAATTTATATTTTTAATTGAAAATTTCAGCCTTTCTTGCAAATTCTTCTTTTTGGTAAAAAATTAATTTTCTCAATTGAAATTAATTCGTTTTGGTTAAGAATTGAAAATTTATTTTCGTGCTTTAAAATTAATTTGTTGTAGTTCTTAGGATTTGGGGTGAAAATTCATATATTTTGCAGAAAATTCATGTCTTTAAATAAAAAATTATACACTTTAAAAGAAAATCGAGCTATCTGGTTGAAAATTAACTTTTTGGCTAACATTACAATTTTTGCACTAAAAATTGAATTACACTATTTTGTTGTAAATTCAGTTAGTTTCTGCAAACTTTAGTTATTTTCTTAAATAATCTTTTCTGTTTGCAAATTCACTTTTGTTAAATAAAATTCATCCTTTCGAGTTGAAAATTCATACTTTAGAGTAAAAAAGTCACCTTTATTTCTTTTTAAATAAAAATAATTTTATTTTGCTGAAATATTAACTAAACATTTTCTGTCGACAATTTATATTTTTTATTCGAGAATTCAACTACTTGGTTAAAAATTCAACTATTCTTTTTAAAATTTGTTTATTTTAATAAAAAATCGAATTCTTTTGACAAACATTTTTTTTGTGCTAAAAATTCGAAAAGAAAATCTTTTCTGGAAATGATCAAATTTAATTTGTTTTACCAACTATTAAAAATAGGTTATAATTTGGTGTTTTTCAAACTTTAACGATTGCCAAATTTGGAGCAGAAAAAACTTAATTCTAAAGTGGTTAAAATAACTTCATCTTCGGGTAATTAACGACCGTTCATTAAAAAATTGCAGGAAGTTCTAAGACGTATCTCGTGCTAGCGAGATTTCACGATTAGACGATGAATCACGAAAACGGTGAATTTCTTCGCGTAAGAAGCTATTCTGTTCCGTTCCCGGTTGATAATGTTTGTTTTAATTAAAGTGTCTTGAAACCTAATTAGCAAGATTGAAACAGCGCAAATCCCAGAGAAATGCACCCTTCAGTCCCAAAATGGGGAAAACAACTACGTTTTATTAACTTTTTGTAAATTAAAGTTGAAAAAAAAATTCTTAAGGAATGTGCCAGGAATAATTTTCACCCAATAAATATTAGATTTGATTTGGAAAATAGGCAAAAAAAATAAAAAACAGTATTATTTAACATGCATGCCAAAGACGACTTTAAAAAATGTAATTGCTGTTCGGTGAAACAGGTTTTTACAAATAATTGTTCACTAATGTTTAATTGCTTAAAGAGTTATGATAAGAAGACGACCGTATTTTTCGAAAATTAGGATACAATCAATTAATGAATTTTAGGAGTGATATTTTTTGTTGAAGACATATTAGAATTATTTAAATAATGAAACACTATAAAGTGTATTATCCTTCTTCTTTAGATAAATCAACTCATTACTTATTCCCACAAGAAAAAAATAACTAACAATAACTTCCTGATAAAATTTTCTGAACAGATATTATTTCTTTAGACAAAAATTTCGGTTTAATTTCTGAAAGACAATAATAATTAATAACAATAAGGCCAGTGTAAGGGATTCAGAAGAACTAAAACTTTCTCCACCTTTTCTATCAAATGCCAGAAATGACTGCTTATTGTTTGTTTACATAATTGTAAAATGCATTAAAGAAATAATATTACTTTTATAGCATTCATTGAGTGTATTATTGATTTCTGAAAATTCTGACTTTTTATGATTCACCGGTTAAAAAAAGTTGCTGAAACAAAGAATGCTGGTCCAAACCATCAAAAATTAGTTAGTAAAAATTTATGGAAAATTTTTGTCATACCGATTAATTATTATTTTAATATAAACTGTTGGCAGTCATACCATTGTCCTATTTTATATTTAATGTTAGGCTAAGATTTAACATTTATTAAATCAAAACTTTAATAACAGTTTTCATTCGTAATTATTCAAAATTGTACCCAACTGTCAGAGCCAATTTCAAGGTATAATACTTGCTGCAATGCTCTGCAGATTACGGAAATCCAATTAAGTAGCTCATACCTAGTTGGTAACAATATTATTTTCCGCTTATACACTCCATCTATATAAACTATTTCCTGTAATAAAATATAAAGTTCTTGGCTCTTTTTTTTAATGAGCTACTGAAAATAGTATAAGTTTTAATATTATTTAAATGGGTATTCAGTGCCTTCAGTATGCAACGCAAATTCGTTCATTATCGAGCACATCCTTGAAATTGGCAAAACAAGTAACATTTTGTAATTTATGAGAAATAACCTGACTTTTGCGAAAAATATTTTTTTTTCTCTAGCCGGATAGGTCCCATCTTTAAACACTAGTAATTATAAAAAAAAACATTTTTTTATTCTTTTTAATCTTTCCAACGGCTTCTTACGATTTGGTTTAATCTAATTTAAAATGTGGATAACATTACACAGCCACAAAAAAAGCGTCCCGATCTGGGGACGCGACATGTGTTTTCCTATGATTTTGAAGCACTGAACCCGAATCCGATGTCATAATTTGCCCTATACATCAACGTTTTACCCTACCTTAAAAAAACTCGAAGAAATTAGTACTTCCTGTTCTGGAGATGAGACATATCAATCCTTATGTTTTACGATACACTGATTACCAATTAGATGTCAGAATTGATCCCACACGTTGTCCTTGAACACTAGCCTCAACGAACTCATTAAAAGGATGTTATAAAATTGAGATATAGTGCCTTGAAGGCTGATTTTTTTTGGAAAGTCGATATCAGCGGAGTCGCATTCTTACAATTGCCGTGACCCTTCGCATCGATCCTTTGTAGAGAAAAGGACACGATATAGTGGAAAGCAATCAGACTGAAGACATTTAGTCAATTTCTTTGACATGCCGCCCACTTAGATTTAATCAGAACATGAAAACAAAATTTTAAGCTTCAGGTAGTGAGCTGCAACGCTATGAACATGGACAGCTGCAGAATAGAAATATTATAAGCACGTGTCCTTATTGTGATCGCTGAAAAGAAGCAACTCAAAAAATGGAAGATCTCCTAGGAGTAACAGTGAAAAATGAAAAAGGGTCAGACACAAGTTACAAAGTAAGCTTCACAAATGATGACCGTAAAACCAAATTTCGAATGTTAATTTGAATTTCCAGATATTGCTAACAATTATTTCTGTGTTATCATTGACCTTTTTGACGGAATAGTAGAATCGGCGATGGAAGATAAGGCTTATATAAGGCCAGGTTATGTTAGGTTAGGTGAGTTGAGGATAGGTTAGGTGAGTTAAAGCAGGTTAAAGTTAGGTCACATCAATTTTAAGAATGTGACTTCGTATTTAGGTATTTTGGGTACAGGTTCGCCGAGTTCGGCGCGATTTCTTAAATTTCTCAAACGCAGATCCTTTAAAATGAAATGAATACAATTATACATGTATTGAAATAAATAAAAACTGAACCCTGTTATAGCCATAAATAATTTTCCAAGCTGGGGCCACACTTGTAATTGGGCAAACATTTGACAATTTCAACACGGTCTGATTCGTCTTCTTTAACTATTTCCATCAGTTGTTTCCACTTAATTTTTATCACATGAGTACTGAAACCTCTTTACCTAATCTGAGAATATCTTCAAGTGAATCAGGAATTGGAATATCTGTCAAGTGTTCAAACCAAGGATCCTTATCTCCTTCTTCCAAGATGCTGTGCAAATTTAAATTTTGCTCCTACGAAACATAGAAGACGGAAGGAACACAAATGGTAAATGAGTTTATGTTATGGATTCCTCCCACTGTTCACAACATCGTCTTTAAGTGGGAACACTTCCGTAGTGAAATTGCATGTGTGCGTTGGAGTGTTTGCGCAGGCATGTCTTTGTCGAGGGCGTTTACGGAGAAGACAAACGCAGACGATTTGCAAGGAACTTCGTCCGGCATTGACTACAGAACTGGGTAAGAGTCGGAAGCGACTAAATGATTACGCGATGACCTAGTTTGCCTTACAATTCTCACCCTTATAGCGTCAGCAACCAGCTCCTTGCGACCATCTCGACGAAAACAGTTTACACTAATTTCCGTCTGGAAAGGTTGGATTTTCCTCACTTGCGTCAAATCCATTTGCAGCAGGAGTAATAGTAAAACGAATAGTACTATCTGTACTCTGGACTGACGCCTGTTGGCTGTAGGTTTTCGCGTCTCATTCGATTAGTTGCCGGCAATCTTTTTCCGCTCTCTCCTAGAGAACGAATGGATTTAAGTCGTCGAGCAATTCTCTCAGGATTCAGCCTTCCGTACACCAACCTCTCTCTGCAGGAAGCTGCCAGGTCATTACAAAATTGCAAATGATTACAAACAACATCCAACTGATCTCGATGAAATAATCTTCTTCTTCGACTGAAATAATTATTCTAAATAATTTTTTATTTTGAAATACTGACTTGTAAGATTTGAATTAGAGAATGATGGAAACATACTTTTGACGTCACCTCTCTTAAGCCGATCAAGTTATCGTGGTTCGTTTTAGTATATATCCGCATTTTCAAGAGGTGGGTATGTTTATCACTGAAAATAGAATATTTGTTTAAATTTTTTTGCAATATTTGTGATTTTCTCTTAAGGGAGAAGTGTTGAAGAGTGTACAGGAATTTTACAAGATTTTTTATTGCTAATTGATTGTTTTATCATGCCTTGGGTCTGAAACGAACCACGATACGATACGTAACAGCTGTATTCTTGGGTTAAAAATTCAAATCTTTTCGTAGAACATTAACAGTTTATTTAAAATTCACATTTTGTTGCTGATGATCCAACTGAAATATTTTTTCGATGAAGACTATTTTTTCTGAAAATTGGTCGTTTTCTTTTAAAGCGTCATATTTTCTGGAAGAAATACTGCATTTTTCTTGGATAAAAATGTAAATGTTTTGTTGAGAATTTAATATTTCTTAGAAAATTACCTTTTGATTTAAAAATCGGTTTTTTTTGTTTTTATAAATCAATTGAAATATTTTTTAATGAAAATTCCACATCTTTTTTTGAAAATTTGTCTTTTGGAATTAAAAATTCACCTGTTCTAGTAGAATTTTTTTTTACAAAATGCAATTGTTTTTATAACAATTCAAAAATTTTATTTAAAAGTCATAAAATTTGTGGAAAATTCTACTGTTTTGTTGATAATTTAAATATTGCGTAGAAAATTTACTTTTTGTTTATAATTTATATTTTGGTGATGAAAAATGAACTGAAGTCTTTTGTGGATAGAAATTTAACAGAAACTTTTTTTTGTTTTTAACTAAAAATTCCTCTGCTTTAGTATGCATGTCATTTTTATTACAAGAAAATGCAACCATTTGGTAGAGAATGTAAATATTTTGTTAAAAATTCATCCTTTTAATTGAAAAAATTTTCCTTTTTAGATTGAAAATTGAATTTTTTCGTAGAAACTTATTTTTTGTTTAAAAATTCATATTTTAGTTTGGAAAAGTCAACTGGATTCTTTTTTATATAGAAATTCTACTTTTTTCTAAATAAAAATTCATCTGTTTCAAGAAAAATTTAATACTTTTTTAGATAAAAATTCAAATATTTTGTAGAAAATTTCACAATTTTGTTAAGAAGTGTTCCCTTTTGTATGAAAAAATCATCTTTTTGGATTGAAAATTGAAATTTTTTCGTAGAAATTGTTTTCTTGATTAAAAATTTATATCTTGATCGTCAACTAAAATCTTTTTTAGCAGAAAAATTAACTATTTTTTGTTGAAAATTTATCTTTTTAATTTAAAAATTAATCTTTTTTAGTAGAAATAAGATCATTCTTGGATAAAAATGCAACAGTTTGTTTGACAATTCTACAATTTTATTTAGAAGTCATACTGTTTTGTAAAAAATTCTGTTTTTTTGAAAAATTAACTATTCTGTAGAAACTTTACTTTGTGTTTAAATTTAATATTCGGAGGTTAAACAGAAAAATGAAATCTTTTTTTGGATGAAAATTCAATGATTGTTTTTAATTATTTTTTTATAATTCAAAATTCATCGATTTTAAAAGAAATTTCTTTTTTTTTATAAAACTTTAACTCTTTGGTTGAAAATAAGAAAAAAATTGTGTTGGAAAGTCATATCTTGTGGCTGCAAATTCTACTATTTTGTTGTAAATTTAACCATTTTACAGAAAATTTACTTTTTGTTTAAAACTTATATTTTAGTGTTGAAACACGAACTGACATCTTTCCTGCACAAAAGTTCAACTTTAAAAAAATTTGTTTTCACTAAAAATTGATCTCTTTTAGTACGAATTGCATTTTCTTGTATAAAAATGCAACTATTTGGTAGAGAATTTACCTATTTGGTTAAAAATTCATCTTTTTCGTTGAATAAACTTTTTTGTTTGAAAATTCATATTTTTATCTGAAAAAGTTAACTGGAATCTTTTTTTGATGAAAATTCAACTATTTTTTTGAGTTTAAAAAATATAATTCATCTGTTTCCAAAGACATTAAATATTTTTTTCATAATGATTGGTAGAGATTTTAACAACCTTGTTAAACGCTCATCATTCTTTATTGAAAATATTCATCTTTTTTTATTTAAAAATCAATTTTTTTCGTAGAAACTTATTTCTTGATTCAAAATTCATATTTTGATCGTGAAAGGTCAACGGAAATCTTTTTGAACATTCAACTTAACTTATTTTGTTTAAAAAATTATCTTTTTAATTTCAAATGTGTCTGTTTCAGTAGAAATTTCATTTTTTAACGAAAATGCCACTTTTTGGTTAAAAATGATTCTTCTTTCCTTGAGTATTTAACTGCTTTCTTTGAAAGTTTTCGTTGAATCAGCTTGTTAATAAATAATGTTTGTAAATATTTCAATCTTTAGTTGAAAATTCATTTCTTTTGTTGAAAGTCTAAATGTTTTGTTAACAACGACTTGTTTTTAATTAAAAAATTAACTACTTGGGTAAAAGTCAAATTAAATTGTTAAAATATATTTTTTTGATTGAAAGCTTTTGTCTTTATTTGAAAATTTAATTGTTTAGTGAAAAATCCTTTTTCTTGTTTAAAATGCATTTTGTTACTGAATAGGTAACTGCTACATTTTTTTAAGATTGATCTTCTTTGGTTAAAAATTCTCCTATTTAAAAAAACAATTTTTCTTGGATTGAAATTTCATTTTTGTCTTGACATTCTTTTTTTCGTATAAATTCCATTTTTTTATTGAAATATAAACTATGCAACTTTTTGTTGGTATATTTATTTTTTATGTTGATAGTTACAATTATTATGTTAAAATTTTGATTATTTAGTTGCAAATTCAAGTATTATGTTAAGAAGTGGTATTCCTTAGTAGAAAACTATACATAACTATATATTTTTGTTTAAAATATATTCATAAATTTGATAATTTGTATTTGAAATGCCGTTTTATTCCGTTTATAATTTTTATTTATTGTCGTTTATTGATAGGAGATTTAGAGAGGAAATTAACAATTGTTTGATGGACTTATACTTTATCGATCGTTTTTTGTTCACACTAATCGAATTTCACGTTATTTTAATGCTCGCACTGTTTTTATTCTTTTAAACATTGTATATCTAAGGATTTCCTAATTAATATAGTTATCAAAAAATTTGTTTACACTTATTTAATTCAGAAAGTTATATTTAAAAAAATGTAACCAGAATATTTCTTTCGAATATGTTTTGTAAAAGAATTACCAAATAAATGTCCGAAAACTGTCAATCAAATCTGCAAAAATAATACATGTTGTGAAAGTTTATGTCAAGGATCATCATTAATTGTCTTAGCCAATAGCCCTATATTGACCCGAATGCATACTAATTAACTCTAATGCATTCAGATCACCATGAGTACATTTAATTTACTGGATACTGGCTGTATCAAGCTAAACAGATATAAATTATCCCGAGCCATTAAAACTAGTCGAACGATCCATAAACAATCTATACAGTACCCTTCCCTAAATGAAATTAAACTGTTTTTATTTTTAGAATAAAATTCATTATAAATAAAACTAAAAGGAAATCAACTTGTGTAACAGAATTACACAAAAACAAAAATTAAATCATGAAAAGCTTGTTCCGAAAAATCAGTTTATAACAATTATGTGACCGTCCGCGAGAAAAGGGACCTAATGCGTCAAAGCTAAATTTCACAGGACGAGCGATTGTAGCAGACTCTGCAAGCCAGCATTTTAGCAGTGGGAATGCGTCAACGAAAAGAACCCCCTCCACTTACCACTACACCTTAAGGCGCCATATCCGAGAGCTCCGCTCTC
>JAWWLR010000158.1:52967632-52987309 GCA_035041075.1 Acraspis erinacei | reverse complement strand
TTGGAATGAATTGACTTCGATTGGGGTGGATTGTATGAGAATGGATTGGATTGAAATGGACTGGAGTGGATTTCATTGGAGTAGAATTTCTATTGAATGGGATGGAGTGGGGAGGATTAGAGTGGTTTGGATTGAAGTAGATTGAATTGGATTGGAATGGAATAAAATTGATTAGATCGGAATTAAATGGAGTGAGTTGGATTTGATTTGAATGGATTGGAGTAGATTAGCTTATATTGTAATGGATGGAATTGAATTGGATTGAAAAAACGTATTTCATTGGATTGGAATGGAATGGTGTGGAGTGGATTGTTTTGGAATAGAGTGGATTTGAGTGGATTGGATTGGATTGAGGGGATTAGATTGTATTGGATGGGAGTGAAGAGGATTTCTAATGGATGGGATTTGAGTGGGTTCGATTGCAGTCGTCTAGATTGAAGTGTATTGAATTGGATTGGAATGGAATAAAATGGATTGAAATGAATTGGATAATATTTGATTTGCATGAATTGAGTTGGATTGGAATTAAGTGGATTTCATTTCAATAAATTGGATTGGAGTTGATTATATTAGATTCTAATGGATTAATTTGGATTTGAATGGAAAAAGTGTATATTCTTGGATTGTATTGGATTGGAGTGGATTCGATTTGATACGAATGAGTTGGAATGAGCGGATTTAATTGAATTGAATTGAATTGAATGGATTCGATTAGAATGCATTGGACCCAGGTGAATTGGAGTGAATTAATTTTGATTGAAATGGAATAAAATGGATTGGAATGGAAGGGAGTGGATTTTATTTGAATTAATTGAATTGGAATGGATTTTTTTGGAGTGTATTGTTTAAGCATAAATTGGATTCGAGTGGGATTCGTATGGGAGTAAAGGGGATTGTATGGGAGTGGAGAGGGGAGGATTTATAATTAATGGGGTTGTTGTGGAAAGGATACAATTGGATTGGAATGGAATAAAATGGATTTGATTGGAATCAAGTTGATTGGATTTAAATGGAATGAGTTGGGCTGGAGTGGATTGGATTTAATTGTAATGTATTTGATTATGTTGGACTGGAGTCGATTCCACTGGACTGAATTGAATTGGTTTGTAGTGAATTGAATTTGAATGCGATGGAATGAAATGGATTGAATTGTAATGGATTTGAGTGGATTTAATTTGAATTAATTGGATTACAGTGGATTGAATTGGAATGGATTGAATTATATTAGATTGGAAAGAATTTAATTTGAGTCGCTTGGATTGGAGTGAATCGGAATGCTCTGGATTGGATTTGAGTTGTTTGGTTTGGGATGAATGGTATTGGAGTGGATTAAAATTAATTTTATTTGAATGTAATTAATTGTATTGGAGTTTCTTGGATTCATTTGGAGTGAATTAAATTGGTTTGGAATGGAATTGATAGGGATAGAATGAAGTGGATTGGATTGGTTTGGGGTGGAATGGATTAAAATGGAATAGATTGGATTGAACTGGATTGAAATGAATTGGATTAAAGTGGATTGGAATGAATTTGATTGGATTGATTGGTTGATTAGATTGGATTCGATTGGATTCTATTATATGAAATTTATCTTTAACAAATTTCCTAATATAAACATAAGTAATAAGTTGAATTTTTAGATAAAAATTCCAATAAAATTATTTTATTCTCAACGGAAATTTTAATTTTTAACAAAATAGCTGAAATTTTCCCCAAAATAGCATAATTTTGAACCAAAATGATGAATATTGAATAAAAAAATATGAAAGTTTCTGCTAAAAAATTGTTTTAAAAATTATTTTCAATCAAATTATTGAATTTTCAAATTAAAATAGTGTTTAACCAAATCGTTGAACTTGCTACGAAAATAGTTGGATTTTCGACAAAAATTATGAATTTTTAACAAAGAAAAAAACATACAAGATTTTAAAGCAAATTGTTGAATTCTCAACAGAAATTTTTATTTTTGACTAAATCTTTAAGCTTTCTACGAGAAAAATAGTTGAGCTTTGGACCAAACAGGATGAGTTAAAAAAAAATAGGATAGTTAATTTTTCAGTAAAAAAAAATTAATTAAAAAAAGTTCCCAAATAGTTAAATTTTCAACCAAAAAGGATGAATTTAAAATTTAAAATAAGATACATAAATTTTCAGTTTAAAAATAAATTAATTTTTAAAGAAAAAAACAAACAATATAGAGTGTTATATATTGCATTTGCGATAGAATTTTTGGAATTGCTAAAAATTAGAACCTAATTTAAATTTCGATTCTTCTAAATATATTTTAAACTATTTGAATTGAAAAATAAATACTTTTTTTCTGTTCTTTTCTTGGACGAATCTCCAGCAGGTGGCTTCTGCTCTGTAGGATCAATTTCCGTTTTCACAAATGCATATTAAATTTATTACAAAAAGCACTTTTATTAAAACAAGCTTCTGATTTTCTCGATATTATCGGTCGAATTTCAAATTCAAATTTCAACTCGATCAAAATTGGCCAAGTCTAACGACATGAATTTGTGAAAGAAAGTTTTCTCAGGTTATTTGGAAGTAAAAAAAATTAATAATAAAATAAATTTTTTAAAATGTATGATAACGTACACTATAGAAATTTTCAAAAATGACTTTAGAAAAGCCATTTGTGACATTTAAAATCTTGTCAAACTCTCATTCTTGACCACTTTTTAAACATTATTTTCATTAAATATTCAATCCCGCCAAGTATTATAAGGTTTAAAATTTCTCTTTTAAAATACTAGAAAATTGTGTGAGATACTTTATGAAAAAAAGTTTCTTATCATATTTTATTATAATTTTTTTTAATTGCCTCGCCAACTTTGATATGTATGCGTATTTAATTACATTTTAATTACATTACTTATTAACTAAAATTAAAAAACTATATTCTTTTCACCTATTTTTCCCTCAAAGTCAATCAAATAAAATTAAATGACTTTATCTCTTAGACAGAGTATATTCCAAATCGGGCGGGACGTATTTTACCATTTTATGAAAAAATGAAAGTTCTGTGTATTTGAAATTTTTGGGTTCTTTTTTAAAGAAATACTAATTTTTCCTTGAATCTTACTTACTTTTGACTTAATTTATGATAAATGAATTAATTTGTTAAATTTAATTTATTAATTCAATTAATTATTTTGAATTAAGTTTAATTAAATGGAATTATTTAATTTTAATTAATTGAAATAATCTGAGTTAACTGATATATTATAGTTTCTTTTCCTGACGGTGGCGGGGTTTTTATGAAAATATTATGATAATTATTTTTGGTCAGGAGAATTTTTTTCGAAATATTAAATTTTCGCAATTTTTTTAAAACAATGAGAGGTTTGTCATAATAATAAAAAAAATTTGCTCATTTAAAAAAGTTCTACAAAAAATACCTTTGATTCCATAATGCTTTCTCTTCTATCGTTTACTAGAAATTTTTTTAAATTCATCATTTCAAAAAAATATTCTCGTGGCCACAATAATTATTTTTTCTACATAAAATTTATAAGAGTACCTTGTTCAAAATAAGCTAAAATTTGTAAAAAAATATTAAATAAAATAAAAAAATTAGTTTTTCCATAAAATCCACTTTTCATTCTATGAAATTTCTGGAAAATTTCCGAAAATGAAAATATTTGAAATAAAAAATTCTCGAAATTATAATATATCCAAAATATAATAATCGCGAACAAAAAAGTTCCCGAACAATTTATAGTATTATTAAATTTGAGAATTAAAAACATTGATTCTTATATCAATATTATTTATGCATTAAATATATAATGATTAAATATTTTTATAAAAAAAATTTATTTAATGTTGAATGTATTTTTTTTTAATTATTGTTTAAGTTCAAAATAAAATTTTTTTTAACAAATCTCCCAATAAAATTTTTTTTTCAAAATGTCCATAATATTTTTTCAGATTCTTGCTCTTGTAATAGAAATCTTTTTCTTTTATTATTTTCTTGAATTGAGAAATATTGGTTTTAAATTAGGTTTATTTAAAATCAAAACAATAAGGGATTTTATTTTATTATTCGGGAATTTCAAAGTCGGGATCGTTATTTTTCGGCATTGCGAAGTTCTCAGCGATTTATTTTTTGGGATCCGATAATTTTTGTCTTTAATCTTACCTTAAATACGTGACATCTAAAAACGTTGAAAAATTGGTCAAGAATACATGATTATTTCAGATAAGGTATTCTGGTGCCTTCAGATACGATTAGTTTTTTGGAATTCAAAGATAAAATTTCCAATTCTATTTTTTGACTGTTTTTATATCAACCAAGTTTCCAATTTTTACGTTTTCAAATTGAAATAAAAAGTATTAAAAATTTGATAAAAAATTGCGTGCCTCTGTTTTTTTAGAATATTTTTCCCCTAATCAATTTTAGAATAATCCATGCGTAGCTGTGGTTAAAAAAATGAAAAAATAATAAAAACAGGAAAACTGCCAGTAGCAGCGTTTTTCCAACTCCTCTGTATTTCTGTCGTTTAGAAAAGCAAAATAAATTATCCTCGCACGACTGAACCTATTTCCTCTCTTTCTCTCTCTGCGCTCTTGTTATCGAAAATTCACATTTTCAGGGTCACTTTTGCCAGCAGTATTCAGACAATGGTTAAATGAGTCACCTAAAATTTGACCTTCTCAATGCTTGTCGATAACAAACCATTGTCTTGAACCATGTCACGGAATTCACTGAGTCCATTGAAGCATAAAATTCGTTATCTTGAATTTCACAAGTCGCCGTTTCCATTATTTTTATTTAAAATGAAATTCTACAGAAATAAAAAAAGCAGATTTCTAAGTTTATTGAACACCGATGATTATTTCGATTTATGTTTTTTATTACACTCGGACCCCGATTTAGTAACAATGCCAGGGCGATCTGAATCCTTTCCAAATGGAATTCATAATATTGCGCAATATACCCGATTGAGTACTCACACACTGTGGCCCTTCCAAGACAAGAGTCGGAACTTTCTCTCGCCCTGCCTCCTGAGAATCTGCGTGGGCCGGCAATTCTAAGAATTTCTAAACCGCGGCTTACAAAATCGGGGTCCGAGTGTATTACTTTCAATAACGGCTAAAACTATCTATATATGTTTCACAATATCCTTCCTATTCAATACGTAATATACGAAATAATGGATTAAAATGAAAAATATTCTTGACTGAATTATCATTCTGCTTAATACCTCAAATGCATTTTAGTCATTTTTATAAATTTATTTAATTCAGGTAAACTATGATTGAGTTTCTTAATATACTACGCAGTGTGGAAAAATGTTATAAAATATTAAAATGATTATAAAATATTATAAAGTAAAGTTTTCTTTTTTTTATTTACTCTTAATATGCGTGAAATGTATATCTCATTAATTTTTCTAAATTTATTTAATGTAAAATGTGACTTTCTTATATACTTTAAGTGTATTTCAAAATATTTTCTACATTATGCGATGTATTTTTTTGCTCTGATTTACAATGAAGAAGGCAATTCAGGTAACCGTAAATGTCATTTTTTTTAATTACAATTTTGAAAATTATTACGGTACAATACAAGAGTAAGTCCAAACACTGAATAAAATAGTTGATATTTCACCTAAACAAATTTCAATTTTAAATTGGCAACCGTGAAATTTACTTTAAAAAGTTTAATTTTTAAGAAAAAGTGTAATAGTTTATATCTAAGCCAAAAAAAATAATTTCGTTCTGAATAAAAAACAGTGTCATTTAAACAAACAACAACAAGAACAAAATTTCAAAAAAAAGTCAAATAGCTATCGAAAACAGTTTAATTTTTGATCAAATCGTCGTAGTTCTAAACAAAACAGAAAAATATTTTAACAAAAAAAATGTTTCATTGAAGTAAAAATAAAAATTAGAGCAAAATTGTAAAATTTTCTAACAAAATAATATATTTTTTATCAAAACACTTCGATTTTATGTTAAAAGACCAATTTTTTCTATAACAGTTAGATTTTCAATAAAAATCTAACTTTTTTTTAAAATTAAAAAATTACATTTGTAGTTAAAAATTAAGTCACTATAAAAAAATAAAGTATTCTTTTTTTATTGTAAATACGACTAAATAATTAAATATTAACACGAAGAAAATAAATTATTGACAGAAAAGTTGGATTTTGAAGCCAAAAAGTCCAATATTCGTTAAAACAATTGGATATTCATCTAAAAATGATCAATTTTCAAATCAACGTGGAAAAAGTACATTATTTGGTAAAAAATGAATTTTTAATAAAAAACGAATTCTCGACAAAACATTTAATTTAAAAACCAATTAAATAAATTTGGAACATTGTAAATTAATCCGTAATAAACAAATTTCAACAAAAAATGATGAATTTTCAATTCAGAGGGATTAATCTTCTTTTGTTGAAAAATTTACTAGTAGGTTTAAAATTAACCTGCTTTTAAAATACCTCATTTTTGTTTTAGTTGAAAATTGATATTTTCATGTTAAAAATGTATCTGTTTTGCAGAAAATTTTTCTTTTTCGCCTGAAAGTTTAATAATATGGTAGAAAATTGAACTGTTTTGTTAGGAATTTATTTGTTTGAACTTATATTTTTTGTTGTAAATTTAAATATTTGGTTAAAAATTAAACTATTATTTATGATAAGTTCACTATTTGGTAGAAAATCAATTTTTTTGGTTGAAAAATCATATTTTCGATTTGAAAATTCATATTTTTGGTTTGAAAACTCAACTGTTTTGTAAATAATTGGGCTTTACTTTAAAATTCAAAACAAATTAAAAATTCATGTATTTTTAGAATATTCGTCTTTTTTTTAATTGATCGAGACATTAATCTTCTTGGTGAAAAATCCATAATTTTAGTTAGAAATTCGACTGTTTCGTTGAAAATTCAGATTTTTTGGTTGAAAAATCTTTTTTGTTCAAAGTACTTTGTTAAAAAATCATCTTATTAAAATTCACCTCTTTCGTTCAAAATGAACCCTTTTTGATAAAAAAATTTTTATGAAACATTGATGCTTTACATCAAAATTTAAAAATTTGATTTTTGGTTTTGATTAATTTCTCACAAGTCGAAAACTCAACTGTTTAATACAAAATTCACGTGTTTTCTTAAAGAATTGATCTTTCTGGATAGGAAAAAAATTTATATTTTGGCTTGGAAATTTAAATAATTGTTTAAAAATTTTCTTTTTTGATTAAACTCAACTGGTTAAAAATATTTGTGTTCTCAAAGGTTAATTTTCTTAATTAAAAATTTGGCGATACCATGTTGGTGTCGAAGAATATCTGTTTTAGTTAAAAATGCACCTTTTTGGTTAAAATTTCATGCTTTTTGTATTTAAAATTAATCATTTTTGTCTTGAAAATTCATCTGCCTTCGAAAAAATTCGTTTTTCTGGATTTAGAAAAATATATGAAGTGAAAATTATGTAAATACTTCAATGAAAATAATTTGGTAATGCTTTTTATGATTTGAACTGATTAAATAATTATTACCTGCTTAATTTTGTGCTGAATATTAAATTATATAATGGTTGAATTATTATTATTTTTAAATTAAGTAATATAAATTTATTATTTCTCTTGCTATTATGTTGTAAAATTTTCTCTATTATTTTGATAATAAAAGTTTATTTATATTAAACATACCTCTATTCCAATTTTATATTTCTTATAAAATGTTTGTGATATGAAATGAGTATCTAAATTCAGTTCTGTTAAATTATGATATGTACATATGTTCTATTTTTTCTGAATTCATTTTAAAAGTTTATTTAAAATTAAATTTTCGGATATGAAATTTCAAATTGGCAAAAAAATGTATATAAAGTAAAAATTATTTTAATTTTTCAATAAAAATTATTTTTTATTTTTTATAACTAAGTAACATAAATTGATTATTTAGATTAATTTAATGCAATTGTAATTTAATGTAACCTGTACTTTCTTTTAATTTAAAAAATATCAAGGAATCTGTATTACCATCAAAGGATAAGAGAAATTGCTACCGTCTATTCAAATTGGATGGAGCTATATGAATTCGATTTTTTTTAAATTAACGTTTTTGCTAAGAAAAAAATCTTCTACTTCGCTCCTTGATAAATTAAAAAATAATAATGCATAGCTCCATCTAGTCTAAAAAGATGTTGAAAAATTCTGTTATTCTCTGAAGATAATACAGATTTCTTGATCAATTTAAATACGTAATACCTAAAAAATAATTCGTGTATTCCTGAAAAAGGGTTCTTCTTTCGATCTCTTTAGTAGCTTAAGGGAAAGTAACCCGACCAGCAATCTGAGGTTCTGGGGTTCGATTCCCAGCAGAACGAAGAAGAAGATCTTTTTTAAGAACAAATTTTAATTTTAAAAAATTATTATTATTCAATAATATAATAATATACAATAAAAGAATACAAAAAAATCAGGCAAATATGTATTCAAATCAAATAATTTTAATGCAAAATTTAGCGAACGTGCGGGAGCGTATGATAGCCCAGTGCTTTCTAAAATCGAGGACAAAGGGAGAAAAAGTGCACCGGAAAAAGTCAGCGAATCGTTGGAATTCGGCGTGATTAATTGGCCTCTGTTTGGCAAAAAAAGATAGTAAATAACGCGCCTGGCTTTCAAAAAACAAAGTTTATTAGTAAAGTCCACTTCGAACTTTTGCGGGCACGTACTGCCATTTACGTGCTGTGTTTACTAAAAGGCTTTAAAATCGTTGACTTGCTTACTTCTCAGATCAAAAATATTAGTCATTCACGTCAGAAAAGGCTTTAACGATCTTAATTGGGCGATTCTTCGAAAAAGGGGAATGCTAAAAGAAAACATTTAAAAAAATTAAATATCCTATTTAATACAATTATCAACACTTTAAATTCCTAAGATTTCAAGTCGAAACATATATTGCAATGAAAAATGTAATTTTAACCAAAGTTGAATTTTTAACCAAATATTTAAATTTCAAATTCAAAAAGATTAATTTTGTTGAAGTCAGGCGAATTTTCAATACAAAAGGATGAATTTTTAAGAAAACCGTTGCATTTTGAAACAAGAAATATAATTATCCAAAAATTTGAATTTTCAAACAACAAATATTAATTTTCAACCAAATGGTCGGATTTTCAAAATAAAAAAAATAAGAAAATTCAACTGATAATAAATGATTCAATTTTCAAACTAACAAAGTGATTACTTTAGATAAAGGCTGAATTTTCAACCTGAAAAGTTTGAATTTAAAAGAAATTATTTTCAATTAAGAAAGGCTTTTTTTACTATACACGATGGATTTTCAGCCAGTTGAAATAAAAGAATAAAAAGATTTTGAACAAAATAGTAGAATCCTCAATCAATTAGATAAGTTTTCTTATCACGAAAGAAAATGTTTAAAAGCAAAGGTTTAATTGTCAACGAAAAAAGTATTCTTTGAGCCAAAAATTGAATTATCAAATCTTCAGTTTAAATAATTAATTCTTAGGACAAAAAAATATTTTTTAACCAAAGTTTTTAAACCAATTAGTTTAACTTTCAAGCAAAAAAAAATTTTTTTAATAAAATTTCTATCCAAAAGATAAGTTTTTTTTAACAAAATCTCAACCGAAAATGGAAAAGTTAAATTTTTAGTTTGAAAAATAATGTCTACTAAAAAAAAAAATTTTATCGAAAAAGGTTCATTTTCAACCATCGAGTTCAATTTTGTAAAAAATGAATTTTTCAGCAAGTACTTTCAACCAAATAGATAAATTTTCTACCAAAAAATCTACATTCATTATCAAACAGTTGAATTTTTAATAAAAATTTAGGATTTTTCACCAAGACGGTTAATGTTCATCCAAAAGATGAAATTTTGGAAAAATGAAATCAATTTTCTAACAAAATGATATAATTAAAAAAACAGTTTGATTTTAAGCCAAAAGACCAATTTTCTCTATAACAGTCGGATTTTCAATAAAAAAACCAACCTTCTTCAACCAAAAATGGAAATATCACATTTTCAGGTTATAATTAACTTTCAATAAGAAAAAAGAATACTTGACTAAAGAATTAAGTTTTCAGAGAAATAAAATAAATGCTTAACAGAAAAGTTGGATTTTGAAGCCAAAAAGACCAATTTTCTTTAACACAGTTGGACTTTCATCTACAAACGATCAAGTTTCAAACCAAAGTGGAAATATTACATGTTTTTGTAAATTAATTAATTTTTAATAAAAGAAAGCGAATTTTTGACCACAAATTTAATTTCATAACCAATACAATTTTTTTAAAGCCGGAAAATCGTAATTCTTAATGAACAAATTTCACCCAAAGAAGATGAATTTACAATCCAGAGAAATTCATCTTTTTTTGTTGGAAAGTTCAATTTTTAGGTTAAAAATTAATTCTTAATAAAAAACGAATTCTCATCAAAAAAGGTTAATTTTTAACCAACGGATTCAATTAAAAAAATTAATTTTTTAAAAAGTACTTTCAATCAAATAGATAAATTTTCAAAAAAAAATCTACTTTCTTAATCAAACAGTTGAATTTTTAACAAAAATTATGGATTTTTCACCAAGATGGTTAATGTTCAACAAAAAAAAGAAATTTCAAAAATTAAATTAATTATCAATAAAATTTTTTTATTTTGAAGTAAAAAAATGAATTATCTACAAAACAGTTGAATTTTCAACCCGAAAATATGATTTTTCAACCAAACATTTTAGCTGTAAAAATGAATTTTAACCAATTAGTTGAATTTTATACCATATTTTTACATTTTCAAGCCAAAAAGACCATTTTTTACACAACAGTACCATTTGAACGGGAAATATGCATTTTTAAATAAAACAAAGTAAGTTGTTTTAAAAGTAGATTCATTTTAAACCTTCTATTTATTTTTTCAAGCAAAAGTCTCAATCCCTCTGGATTGAAAATTCCTCGAGATTGGTTTTTTGTTGAAAATTAATTTTTTACTTCACAATATATTTTTTCATTTTTGGTTGAAAATGATCGTTTTCAGTTGAAATTCCAACTGTTTTACAGAAAATTGGTATTTCGGATTAAATATCCAACAGTTCTGTTAAAAATGAATTTAATTAGTTTAAAAATTTAAATGTTTGTTCGACAATTCATCTTTTTTTTTGCAAAATTAATTTTTTAAACTATAAATGTACCTCAGAGTTTAGAAAATTATACAATTTTGTTTTAATTTTTATTCTCGCCTGAATAAAACATTGTTCCTGATTAAAATTTCATCTGTATTGTTAAAATATTTATTTGTTTTTGTTTAGAAGTGCAATGGTTTGATTGAAAATTATCTGTTTTGCGTAACAATTCAACTTTTTTTAAATACTCTTTTTTTTTGTTTCACTGTTTTTTATTAGAAAGAAAATTATTTAGATATATAATATATTATATAATAGTATAAGCTTAAAGCTCTGCGAAAAATAAAGAGGAAGTTAATTTCGAAACAAATTCTTTAATATGAATGAATTTTCAACTAAAACAGATCAATTTTGAGTAAAAAATCCAACCAATAAAATTTTGTCTGATTAAAAATTAATTTTCAAAAAATCAATATTTAAGCAAATAATTGAATTTCCAACTAAGAAGTGAATTTTATAGTTACAAATTTTAACAAACTATATAAATTTGCAACTGGCAAATACAAATTTTTAACTAAATTATTGAATATGAAATAATTTTCAACTATAAAAGATCAATTTTCAAATAATGAAATTTTTTCATGATTAAAAGAACAAAAAAAAACACGAAATTTTAACCAAATATTTTAATTGTTAACCAATAAGTGAATTTTGTATTTTTTAATAAAAAATGTTAACCAAATAAATAAATTTTTAACAAAAAGGATACATTTTTAACAAAATTGTTAAATATCAATTAACTTTCAACTGAAAAACATCAATTTTTAGGCAAAAATGCAATATAGTTACACTTTCAGGTAAGAAAACAAATTATTTTCAACCAAAAAAGCTAATTTTCGAGAAAATAAATCAATTTTCAGCCAATGAAATTACTTCCAAAATAAAATGGAATATTTAGCCAAAAAATTTAAGTTTTAATCAAATAGTTAAATTTTTAACCATAAAGTTATTTTTCCAAATAAAATTAAATTTTGTTCAATAAAGCACATAAATTTAAAAAAAATAGATTTTTAACCAAAAATCAAATGGTTAAATTTTTGCTTACAAAAATTAGTTTCAATCAGAAACAGTTGTATTCAACAAAAAAGTACGAATTTTTCAACAAAATAATTGAATCCTGAACCACAAAAACTTATTTTTTAACAAAACCGTTTCATTTTTAACAAAAAAAAACTTTGAATATCTTAATGAATTTTTAAAACAATAGTTGAATTTTCAACTTTAGACATTGGAATAGCTTTAATTTCTGTTAAAAACTTAATTGACCAAAATACAATTTAACAAAAACTACCCAGTCTAAACGTCCTTAAACACCGGCCGTTTTAGGAATAATTCGCCTCAGTTTAGAAAATATATAGAAATTTTAAAAATTGTAGAAGTTCTAAACATGAAAAATATTTAAAAATCTTGAAAATTTCCGAAAAATTATTTATAATATTTTTAAATTGTTTTCCAATAGTCAACAAGTTTTAAATTTAATTCAAACTCTGTCAGATTTTGCAATACAATTTTTTTTTAAAGAAAAACATTTTTTTTCTTCAAAATTCGTTTTCAAGTGTGAAAACTATTTCTTGTTGGTAGAAATTTGATTAATGATACATTTTTTTAAAACATTTTTATTTCACACCTGAAATTTTAAAAGGTCTTTTTAAATGTTCTTGAGAAACTGAGGCAAATTATATTTATATAACCTTAAAAATAAATTATTCAATTTTCAAACAAATAAAATAATTTTATACCAAAAAATACAAGTTTTAACCAATTACATAATTTTTTTAACCAAATAGTTAAGTTTTTAAAGAAAAAATGATCAATTTTTACCCAAAAAAGTTAGTTAAATTTTAATTGAAGCAAATTAATTTTAAATAAATAAACGAATGTACTACAAAGCAGTTGCATTTTTTTTACCAAATTGTAGAATTGTGAAGACAAAAAGGTGAATTTTTAATATAAAAAAGTGGAATTCTCATCCCTTAAAATATTAATTTTTCACGGAAATTAAATTTAAATCAAATAGTTAAATTTTAAATAATAAAAAAATAGTTTAATTAATTGATTTTCTACAAATTTTTTGAATTTCTAAGACAAACTGATGAATTTCTCATACATAATAGTCGAGTTGTTAACCCAAAAATATGAATCTCTGCCAAAACAAACAAAAAATAAATTAAAATTTTGGCCAAAAAATTGAATTTAAGTAAAAACGACGAATTTTGAAATTAATTTTCTGCAGAAGAATTTACTTTTCCGCTAAGTAGTTTAAGTTTTTGTCTAAAAAGTATCAATTTTTAACTAAAAATGAAATATTTAAATTTCCTTTATAAAAAATAGTGTTTAGTTTTTGAAACCGAATTTTCGACAAAACAGTTGAATTTTCAATCCTAAAATATAAATTCTTAAAAAAATCAATTTTAAAATAGCAGTTCAATTATCAACTGAAATTATGAATTTTTAACTTAAGAAATTAATGTTGAATAACGCAGTTCAACTTGCAACAAAAAAGTTGAATTTATAACTTTAAAAACAAAAAACTGTAACAGCTTATATTTTAGTAAAAAATATTTTAATTATTAATAAAAAAATTATTCAATTTAAAAAGAAAATTCAATTATTAACTATAACAGATGAATTTTCAACCATACAGTTGCATTCTTAAACGAAAAATTGAATTCATACCAAAAAATAACGAATTTTCAACAAAACGCCTGCATGTTTAACTAAATATTTAAATTTTTTATCAAGAGGATTAATTTTCTATACAAAAAATGTAGTTTTCCACCTATTAGTTGAATTTTTAGTCTAAAAAATATAATTTCCAATAAAAAATGGAACAGCTACCGAGATTTTGAACTCTTAACGCAAAAATACAAATTTTTAATAAAAAGGTTGATTATAAACAAACAAAAAATTAATAATCTTCAACTAAATTTATAAATCTTATAACAAAAATATGAACGTTTAACAAAAAAGGAATCCCATGTAAAACAGCATAGAAACATCGCCCCCCCGCCATCCCAAACGAAATGACGTATTTTAGGTACGGGCGTAAATACGTATGTGCTTTCAAGTTTCTTATGGTTGCGAACAAAATAATTGAAAAATATAAAAAGGGGAATTTATCAGCATATTATATTCTTTTTGAAAAGTTCTTTTAAATCATTAGGTGAGCCCCCCCCCCCCCATGCCTTTGATCTGAAAATATGTTAATTATTTATATTCTTCAATAAAGAAAAACTTTTTTAAAAAATCGCAACAAAATTGACCAAACCAAGAATAAGTTTCAAAATATATTCCAAGCATGTTTGCAACACGTGCCTTCGCAACAATGTAAGAACAGTTTTACGACCATTGTGTGTTCCTCTGACATTATTTGTAAACCTCACATTTTAGCCCTTAGTTCTCATTTCTGAGTGCTGGTCTTTTTAGCCTCTAAAGGCATTTACGAAAGGCAGTGGAAAAAAGAAAAAAAAGAATGAAAGAGGAAATTAATCAGCGGTAAGGCCTCTACGAGTAATGCTCTGTCTTTCTTTCAGAATACTCTCAACACTTTTTCTTTTCTTCTCTCTTCATTTCTCTTACACTTCAATTCTCTTTCTTTCTATGCGAGTGAGTCTCTTCTTCTACACAGAAAAAAATCACACTGACTCACACAAAATTTCACACACACGAAAAATTTCACACTCACACAGTTTTTTTCTCTATCTCACCTTACGATCTTTTCACAAATATATACAAGCGCGAATTTATCGACCGACTCTAAACGACATAATCCAATTTTCCTACAAATTGGCGAGAACGCTTTTTTTTACGCCGCCCACCGCCTATGTGGGACACTGTTTTTTCCCCTTTTTGTTCCCTTTGCATAGAATTTATCCGCCACTGAATTTATGCCGCTTTGAAAATAATTGAAATATGTACCTTGTGAAAGAATTCGAAATGCAAAAGAAAAACTTTAAATCGGAATTGCTCAACAAGGAGTAAGTGTGTGTTATTTTTTTGCTAGTTGGGCTTATTTAATAAATCGAAAAGAGAGAAAATCTAATATTATTATTTCATGTTTATTAAAAAAGTAATTTAGTTTATTCAATTTATTTATATTTAAGATTATTATTCTCTTTGTAGGCTACAAATATTTTTAGCTGCATCTGAGTTTATTACAAGGACTCGAATTTGCCTGGACTTTTAGCCAGGGGAGAGGATAACTGCAGAAAACTACCTCCTGAGTTTAGCCAGCCTTTTGACAGTCGAGTTATTTGTTCTCTAAATAAAAATAAAAGTTACATCATTTGATAAACAAGGAAAGCAACAATAGAATAATTATATCTTAATATTAAATATTATTAAATAAATATTTCCTGTATTTCGCTTTTTCCCCCATTGAAAAATGTTTCTCTTTCCCACTATTTTTTAGATATTTCCTTTTTTCGGCTTATTTAGTTTAAATCCAAACTTAATTAATCAAACCCAATAAATATTCCAAATATTTTTGAATAAAGACTAAATTATTTTTGGATGGAAAGTCTACTAATACTTTTTCGTTCTAGAATTTATTGGATTATTTGGTTGAATGACAATTTTACTTGTTTGAAAATTTAAAAACTTTAAATCTTTTTCCGTTTTAATATCAACTATTGTATTTTTCGCTGAGAATATATATTTTTTATTATAAAATTTAACCACCTGGTTAAATGTTTGAACTTTCTTTAAATGCAAATGTCTGGCTGAAGATTGATCTTTTTTATGAAAATTCTTTTTGAATTCATAAAATTAATCTTATTAGCTGCGAGTATTCAATTATTTTGTTAACCATTTTTATATGAATTCACCTTTTTTATTTTAAACATAAATATTTTTTGATTAAGTATCAACTATTTCATTTATTACAACTCGTTGAAAGCTATTCTTTTAAATAGAAGATTAAAATAATTTGGTTCAAAATTTAATTATTATGTTGAAAATTCAATTACTTTGTTAACAAAATTATTTTCTTGATTGAAGTTATTTTGTACAAATTAATTTTTTTATAAAAATGTATTTATACAATTATTGATTAAGAATTTATATTTCTTAATCGAAAATTAAACTATACATTAAATTTTTCATTTAAAATTAATATTTTTGTGTGGAAAGTTATACTATTTTGATTCGGCAGATTCAACTATTTAGCCAATAAATAACATTTGATTGAAAATTCAGAATTTTTATTTAAAAATTCCCCTATTAGGTACGCCATTCGGCTTTTCGTAATTCAAATTTAACAATTAGATGAAATTTTGTTCTCTCTATGCTGAAAAATCTCTCATGATAGATAATTCAAATATTTTCTTCAAAATTTGACTTTTTTGGTCGAATTCAGCTGTATTTTATTCAAAATTAAAAGCTTCTGTAGGTGAAATATGAACTATTATATTTTTGTTTGAGAATTCATCTTTTAATATTGAAAATTCACCTACTTTAAAAAAAAAATTTCAGGAATTACCATTTTAGATGAAAATTCATCTGTTTGGTCAAAAATTGAATTATTTTGTTTTTTTGGTTGAAAGTAAAATTTTTAAGGGAAAACTTTACTATTCCATTTTGAATTGAAAATTTATATTTTTTTATTGGAAACTTCAAATATTTGGTTGAAAATACATTTTTGTAGATTCTACATTCAAATATTTGCTCAAGCATTTAACTATTTAAAAAAATGAAATGATTTAATTGAAGATTCAACTTTATTGCTAAATATCATACATCGTTTATACCATAAAAAGGCTTTATGAATTTGAAAAAGAATACAGTTTTGGATGAAACAAACAGTTTTTTAAATTAATTTATAATTTTTAAATATTTTTAATGTTATAATTATATTACCACGAAATGTAATAAAATCGATTAAGTATCATTTTTTAATAATTAGACAAATTTTAACCAACAATTCCATGATTCTAAATTTTTCTGAAGTGTAAAAGTCTTTTAATTGTTATTAGAAAAGTAATTATTATTATTTACTATTAATTTATGAATTTGAAGCCTAAATAATTGGAATACTGTATAATATTTTAATTCTCTTGAAATATATTAATCTTCTACTGAACAAAAATTTAAGAAGAAACTAGTTTGGAAGAAATAGTTAGTTTGGAAAAAGTTAAAACATATTTTATAAACATTCTAAAATCTTTCAAAGTTTGAAAATATTTTTTATTTCTTCAAAACTTCTTAAATTTATAAATATCTTCTAATCTGACTCAAAATATTCCTAAAATTGTGAAAATATTTAAAAATTAAGAGAAAAACCATAAAACCCTCCAGATTTTTTTCTATATTTTTAAATGTCTTTTATAATATTTGAAAACTATTTTTAATTTTCTGTAGAAATTAATCTTTTTAATTTTAGATTTTTTTCAAAAGTAGTGGAAATCTTTTGAAATGCTTAAGGAAAATTTGAGTAATCTCTTAACATTCATTTTTTTTAAATAAAAAATAAAACTTAATTTTATCAGAATTCTGAACATAATTAGTCTATTCTCTTAAAGCCTCTCTAAATTCTAAAATGCTTCTAAATTTGTTGTTTGAAATCTTCAAGAATCTAGATTTTTCGTTACATTTTTTTCAAATTTCACCAAGTTTAGAATTATTTTTGACTCTTTTTAAAACTTTTAAATATTTTTATAAACTTACTCGAATTTTTCCTACACTTTTTTTATTTCTGCAAAAGGAAAAGAATTTTAGTGTCTGCTTTGTAATTTTAGAAAAAATCTTTAAAATCTTGCCTTACAGTCTCCTAGACACTTTTTCGCCAATATAAGAATTAATTTCAAATTATTTGCAAAACTTTAAATTAGTTGTTCATAAAAAAAATATTTGAAATTTTCCTAAACAGCTTAACAAAATTTATTTATTCTCCTCTCTCCTGAAAAATTCTAAATGCTTGAAAGACTTCTAAATTCTTTTTCGCATTTTTCAATAATCCAAATTTTGTTAAAAGTTTTTTTGAAATTTTGAGCATTCTCTTAATATTATTGAAAAAAATCACTTTACATTTGTTTACAATTGTTGGAAATTCTTTTGAGTTTTAAATTATTATTTTTTTAAAGGCATTTGATTTTTGAATGCTTTACATTTTTTTTAATTTCTCCAAGTTTAGAATTATTTTGGACTCTTTTGAAAACTTCTAAATATTTTTACATACTTACTAAAATTTTAACTAAACTTTTTTTTTATTTCTGCAAAATTGAAACAATTTTAGTAGCTGCTTTGTAAATTTAGAAAAATCTGTAAAATCTTGCCTTACAGTCTCCTAGACACTTTTTTGTCAATATATGAAATCATTTCAAATGATTTGCAAAACTTAAATTAGTTTTTCATAAAAAAACATGGCAAATTTTTCGAAAAATATTAATAAAATTGATTTATTCTCCTGAAAATTTCTAAATGCTTCAAAGGCTTCTAAATTCTTTTTCCGCATTTTTCAAGAATCTAAATTTTTTTACATTTTTTTTAAATCTTAAGTTTTCTCTTAAAATTTTTTTTTTTTAAATTTCATTTGTTTTCAACTTTTAGAAATCCTTTTCAGTTTTAAATTATTATTTTTTAAATGTATTTTATACTTATAAATATCTTTTAAACTGCTTGCAATATATATTCTAAAATTTTTTATTCTTGGAAATAAAAAAAAATTCTGTAAAAACGTCTACATTTTCTTGAAAAATTTTACAAAATCGTTTCAAAAGTCTTGAAATCTTTCTTAATTTTCTCTTCACATTAACTTTTTTTAAATTGAAAATCTTTTGAAATTTTCCCCTAAAAGAATAAAAATATTTAATTAGAAAATTACCGAATAATAAAATTCTCGAATAATAAAATTCTCGAATTGGAAAGTACCCGAATAACAAAATGCACGACAGTTTATAATATTACCGAATTTGAAAATTCCCCAATTGTAAAATTCCCTAATTTAAACAATAATTATAATTTTTCATAAATATGTCTTATTGATTTAAAATATAATAATGAAATTTTTCTTTTTTTTCAAATAATTTTTAATGTTTAAAATTGCGAAAATTATTGTTTGAATTTAAAATGACAATCATTTGTAATAAAATATTTCTGGAAGATGCATTTTTTCAATTTGCATCGTATTTTAAAAAATACAAAAGGCGTTCGCAAAAATCGAATTTTAAATTTATATACCTTTTTTGAAAATCGTTTTAAGGTATGATGAAAACAGTGGGTGATTTTTTTGGGTTCGAGTGTCAAATGTTGGCAAATTTAAAAGGCGTAAAAAATGCAATTTTCAAGTTTGAAAAATGAAAATTTAGCTTGCATCCATTAAGTTAAATTTGACCAAATTTGCCACTCGAACCTAAAATACGATTTTTGTAAAAGGTTTTTGTATTGCACTTAAAAAAATGCGTCATCCCGAAATATTTTACTGTTATTTTAAATTGAAACAATAATTTTATAAAATTTAAGCATTAAAAATTATTTTAAAAAAATTCATTATTGTATTTGTAGTAAATAAAAAATATTTATGAAA
>JAWWLR010000158.1:52948222-52958991 GCA_035041075.1 Acraspis erinacei | reverse complement strand
GAATGCTTGAATGAAACTTTATCAAAAAGTTCTCTTTTAGATCGCAGTATTTATATGCGTCTTCATATTCAGAATTTTCTACTTAATCAAGTATAGGTAAAGATTTTGTTTATAAAAGCTTTGTAGGCTTTGAGGTACAAATTCTCATCGTTAAACTCGCGCTGTGCGATCGATTTTTGACATACATTTGAAAATACATATTTTAAAAAATACAAAAAAACTACAATCCTTTTTTCAGACATTTTTAACTATCTCGCATTGTTATGATAATAATAGGATGTTTGTCTTCATATTATTTTTTATTGATAAAACAAAATATTCTACAAGTTTTGTTTTAGATTTTTTACGTATCTCGTGTCTTTTGACGTAATATTGGATTTTTAGATTTTCTGCGTATTTCTTACGGTAAATAAATACAAAATTACGAATCCTATTGGAAAACGGTTGAAAGGTATATTGTAGGTTTTTTAAAAAGCTATAATTTTTCATTGATATTTTTTGTCGTTTGTCCATTCTAATACCTTCTCAATCATGAATGATGAGATTGTAATAAATAATTGCAAATTTGTGTATTTTTTTGCGAATAAAATTTTGAATCGATTTGTTTTCGTACCTTTTGTGTTTTTTCCACACATTTTTAATTTTAATTTTTAATGCATTTTTTATGATTAAAACGCAAACTGCGTCTCCTATCAAAAAGTTATTCATGAAAAATTGGTAGCTCTTTTTCGGACGCGTTCTATCAAGAAGGAATTAATAACGAATTTATAGATCTTTTTTGGTATCAAAATTTTTGTTAATACATCTTTTTTCGTATCCTGCATGGTTTTACAAAAAAATTAAATTTTTGATTTTCCATTATATTTTGTGTAATCTAAATTTGAATTTTTCAAGAAAATTCAAGAAGTTGTTATGATAGTCTTGAAGGGCTATCAAAAATCAATGTTTTTCTTCTCTTGACTTTTTATCATATCGTGCGTTTTTTTGGCTTAAAATTTTGATTTTCGATTGACTTAAAATTTTTTGAAAATGCTATAACTGTGAGAATATTTTTTTTATAGAAAAAAAGTCATCAGGATAAATTTTCTTCTTTTATAATAATATAAATATCTGTACATATAATTTTCAAATTCAGAAAAAAGTGGTCTCAAAAATTCGCAAAATGCGCTCACTTTTTGAATTTGTATCGAAAATAGCTGATTAACGAAGTCAACCTTTCTCTTAGGACCTAAAAAAAGTGTTCCAAAGATCAACTTGATCCTTTCATTTTTTCGAGAGTTATCGCGTTTACGGACGGAAAGATAGACAGACGCCATCTTAAAATCTTGATTTTCGGATTCAGGGGGTCTCGAAACGTGGAAATCCGTTGTAACACTATGGTGTCAAATTTTCGAAAATTCTAATCGTTTCTCAATCATAAATGATGATAATGTAAAAATAAAAAGTTTAATAAATACGATACGAGGGGTTAAACACGAACAATATGATCACAAGTGAAGATAATGTCCCACTCTAAACTTGAAGATGTGGTGCCGATTTTTAAATCAAATGTGATTACCACAATCACCGACAATACTAGTAAGGTCAGTCCAGTTAATAAAAGAAAAAAATTAAGATGTCCTGGTAATAGTAGGCGGAATCAAGGGACTGTCCTGGCAATCTATATACTGTTCGAAATATTGAAGGCAGAAGCCAGTTTAGACAAGGAATACATGACTGGAGAGCCGAACAATAAACAAAGGAAAAGCCATTCCATCTAACAAAGGCAATGTAATGTGCGTGCCCTGGCGATGTGAAGATTTTTCAAAATGATCCAGGAAAAAGTAATTCTGGACTACTAAAGATATTTAGTAGTTGAGCTGATTAAGACTAGGTTATATATCAATTCAACTAAGAAAGTCAAGACACGTTTGTAGTTCATATAGTTGACACAAGATTATCGAACAGTCCAACAGTTAGTAATCCATTCAGTTAAGCCAAGACTATAGCTAAGTCTAATCAACAGAGGCAAGCCAGCTTGTAAGTTCAGCCAGTTAAGCCAAGACTACCAAAAAAGGCGAGACACTTTGGTATTTCAGCTAGCTGAGAGAAGAAAATGGATCAGTCCAACCGACAACGAAAGACATGTTATTTTCCAGCCCCTTAAGACAATACGCGTTCCATTAACAGAGGCAAGGCATGTTATTAGTACAGCCAGTTAAGACAAGACCATAGATCAATCCAACCAACAAAGTTAGTCCAGTTAGTTAAGGAAACTCTTTAGATATTGTTTTGGGTTGATTTTTGTTAATAACTAAATGTTTACTATACAAAAAAATCGTTTATTAAGAAAAGGTATAAGACAATATTAGAACCGAAAAATATACTGTAATAATTTTAGTTGCGCGAAAGTAACAAGATAAGTTCTTAACTACACGAAGGTACAAGAATAAATGATGTCACAGACTGGAATATCGAGTCTCGAAGGAAAGAAAAAGTGGGAAACTTTTGTGGATAAGTGGAAGCGTATTTGAAGATTATTGGTGGAAATGGAGAGGGTGGAGACAACAGATTGTTCTCTAAATTTTGGAAGGAAGGGGTGTTGGGAAAACATGGAGAGAAAGGCACGGAAGATACAAGATGGGACTGCGAGAGGTCAATAGGGTAAGAATAATTAAGACCTAATCTAGGACCTTAAGATTTCCTTAAGTACCTAGAAAAACGTGCTCGGCGTCAAAGTAAAAGACTAGAAGGAGACTAAATCATAAATCCATAAATAAATTTCTTAAAAGAAGAAAATCTGAAACCTAAAGAATTTGGGATAACATAAATACATAAAAGTAGAAAGTAACAATTCCAAAGAAATCTACCTAACAGCTGTTTTTTAAGAGCCTTTATCTAAATGCAAAGAATGACAAATATTTCGAAAGCAGTATTCATAAAAAATGTAAACACTATAAAAATATAAAAAATAAAATAAAATTGTTACGACGTAACAGATATATCGAATCCACAGAGGCAAGACGTATTATTAGTCCAGCCAGTTAAGACAAGACTGTAGACCAGTCTTACCAAAAAGGCAACAAACTTCGGTAGTCCAGTTAGTTGAGACGAAACAATCGATCAATCCAACAGGTAAAGAAAGACATTTTATTTTCCAGTCCGTCAGGACAAGACCTGTCTCATCAGCAGAGGCGAGACTGGTTATAAGTCCAGTCACTTTACACAAGGCTATAGATCAGTTCAACTGATAAAGGCAAGGCAAGCCACAGACTCAAGAAACTATGGTAGTCTAGCAATTTGAGACAAGAGAATCGAACAGTCCACCCAACAGAGGAAAGGAATTATATTTTATAGCCAGTTAAAACAATGTCTGCCTAGTAAACAGAGATAAAACATGTTATTAGTCAAGCCAACTAAGACAGGACTATACATAATCCCAACCAATAAAATAAATTAAGACAATATGACAGATCACTCCAGCCGACAAAGGCAAGACACTTGGTTAGTTCATTCAAATAAGACAAGACGACAGATCGGTCTTACTAACAAAATCAGATGGCTGGTTGGGTAGTTGAGCCAATTAAGGGAAGTCTATAAATCAGTCGATACAACGAAGGCAAGACAAGTTAGAAGTCCCTTCAGTTATGACAAGACTATAGATCTGTCCAACCAAGAAAAGCAAGACAATTTAGTGATCCAGCTAGTTACAGCAAGATTATAAATCAGTCAAAAAAAATGCAATACACTTTGGTAGTTCAGCTAATTAAGACAAAACTATAAATCAGTCCAAACAGCACATGCGAAACACTTTGGTAGTTTAGCCAATTAAAACAAGACCACAGATCAGTCGAAACGACAAAGGCAAGGGATGTTAATATTTCACCCAGTAAAGACAAGACTATAGATCATTCCAACCAAGAAAAGTAAGACACTTTGGTAATCCAGCTAGTCAAGACAAGACTATAGGTTAATCCAACAAAAAAAGCTACCAATGCACTTTGGTAGTTCGGCCAATTAATGAGCAGAATTCCTAAAAATAAAACCAAAAATCCAACGACAAAATTTGGACAATCACCATAAAATGTTCCTATTGAATTCTGTAAGGAACGAAAAATTAATTTTTTTCCCTAAAGAGGAAAAGAAGAAAATAGAAAGAGGAAAGAAAGACTAGACCAGTCCAACCAAGAATGGGCAGACATGTTATTAGTCCAGCTTGCCAACACAAGACTATATATCAGTCCAACCAAAAAAGGCAAGACACTTTGGTAGTCCAGATAGTCAAGAAAAGATCATATTTTACTTCAACTGACAAAGGTAAGACACTTTGGTAGTTCAGCCAATCAAGAAAGACTACAGATCAGTCTAACCGACATTGGTAAGACCCGTTGGTAGTCCAGTCAGTTCAGACAAGACTATAGATCAGTACAGCCCACAAAGGCAAGACACTTCAGTATTGCCAGCTAATTAAGGCAAGATGATAGATTTGTCAAACCGACAAAGGCAAGACGCTTCTGTAGTTAGTCAATGAAGACAAGAATACACATCAGGCTAAACAATAAAAGCAAAAGAAGTTAGTAGTCTACCCTAATAACACAAGACTATAGATCAGTCCAACCATTAAGGGCAGGACACTTTGGTAGTCCAGATAGTCAAGAAAAGATTATATTTTACTTCAACCGACAAAGACAAGATACTTTGGTAGTTCAGCCAATCAAGACAAGACTACAGATCAGTATAACCGAGATTGGTGACCCTTTGGTAGTCCAGTCAGTTCAGAAAAGACGATAGATCAGTACAGCCAAAAAAGAACAGACACTTCAGTATTGTAAGCTAATTAAGGCAAGGTGATAGAATAGTCAAACCGAAAAAGGCAAGGCGCTTTGGTAGTTAGTCAATGAAGACAAGAATACACATCAGGCCAAACAATAAAAGCAAAAGAAGTAAGTAGTCTACCCTAATAACACAAGACTATAGATTAGTTCAACCCACAAAGTTAGGAAAAATTGGTAGTCTCTACTGACTAATCTTTAGTGTTGTCATAATTGGCTGAACTTTGAGAGACACATTAGATTCCCACCTGGTCATAATTATTCACTCTCAACAACACCTATCTCATAAAATTTTGATTTTTCAAACTGGCACCCATTAGGATTCAATAATTATTCCTTAAATTGGTCTCTAAAGTCTATATGAATTTGAATAATAATTCACACCAATTTTTATTTTATTAAAGATTCTTAAAATTCATTGCATATTTAGGTAAAATTAAATTTGTGCGAATATCACGTTTAATTTAAACATTATAGATGAATTTCGACCGAAAATTAGAAGTGGATAAATAAGAAGCCAGTCAATTCATGGTAAAAATGCCTATATTACCCTAAACTTGTTCAAAATTGTAAATCTTATTTCAAATATAATCATTTTTGTTTTTAAAAAAATGCACTTTCTGACGCAAAACGCTAAAAGCATAACCTAAAATTTCTAAAAATAGGTAATCTGACTGATTATTTTTGTTTAATGATTCATATTTCACAATGTCAATTTCCAGTGAAAAACGCTAACATAACCGAACATTTTTAGAAAGTGTAAGGCTTCTTCGAAAGTTTAAAATTTTACATTAAATTTCTTCTTAAATAAATATTTTTTCCAGAGAAAAACAATAACATAAAACATATACGTTAGGGCGTATCGAAAAGAAAGCTGTTTGCGCGAAGTTCTAATAGCAATGAAAACTTTCTTTCGGGAGTGAAAAACACTCCACTACAGTTTCATAAAAAATCCTTCTTTCTACGCATCGTAGATATAGCTAAGAATCACAAAAAATGAAGCAACTCTTCAAATTTGAACAGCAAATATTTTTTTTTTAGATTTAAATGATCAATAAAAATAGTTCGAAGCAAGTAGATTTATACCTGTATAGCGATAATTCCATTAATATTTTCTTGTGATTCCAAGTCAATAAAAATTATTTTATGGTCAACATTCCTTATATATTATTATTATAACATATTGCAAATACTTTTTTCAATCTTATGAAACTTCAAAGTCAGTTAGGGAAGGTCAAAAATATTTTAATGGAATTATCACTATACATATATAAATCAAATTGCTTTGAACTTTTATTATTGATAATTTAAATGTCAAAAAAGAATTTTTTTCTGTTCAAATTTGAAGAGGTGCTTCGTTTTTTCTGATTTTTAGCTATATCTACGATACGAAGAAAGGAGGATTTTTTTCTGAAACTTTAGGGGAGCATTTTTGACAAGCAAAAAAAAATTTTCATTGCTATTAGTACTTCCCGCAAACAACTTTTTTCGATAGACTCTAATAAACGTCTAATATTTTTGATAATAATTAATTAGATGATTTTAAAGTTCTTATTAAAGTTTTCAACGATTTTTTTTACCATGTGAAAGGAATAATTACTTTGGAATTTTATTTTTAAATGTTCAAATGGATATAAAACTTTATTAATCATTACAAAGCTAATCAGGTGTTCAACAAAATTGATTGAGAGATTTTTGACATTTTAGGCAAATGTGATAATTTTCATTCAATCTTAATTTAAAATAGCTCATTTTATTTCTTTCAATATTTATTATAATTTTTTTTTGTAAGCGTTATTAAATTTTAATAGGGAAATTATTTAATTCTCGAAATATATATCTAAGAATAACTGAAAATATCATTACAATTTTAATGAATCAAATGAGCCATTGTTAATTAAAATTGAATCAAATTACATATTTTATCTGAAGCGGGAGGGAAAATATCAATATGCAAATAATTAAAAAGTGTTTAGGCTCACTAAAAATATATTTTCGAAGCTCAGCGAATTTCGGTGAGCTATTCTCTGCTTATATTTAAATAATATTATAATTTAAACAAAGTTATTTTATTTTTTCAGTACTTCAATATCAAATGATGTTTTTCAAATAAAATTTGTTAAGACTGGTTGGTAGTAGCGTTGGTAACGAAATTATTTTTTATGTCCTGTTAGCTTCAACTTTCTTCAAAGTCAAGAACAGTTTTGAATTAAAAAACATTTATAAAGAAATCTCACTTCTAGAAAAAATAATTTAAAATGTATTGGGTAATAATAAAAATTAATGTTTTTTTCTGCAGCTTACAAACTAAAGTCTAAATATTAATCCTCACAATTAAAATTTTAAAACACAAAAGATTATGATATATAATTATGCAACGCATATGGATTGAAAATTATCAACATAAACTTGGCATTTGTTTTATAATAAAATAAATTTTTTCGAACTACTATAATTTTTTGCAGCAAAAAACTAGAAACTCCTAAGAGAATAAACGCGAAATAAAACTTTTTAAAACTAGGTCCGATGGGTACTTAAAATGGAGAAAGAGGTTGAAACAAGTTCAATAAAGGCAACAATATTTCAGAGATCCTTGTCAGAAAACTTTAATTGCTAACTTATGTTTAAACATTGCGCATTTTCTAACTTAATTCTTTGTTTGTCCTTTCATTATTTTTGATAGAATATGCTTTTATTCCAATATTTTCCTATAGTTTGTAAACCCTTGATAACAATGATAACAACGTGGAAGAGGATGTAAGCTCGTAAACTTCCTGTTCTTTGCTGAAGCATAAAAGGCACTCTCTGGTGCACTTCAGCTTAAGAAATAACTGGTCCATAGTAATATATTTTTTTTTTACTTCAGTACAGTCTATCATAAAAATAATCAAATTTAAACAAAACTTTTATGTAGATAAGTAAAAAATTTCGTTGCGATTTGATATTACGATTAAATTATAACTGAAGGGCTTAGGTTAAAATCATCATAATTATATAACAGATGGTTTCTGAGACTCATTTTTTTTACTTATAATTTCTTTAAAAAATGCAAGACTTCAAAGATGTCAAATCAAAATTTGACTTTCAACCAAAAAAGGTAACTTCTCAACAAAAAATTTAATTCATAGTTGTTATCTTATAGAAGAAATATTTTAATTTTTAATGAAATACAGTTCAAATTATCAAAAAATGAAAACCTTTTAACATTATAGATGAACCCTGAACCAAAAAAGATTAATTTTCAACCAGTTGCATTAAAAAAAAAGATTCAATATTTTCTAAAAGAAAGACATTTTTCATAGCAAAACTTAATTTGAAAATAAAACATATAAATTTACTATCAATCATCCTAATTTTCTAGAAAAAATATAAATATTCTACCAAAAATTGAAGAGTTACATTATCAAATGCAAAAACTATAATTTTGAAGAAAAAAAATATTTACAAAAAATAGTTGAATTTTAAACCACAGCGATCAGCCTTCAACCAAAAGAAGACATTTTTAACTAAGTAGTTTAACTTTTATATAAGTTGTTGAATTTTTGATTAAAATAGGTGAATTTTTAACTAAATAGTTGAATTTTCATCCAAAGAAATTATTTTTTAACAAAAATGATCAATATACGACAAATTTTCATTAACATTTTGAAACTATAACAAAAAAAAATCAATGTTTAACCAAACACTTACATCTTTACAACATTTATAACCAATCAAATTTAATATCTAACCAAAAATAGGAATTTTCTAGAAAAATAGGAATTTTCTGAAAAATAGTTCAATTTACAACAAAAAATGTGAATTTTGAACTAAGATGATGAATCCTCAAAGATAAAATTGAATTATTAATAAGGTAGTTCAACTTTTAAACAAAGAGTTAAATTATGAACCAAAAAATATGTCTATTAATAAAAATTTCATAGTTGATATTTCAATTAAACAATATTTTTATTTTAAATAGAAATGAGTTTCATCTTCCCAAAATGACGAATTGTTAACAAAATACTTGAATCGTTAACTAAAAGATATATTATTTTCAACTTATCTAAACTAAACTTTCTTTCTAAAAAATAGGCATTTTCAACAAAATGCGTGAATTTTCAATAAAAAACATAAATTTTCAACTTAGGAGATAAATGGTAAATCTTTAAAAACATATTTTTTTCTACGAAAAATATGAGTTATTGTTGAAAAATGGAACAGTTGATATTTCGACAAAAAAATATTTCTATTTTAAATAAAAAAGTTGAATTCTTTAAAAAAGTAATTTTCAACATAATAGTTTAAATTCTAAACGAAAAAAGAATCACTTTTGCTTGAATATTTGTATTTTCAATAAAAAAGAATTAACTGTTACAAGAAATGATCAATCCTCAAACTAAAAAAATACATTTTCACAAAAATAATTGAATTTTTCACCCCAAAAAGATTTTTGAGCAGATAGAAAAAGAATTTCCACCAAATTATAATTTCAGGGCAGAAAATTTTTTCATAAAAATTGAAATATAGAATAATCATTTAATTTTTTATTTTGGTTGTTTAATGGTTTTTAAAGTTTTATAAATATTGTTTTTCTAGGATTTTCAGAAAAATGCAAGAAGATTTTATAAGATGTCAGACATGTCGAGAAACTTTGTAGAAAATCTTTCAGAATTTTTTTTTGTTTTGCAGGATTTTAAAATTTTTTGGGAAAATTGAAACTATCTTTTCAACTAACTCGACATATTCGCACGATTTTTAGAAGTCTTTCAAAGCTAAAAAATGCTTGAAAGACATGTCGATTTTTTCTACAGGTTCAGAAATTTTGTAAATTGTTTCAAAATCTTTTTAAAAAATTTGACAAGCATGTTAATTTTCAACTGAAAAGTTTAATTTTCAACTAAAATTATGAGTACTGAACCAAGAAAATGTATTTTTATAATCAAGTAATTCAACTTTCAACCAAAGATTTGACCTTTGAACCAAACAAATAATTTTCAAACTTATTTCATATTTTTTAAATTTATGGAATTAAGGAAATTTTTCAAGAAAGTAAATTTTTGTTTCATTTAGTATTATTAAGCAAATCAGTTAAAAGTCTTTAATTTTTTAATTCTTTTTTTTTTATTTTGTACATGGAACTGATTTTTTTTATTTTACTTTTTTGTAGAGTTTATGGAAATAAATAACTATAAAACACTAAAAGTAAAAATACATTTTTTTCGTCCAAATATACTATTTGACGGATTTACAAGAAATAGAATTTTCTTTATTTGTTCCTAGAGTTACAAAAACAACGCGTGACGTTTTCATTGAAAAAAAATTTTTTTAGCAAACTAAGAAATATATTTATATATTTTTAAGATTCAAATACAAATAATTTTGTTTCTCCTAATGGATCCTGAAAGATAAGCTATTTTTACACAAGATCCGTAAAAATGCTTTTGCACAGAATCTGTAAAAATAAACAAAAAGTGTTGTTTGAAACTTAAAAATATTCAAGTTTTTCGGTACCTTATTTAAAAAGAAAACATAAAAAATTAAGAATTTCTTGCAAATTTATCTAAATTAACAAAGCTTCTATAGAAGAAAAACATTAAAATTTTTTTTTAATTCAACTGTTCAATTAAAAAATTATTTTTTGCTTGATAACTCACAATTTTAGTGAAAAACTCAACTTTTAGTTAAATATTTACTTTTTTGTCAAAAATTAACATTAACAGAAAATTCGTTCTTTCTGGCTTGAAAATTCAACAACTTGGTAAATAATTCAACTAATTCGTAGAAAATTAAATTTTGAATGAAAATTTATATTCGCGGGTTGAAATTTGATATTTTTTGTAAAAAATTCGTCCGTTTGTCTTGAAATGTGAAAACTGAACCGCTTAATTTTTAGTAAAATATTGATAATTTGTAAAATAAAAATTCAACTATCTGCTTTAAAATTTAATTATTGGTTGAATATGTATACGCTTTGTT
>JAWWLR010000158.1:52870567-52883652 GCA_035041075.1 Acraspis erinacei | reverse complement strand
CGTATGGGTACAGTCGTTTAGCTCGGGTTGCTGATTTTTTTTGTAAGGCTGAGGATTCGAAGAATTGGCTACTGACAGCAATATCAGAAATCATGCATGTTGAAAATTTAACTAATTTATTTTTTGTCAGAATTGGTTTATCTTAGTTGAGTATTCATATATTTTGTTATTATTATTTTTTGTGAAAGATTATAATTTTTGGTTAAATTTTTGTAGGTTGAAAACTGAATTATTTCGTTGAAAATGACAACTTTTTCCACGAAATTAATCTACTTGCTTGTAAGTTCGTCCTTTTGGTCAAAAATTGAATTATTTTTTGGAAAATTCTTTTTTTCAAAATTAATTTTCTTCCCAGAAAATTTACTTATGCCATTTGGATGGTAAATTTATATTTTTTGGTTGAAAAACCATGTATATTATTGAAAATTCGACTTTTTTATACAAAATTAATCTTTTTGCATTGCACTTAAGCTTTTTATTGGAAACTTAAAATAGTTTGTTTGAAAATGAATCTTTTTAGTTAAAACTAAAAATAGTTGGGTTGAAAATTTAAGCATTTATTTGAATATTTATTTCTATTATTGAAGCCAAAATTACATTTTCTAATTAAAAATGAAACTATACTATTGTTGCAGAAGATTTATCCCCTGGAAAACCTTCCTAAGAAAATATGGTTAGTTTTCCAGTGCACACATTTTATTTTGAACTACATACATTTAAATAGAAACTACACAAAGCTAATCGGATTAAAATTAAAAAAAACTAAAGTAATTTGCAAAATTAAATACTTATTTTTAATATAATGGAACTTCTTTCAATTTTAAATTAAAATAAAAACAGCTTTACTACAGTTTTTTACTATAAATATTTTTTAATAACCGCTAAAGTGCAAAAACAAAGACCACAAGAAAATCCAATTTTAATACTATCTGGGTCTACAATTTTCAAAAAATTACTAAACAACAAAAAAGTGGTTGTATATACTTTGAATAAAGGCTTCTATTGTCAATATTTTCTACTTGTCCTTTCTATTATACAATCATATTCTTTTCTTTATTTTGAAAACACAAATTTAGTTACAGAAAAATAATTTTTTGTTTCAGGTAAGCCCAAAAATACTCTGACTACAGATACCTGTAAGTATAACAAATGCAAAAAAATTTCAAAAACTTTTCAAAATATTCCAAAAATGACCGCCTATTGTGTAATAGAATAATCTAGAACAATCCGGAATATTCATGAAAAATGGTGAAAATTTCTATTTTTTAGGGCAGCCTATGAATAGTTGCACTTCGGAATTTATGTTTTTAGTTAGAACTATGTTTTCTTGAACTTCACATATACTTATTATTCAAGAATACAATTTTTGATTTTCTACGAGCAACAGGGAATTTATTTTTATTTTTCAAACTTCCTGGTTGGATAAAAATCCGAATTTCACATAGGGTAATCTAAAAATGGCTACAGTTTCTTCAAAAATTATATTTTTTTAATTAAAGAAATTTAAATGAGATTAAAATCAAATTTAAAATCCTATTAAACTTCCAATAATTAAGTTAAAGTTCCGAATTTCTGAAAATAAATGAAAGAGCAATCAACCAAATCCCCTTTCTTCTTTGTTTTTATTTCTTTCGTCTTTCTAGACGATATTCTTGAATTTCTTTCTAGTACTTTCTAGAACTTTCTAGAAATTTCTAGAATTTTCTAGAATTTCTTTCTGAAACTTTCTAGAACTTTTTTTCTAGAACTTTCTAGAATTTTTCTAGAACTTTCTAGGACATTGCACAATTTACAAGAGAATTTTAAAAATAAGCAGAGCGTTGACCGATTTATAATCTTTTTTAGTTCTTTCGATTGGCAACCGATAAACTTTTTTTTATTATGAATTTTTCCAAATGTTCCCAGATGTTCCCAGAAAATTCTAGAACATTTGAAGGCATTCTTAGAGGTACCAGAATATTGTATTCAAACACATTTCAAAAGATTTCAATTTCTTCAAATCTAATCATAATTTCTAGAACCTTCCAAAACATTTGAGAATAATTTAAATAATTTAGGAACATCCTGATTTATGTAATATTTGAGGGATATAATAATGTTCTAGAAAATCCAAGGTTTAGATTCAGATTCATTAAAAAAAAATTCTGAACAATTCTAAAACATTTTATTATATTATTCCGGAATATTCTAATATATTTGAAGAATTTCCATATAATTTAAACCTGGTTCTGTATTCTCGAATTTATTTAACATATTTAACAATATTTTTTTTAAGATAACAAAATATGCATTTCCATGTCTTGCACCATATTCCATAATATTAATTAAGGGCACTCAAGTGAGGATGGGCACAAAAAATTAGGACAGAAATAAAAACTAAAGTCAAAGAATATAAAATGAAAGTAGAGAAATAAAAACTTTAATAACAGAAATTCAAGAAGAAAAATCTCTGGGTAATGAAATCAGAAAGAGAATTGTGAACCTTCTTACATACTTATTACAGATAAATGAGAAATAGGTCTTATCACTAGATACTAGCATCTTAATTGGAATCTAAAAATTTTTAAAGCAAGGATTCATGAGAATAGTTTCATATATAGTTAAATGAATTGCAAAAATTATTCGAAGCATGTATAATTATTATATAAATTTGCACAATTATTTAAAAATTAAAAATACTGATTTTATAATAAATTTATTTAAGTTAAATTCGTACAAAAGTATAGATACCAATCAACTACCTGCGACATTTCATTGTCGATTAATTACATTTTTCAATTGTGGAGAAATTGTATTTGTAATTATTAAACGCAAAATTGTTAAATTACAAAAAATAGTCATTTTGAATGTTTCAGTCCTCTGAATTCTTACACATTCTTTTGAATTCTTTTAAATTCCTTGAAATCTGAATTACCCTAAATTTTCGAACACATCAGAATTTATCTTAATTTTCTGAATCATCGGAATTTCTTGAATTCGTTGAAATTCCTCGAAATATTTTCAAATCCTTAATATTTCCGTAAATATTTAATTCCTTAAATTCGCATAATTCCTCGAACTGGTGGAATTTCTTAAATTCGTGTAATTTTATAAATTCTGTGAATTCAATGAATTCAAAAAATTAAGAATATTGCAAGAATTCAGGAAACGTAGAGAAATTCAGGGATTCCTTAAGTGTTCTGAATCCCAGAAATTTCAGGAATTTAAAATATTTCAGAAATTCAGAGAATTAAGAATATTCCAGGATTTCAGAGAATTCAGGAAATTTAGAAGATTTCAGGGACTTCAGAGGATTTAGGACATTAAAGAAATTAAGAGAATTCGGAATAGTAAGAGAATTCAGGGAATTCAAAAAATGTCTGGATTTCAAAGAATTTCATAAAATTCTGGGAATTCAGAAATTTTGAAAAATTCAGAGGATTTCGAAAATTCAAACAATTCCAAAATCTCAAAGAATTCATAGGATTTTAGGGATTTCAGAGAATTTCTGGAAATTAAGAAATGCTGAGAATTTGAGAAGTTTGAGATTATTAGGGAATAGAATTGAAGGAAATCAAGGAGTTCAGAGAATTCAAGGAATTTTGGGAATTTAGGGAATTCAGTGAATAATTCTGAATTATTAGAATATTAAGGATGTTCAAGGAATTCAAGGAGTTCAGGAAATTCAGAAGATTTAACAGAATTTTGCGAATTTTAAAATTCAGGAAAATGAAAGAATTAAAAGAGTTCCGAGAATTCAGATGGTTCAGAGAATTCTAAGAATTTTAGTAATTCTGAATATTTTAGGAATTCATGAGATTCGGAAATTTGGACGAATTTCAGGAATTTAGCATCGTGAAGGATTTGAGAGGAATTCAGAATTAATAAAATGCAGAGATTTCCAGGAATCATGAGTATTTTGAATATTGAAGAAATTCAAACATATCAAATTAAAATTAAAAAATTGTAATTTTAAATGGTTAAAACAATGTAGTTACTTTTATTGAAACTTAACAGAAGTGAAAAAGTTTAAAAGGTTTTGGTCTATTTCCAGTATTTGAATTCATAAAAAATAAGAGACATCAAATGAAGAAAAAACTTATTTAATCATAGTAAATAATACGTCAAATGAATCTCTTTTGAAAATGTTAGGTTATAATTACGTATTTCATTTTGTTGTACAATATGAAAGATTTTTAATTGATCCCAGAGAATTTTATATACTATTCATTAAACACTATTATTTTCCTTTTATACTTTATGCTTCGAGACTTTAAACAATACCCTGGATTCTCGATTTACCGGATCCCGATATAACGGTTAAGGTGGTCCAAGGGAGCGATAAAGAGACGTTTGCAAGATTATTCGAGTTGCGCAGTTCACGGTTCGGTAGTATAAGCAGCGACAAGCAAAAAGGAGTAAAAAAACCGTTTGGGGAGTCCCAGTTTACCGAGAACGCTATTAGGGATACCCCAATATAGCCCGGTAAAGCGGGACTCTAGTGTAAAACGAACTGATTTAAAAAAACAGGAATAAAAAAAGGACATTTGCGAGCAGAATTTATTAGCTGCGAAGGCATGGCGATTATTATTAATATTAACTTTCAAATTTTTAAATTATAATTGAAACAGCAATATGACACCAACATTAATTTGCTGATAAAACACCAATCTAAAACTAAAGTAACGAAAAAACAAAATCATCATTACAAACTACCTTCATCCTACTAACAGAGTGTGTTTATTAACTACAAATAGAATGTATCGGATGGGTACACTTGTAGATTATTATTAATTCTCGAAAGTTATTCGATTACGGCAAAATTGGCTAAATTAACTGAACAAATTTATCAAGCTCTAGAAATTTCTCACTGCTTGCAAGGTGACCTTATTGATTTTTGGTTAGGCTCAGGTGTACTTCCACCTTCGTGGGTCCTTCGAGCCGGTTAGTCTTGAGGTCGCGGCAATTACCCATCTACTTGATCTCCTCCCAATCCCCTTTTGCGCAACCTAGCTTCTTGGGTTCACCATCTCCACTTTATGCTCTAACTCAGATGCTAAAGGAGGTGGGGATTAACGCCTAGCCGCGAATCCTGTGGGAGTCGTTGCCTGTGCGTGTTCGACGGGGGTTTCAATCGATATATCTCTCTTGCCATGTCCACCAACCTGGGGTTTCAAAAGCATCCTCCGCTCTTTAATCTTTTTTTCGAATCCTGAACCTTTCCTTTGTATCTTCCATATCAGATGGGAGTTGAAAGACATGAATGAAAAAGGGGTTCTTGGTCTATTCTAGAAAGACGAAGGAGGAACAGCGAGAGGCATGATCTCGACAGGTTCCTGCTGAGCTTAATTATAGTAGGATTGTAAAATCTGGCGATCCAGGATTCGTCCACATCCCTTTTTCAGAGCGACATTGTACGTAGAGTCTAACCCTAGTTCATCTCCGTGATGACAGTCGGAAGCTCCCCACCAACAGTGCACTGCTAACCCTCTAATCTCTTTGTTAGTCGGAAAAACATATATCTATTAAGTAATTTATAAGATAAATTTATAATAATTCTTATAACACACCAGCTCGACTTTTAGGAGAAGCTAGTCCTAAATCCGGAAGGAGCGAAATTTAGATCGTACTGGAAAGTCGAATAATCATTTAGAACACAATTTGTTTGATTTAGAAATGACAGTCACCAATAAATGGATCTATAAGATCATTCAAAAAATTTATCAGGGAGGAACAGCAACGAAACTACGATGCTGTTCCTTTGCTGTTACACTAAATTTCTAAAGTTATCTGAATTCTCTAACTCTCAGTGGAGATTTTCCCGAAAATCTTCTTATGATGTTCTTAAACTTCGACAAAGACATAAGAAAGTCAAAATCATAAAAATACGATTTTCCAACAAAATAGTTAAATTTCCCACCAAGAAGAATGTTTTTTTTCAAATTGTTGAAATCTTAACAAAATCATTCAATTTTGAAACAGATATTAAAATTTTAAACAAAAATGGACCATTCTAAAAAAAATATAATAGTTGACTTTCCAACAAGAATGTTTGGATTTTCTTATAGGGTTCTATTAAATCAGTTCGCAATTCAGTGAAATAACAAGAAAAAGAGAAGAATAGTGAAAAGACTGTGAAGCTTGCGATAGTTAAGTTATAATTTTAATTAGTTACAGAATAACAAACAACGTTTTAAATAAATATAGAAGTTTATTTTTAATTCTTTGAAAATATGAGTTTAAAAACCTGTAAAACAATCACTTTTGTGTGCCATTGTATATTCAATTTGTAAATTAAAGCTGGCTAAACCAAGTTCACATTTTTAAGTACAATCACCACCTGCGTTGATCGTTGTTTTGGTCGTTGTAATCATTCAGTCTCTCTAAAATTCTGTACTTCCAGAAACAAATATTTACTTCTTTTGATTTATATTTTGTAGAATTCTAACTCATTTTTCTTCAAAAGAAGGTCATAGTAATAAAAGCAGTTCTTTATTCGTTCTGAATATAAAAAAGAAGTATAAAGTTTGCAACATAGATGAAATACACAAGATGTGAGTGCATTGCTCAGGAAACAGTTTCCTTTCAAACTGGAGCATACACAATGATCATGATAATAATTTACGGAGATTTTGTTACTTCGACATATTCAAATAGCATCGCTGTTTTTCAATTAAGAAGCCGTGAGAATTCAAAGTTTAATCAATTACAAATAGATCTTCTTTAGCAAATTAGTAATTATTTTTATATTAATGATGTGCACTGGTGTACATCCAGTGCACCAGTGCACATGTGTACATTAATGATGTGCAGAGGTGCACCTCTTTCTATAGCTGTCTTTAGCCAACATTATTTTATGATTAGCTGATGTTATTATTTGATTTCGGATAAGGGAGAAAATGAATTAAAAGAAATTAGCTTTTTTGGTATACCAGTCTATAGCTTGTTCTATAGTTTCATCTACTTCCAAACTTTCTTTATGATATGCTGATGTTATTGGATATCAAACAGGTTAACGAAATTAATTAAAAGATATAATGTTTTGTTTGTTCAGTGATCTATGGCTCGCTCTATAATTAAATCGGCTTCTAACCGTTTTATGATGATCTGATATTTTTGTTCTATAGTTTTGACAACTTCCAACCCTATTCTATGATAAGCTGATGATATTGGATGTCTATCATCTAAGGAAATTAATTAAAAAATAACAGACTTTGTTGATATAATGATGTTAGCTTTGATGTTCTAGTGGTCTATAACTCGTTCTATAGTTGTATCTCCTTTGAACCTTATTCTACGATTAGTTAATGTTATTGGATGTCGAGCAGGTGAGAAAATGAATTAAAACATGTTATGTTTGTTGGGATACTGGTTTAGGGCTCGTTGTATGGTCGTATCTACTTTTAACCGTCTTATATGAAAAGCTTATGATTTATATGTCGAACAGGTAAGAGAATGAAAAAAACATGTTAGCTTTTTTGGTGTAATGCTCTACGGCTCTTTCTATAGTTGTATCTTCTTCTAACCTTATTGTATGATAAGCTATCTAATTATTGGATTTTGATCTGATGAGAAAATGAATTAGCATATATTAGCTTTGCTGGTATAATAGTATGTGGCTCTTTGTATAGTTTTATCTTCTTCGAACCTTATTCTATGATAATCTGATGTTATTGGATATCCAACAGGTAAGGAAATTTATTAAATGATGTAAGGTTTCATTGTTATACCGAACTCTGCCTCTTTCTATAGGTGTATCTGTTCTAACTGTCTTGGATAATTACCTAATGTTTTGCATGTTGACCATATGAGAAAATTAATTAAAAGGTGTTAAATTTTGGTAACTAGTTTATGGCTCTTATTATAGTTATATTTGCTTCAAACCGTTTGTGTAATTACCTGATGTTTTGCATGACGGCTAAGTGAGAACATTAATTAAAAGATGTTAACTTTGTTGGGCTACTGGTCTGTGGCTCATTCTTTAGAAATATGATCTTACAATCTTATTCTATGATTAGCTAATGTTATTATATGTTGAGCAGGTTAGCAAATTAATTCAAATGTGTTAGCTTTGTTGGTATACTGGTCTATGCCTCTTTCCATAGTTTTACCTTTATGCTTTATGCTTTTAAGCTGATTTGAGTATTTGATTTTCACCAGGTGCGAAAATTAATTTAAAAATATTAACTTTGTTGGTATATGAGTTTGCTGCTCGTTCTATAGTGGTATCTTCTTAGAACCTTATTCAATGATAAGATTATGTCATTGGATGTCCAACAGTATGATTATCTAATGTTTGGCATGTTGAACAGGTGAGAAAATCAATTAGAAGACGTTAGCTATGATAGTATACTAATATATGGCTCGTTCGATAGTAGTATCTCCTTCCAATCTGATCCTATGATTAACTAATGTCACTGAATGTCGACCAGGTGAGAAAATCAATTAAAGATGTTAGCTGTTTAGTATACAAATCAAAAGCTAGTCCACACCAGTATACCAACAAAGCTAACATCTTTTGATTGAATCAGCTAATGTTTAATCAGATAAATTTATGCAATTAAAACAGATAAGGCAAGTAAACTGTCAATAACAAAAAATTGTTACTGCATTAATTAAAATGCAGGGTGGAAATGATTAAATATTTTACGATCGCAAACGAGATCATTTACATACTTCAGATGAGTTATTTTATGAACGATTATTTTTCTTGATAGTTTATTTGAGTAGTTCTGGTTGAATGTATTTGATTAACGACTGCATCACTCCACCGTTTTTGTTTGTTTCCCATTTGTTAAATTATTAATTGATTGAAGCACACAACGTTTAAAAAAAACGTACTTATGATTTTATAGCCTCAAGAATTTCTACTCCGTAACAGGCTGAAAAAAATACAAGAATTTTAAATAGGAATCACTTGCAAGTGTTGTCAGAGTGAGATAATTCGTACTCTATATTGTTTTAACAAGTATTTTAATTTATAGATATAATACATTTTACAGTACTTGTGTCTATAAATAATAGAACACATAATTTTAATAGGTATTAATCACGATATAACGTAAATGCTAAAGTTATCATGATGGTACGAATAATCGTGAAGCTTGATTATAATTTGAATATATTATCAAAAAGTAGGTTAAAAATAATGTTTAATGGTCAATCGTTATGAACTTTACCATTCTTCAGTATTAAGAGGAATCTCAATTAATTCAAATGAGATAAAATGCAAGAAAAGTGGCGTCTCGATTACTGGAACTTAAGTCACGGTTACCGGGACGTTTTAATTATTTGGATAAAAAACTAGAAATTAATTGTACAATTTTTTCGTGTTTTAAAAATTATTGTTCGATGGCTTAACATGACTAAATATTTTTTAAAGTTTTTGATAAATTGCTAACAAATTTCTTGTAATAAACTACTGTGCCAGAGCATGATGATCACAAATCTCACAAAACATGTTAACCTCCCACATCTCTGGCAGTGTGACGTTTCTTTTGAGCAACAAATTATACGGCTGGTCAAGGCAAGATCTATTTATGGAAGAATCAACCAGTGAATGCAAGATAGGGTTACTGTCTGGCCAGTCAAGGGAGTATAGCGGTCTATCCAGATAGTGAAGGCACGATATGGATATTGACCGGTCATTAAAGGAAATATTGAGGTCTATCCAGCCAATTAAGGCAAGATAGGTATCTTGCCAAGCCAGGCAAGGCAAGATAGAGGTCTGTCAAGTCAGCGAAGGCAAGATAGGTGTACTGTCTGACCATTCAAGGCAAGATGGAGGTCTATACAGCCAGTGAAGAAAAGATACTGTCCGGCTAGTCAAGGCAAGATGAAGGTGTTTGCAGTCAGCGACGGCAAGATAGAGGTACTGTCCGAACAGAAAGGGCAAGATAGAGGTCAATGCAACAAGGAAAGGCGAGATAGGGGTATTATCAGGCCAGTCAAGGTAAGATACCGGTCTATCCATATAATGGAGGCAAAATTGGGGTACTTTTTGGTCATTAAAATCAATATAGAGGTCTATCCAGCCATTAAAAACAATATAGAAGTGTTGTCCGGCTATTGAAAGAAATATAGAGGTCCATCGAGCCAGTGAAGGCAAGATAGATACTGTCCAGCCACTCAAGGCAAAATGGAGGTCTATACGGTCAGTGAAGACAAGATAGGAGTATTGTCTGGGTAGTCAAGGTAAGATAAAGATCTTCCCAGTCAGCAACGGCAAGATAGAGGTTCTGTCCTTCCATTCGAGGCAAGATAGAGTTCTTTCCAGCCATGCACAATGCGAATTGTGGTTACGATCTCAGTTTTAGAAATATTTAAATTCAATTTCCTATAACTCAACAACAAAAATCGAATCAGTACAAATCAAAAACGAATTAAAAGGTGAAACTAGCGCGAATGTTCCATAAGAATTTGTTGAGTAGGTCTGTGATAATGCTAGAAACTGCAAGTATTTATAATTCTCCTAAATCTGTCTTTTATTTCTAAAATGATGGAGTTTCTTCACGACTAAATCTCTTTTTTATTTATTTAAGGCTCCCGTTTCCTCTTTCATTGGGGATATAGCTTGGTTATAAACGTAGACGATGATAGCGCGTATTTACTTGGCCATGGCCACTTTCCCGCACTGAAGTTGCACAGGTAAAACCCGTAAATGGCAAGAACGCGACTTATGCCGCACGCTTTTATGAGGGCCTCGTTAAAAGCTCAGGAAATGCTCTAAAGAGGGCTCCGCGCCGTTCTGGGTTGGACGGTTGAAGGTGCCGCTTAAAGAGCTTAAAAAAACGCGAAGCGCGGGTGTACTCTCTAATGGTTGCGGTTGCAGAAAATCGTATCGCAGTGGTATATGTGGGTAACATATGCTTACAGAAAACTTCGCGTGGACAGAAATAAGTACAAAGAGAAAATATGTGGAAAATTATGAGAAAAATGCTGGAGTATCTGACAACAACGAGGGTATTTATATCTATCAGAAAATAGGAAATTCCATAAGGGACCCTACTTAAGGCGCTTCCCAGATATTGTATCTAACCTTTTAGATTGTGAGGTTAAAAATGACATAAAACAATTCATAAATGTAGGGAGAAAGTTATCATTTGTAATTATATGGACTTAAAATCAAGCCTGAGGAAGCGCCTTAAATTACGTAAGAGCTCAAGGGGGAAGATAGGGTCGTGATATTTTGTTAAGATTTGTTACATAAGAGAGGGCGACGTTCATTCATGTACGTAATCTTTAGGAATTTCTAGAGATTTAGAAAAAAATCTTGTAAATTCTAGCGAAAATGAAAAATTATTTAGGGAAAAATTAGTACATTTTTTTAATGAAGTTTTGCGGTAACCCTGGTAGAATATTCTTGTTATTGATTTATTTGCACTGTACTTATATTTATATTTCTTATTTTTTGCAGGTTGTTTCTTCTCAAGATTAAGTTTCTAGTTAGAAATTTTATTATTTATTTGAAACTTCAACCATTTTGTTCAAAAGTCATCCTTTTTCGTTGAAAATTCAACTATTTCATAGAAAATTTAATTTTTGTTTAACATTCATATTTTGGTATTGAATATCAACTGAAACCTTTTTTGGATGAAATTTCAACTATTTTTTTAATATTAATGAATATTAATTATTTTTATTTCAAAATGGATCTCTTTAGTTTAAAGTTGAACGGTTTGTTTGAATTTTTTTTAAAGAAGGATTATCTCTGGTTGAAAATTGGCCTACTTTTGTTGCAAAACATTTTTATTTTCTGAAAATTCATATTTTCTGATTAATAATTCCATTCTTGTATTAAAAAAAAATCGTCTTCTGGCTTAAAGTTTAAATAATAATAAATAATTATTAAATAATAATAAATAATTTAGGTTAAATAATTTAGTTGAACTTTTTTCATAATTACTGAAACTCTTAATTTGTTACAAATTCGTCTTTTTCATTTTCAGATTGATTTTTTAAATGAATTTTTATATTTTTTGGTTGAGTCATCAACTATTAAACTTTTTTTGTTCAGAATTCTTCTTTTTAGGTTGAAAATTCAATCATTTCATTAAAAATTTAATTATAAATAAACAATTATAGAAAAATTCCCTTTCAATTAAAAATCACTTTCACATTTCAGAATTCAGAGTCCCTTTCCCTTATTCTCGACTTTTCCCTTTTTCATAATTATTTTCTGGAAATTGCAACTATTTTTTAAAACATTTTTTTGTTTAAGATGTTAAGCATTATATTTAAACTGAAAATGATAAAAATTCAACTGTTCTGTCGAAAATTCATATTTTTGGCTTGACAATTTAACAATTTGATAATAAATTAAACGCTTTTTATCGACAATACATATTTTTGATTGAAAATTGAACTATTCTTGTAGAAAATTGAACTATTTGCTTAAAAACTAAATCATTTATTTAAAAATCTTTCTTTTTTGTAGAAAATTAACTTTTTTTGAAAAATTATTTTTTAGGTTCAAAAATTTAACGGTGTGGTAGGCAATTCGTCTTCTTGGATTCAATTATTTTTCTAGAAAATTTAACTGTTTTGTTTAAAATTATATCATATATTTTCAAATGAAACTCATAGAAAGATATTTTTTTTTAGAAATAATAATATCATGTCGAATATCATACTATTTAGTTGAAAGTTTCACTCCTGTTAAAAAAGTGATTTTTTTCAAATTAACTACTTTGTTTCAAATTTACCTATTTAAAAAAAATAATATTTCTTGTTGAAAAATGAATTTTTTTATCTGGAAATTTAACTACTCAATTTATTGTTGAAAATTTAACCTTTCTAAATCGAAAATTTATTATTCTTGAATTAAATTATATTTTTTAATGAAAATTAATCTTTTATAGTTTAAAATTCCACTCTTTTTTAAGTCATTCGACTTTTTAGCTTGAAGACTTAACTTTCTTGTTTAAAATCCTTTTGTTAAGTTAAATATTAATGTAATTTCTTGAAAATTCATGTATTTGGTTTAGAATCGAACTATCTTATTAAAAAAAATTTCTTGCTGTTGAATAAAAATTTTTATAAATCCGTATGTTTTATTTTTGTCGTGTTTTGTTGAAAGTTAAATTATATTGTTTAAAATTCAATAA
>JAWWLR010000158.1:52832507-52843703 GCA_035041075.1 Acraspis erinacei | reverse complement strand
AATTTTCCAGATGAAAAAATAATTTTTCACCAAGAAAAAAAGGAATTTTTAAATAAAATAGTTAGATTTCCAACCAAAGTGATAAATTTTCGAAAAAAATTTATTCTTGACAATAAGCGCAATAGTTTATATTTTAAAAAATAAACATTTTGATTTTCAGTCAAACACAGTTGAATCAACTAAAAAATACAACTTTTATCAAATATTAGTTGAATCCTAAAAAAAAAACAATTTTCAATTAGAAAGGAAAAATATTTAACAAGACAGTTAAACTCCCAAATTATAAATATTCATCAGTCAATAAGGAAAAAAAATTACATCCTAAATGTTGCATTTTGAAGCCAAGAATACCAATTTTTAGCAAAAAAGTTGAATTTTCAACTAAAAAGTAAGCAATTTACACAAAGGTAATAAATAATTCAATTTTCAAATAAAAGTGACCTTTTTTAGCAAAATAAATAAATTTGAAACCTAAGAAGATAATTTTGAAATAAAAAATGAAATAGTTACATTTTATTCTTTAAACAAATTTCAAAAACCAAAGGAAAAATTCTACAAAGTAGTTCAATTTTTAACCAAAAAATTAATTTTATACTAAATTGATAAAAATTCAACAACAAACAATGAATTTTCAACTAAACAGTTGCATTTTAAACTCAATTTCATTATTTTCCACCAAAAAATACTAATTTTAAAAAATATTTAAATTTTTACATGTAACAGATGCATTTTTAACTTAAATAGTAGCGTTAAAATTTTCGGTGAAAAGTGAATTTTCGAGCATATGGCATGCATTTTAAACGAAATAATTAACTTTTCAAATAAAAAGATCTAATTTTAACTAAGACCCTTAAATTTCTATCAACAAGGTAAAATTGTATACGAACAATGAAGCAGTTTAATTTTCAGTTAAAGAAATTATTTTTTAACTAAAATGGTAAATCTTGAATCGAAAAAATGAATTTTTTTAAATTAATTCTTACCTCAAAAGATACAATTTTAATGGAAAATAGTATAGTAAAATATTTAGAAAAAATTAATTTTCGGTTAAATAAAATACATTTTTATCGAAATAGTCAAGTTTTTTATTGAAAAGATAAATTTTGTAACCAAGAAGATTAAATTTCTGTAAAAAAAATTTTCTCAAATAAGGGAACACGTAAGTTTCTGGTGAGTTAAATTAATTTTTAAATTAAATAATAAACCTTCAACCAAAAAATTAATTTTTAATATGATACTTGAATTTTCAAGCAAAAATATTAATTTCTTACAAAAAGACGAATTATGAACAAAGCAGTTCAATTTTCATCTACAACAGATATATTTCCAACTTGAAATTGAATAGTTAAATTTTCTTTGCAAAAGTTAATTTGTAACCAAATGAAGATTCTACCAAAAAAGATACACTTTCCAGATAAAAATGGAACAGTTACATATACACTGAAATTAATGAATTTTGAACAAAAATGATAAACCGTTAGCAACAAATCATTTTTTAGCCAAATATCTTGAATTTTTACCTCTAAAGATTAATTTTCTGCTAAAAAGTGAAAATTTTCTATAAAGTAATGTAAATTTTTAAAGAAATAGTTAAATTTTTACCCCAAAAAAATTATATTTAACAAGACAGTTGAACTTTGAACAAAGAAAAGGTTTTTCAACTAAAATAATTAATCATCAACCAAAAAATTAACTTTTAACAAGGGTTCAACTGAACTTTCAACTAAATAGTTGTCTCATCAACCAAAACAGTTTAATTTTCAACCAGACAATTTTGATTTAAACCCTCCCCCCACCAAAAAAAAAGATTTCTATCAAAGTGTATGTATTTTCAACGCCAAAATACAAGTTTTGAACCAAAAACAATAAATTCTTATCAAAATTGTTAAATTTTCAAAAAAATAATTAAGTATTAGGTTCAACTTCGGAATTTCTGAAATTCCCTTTTTTTCCTGACGGGCGCAACCATGCAATAAAAAATTAATAAATACATTTTCGAGACACCAAAAAAAAAAATAAAAACCAAAAAAATTATGAACAAAGAAAAATTCAAATAGGAGATCTATAAATAATATCCGATTTTGAATTTTTTGTTTGCAAATTTGTTTACGTGTTCAGTTTTAAAAGTAATGTTTTCTGCCTTATCACTGCCTTATCTACTTATAGCGGATTTAAATTATCTTCTCCATTTCACTACTTCCGGCTATGCTGTTTTCCAGAAGTATTAAGGGAAAAATGATATTTGTTTTAATTATTTAGATACCTGGACTATTTTAATATAGAGAGAAGGAAAATACGAGAGATGAACGAGCAAAATAATGACTTTTCTAATTTGAGAGCGTTTTCCTACGTAAGTTTAAATACACATTTCCATGCTTTTGAAACGTTATTCACAAACCAAATAGTTAACTTACTGGATTTCGTTGAGTTCTAAAATGAAAATTTTATACTATTTTAAAAGAAGTTTAAAAAACCATATAAAAATACCATTTTTTAATTGAATTTGGGGTTGATTAACCTATCTTCTATTTTTGTAACTATTAATAATATAAATAAAGATAAAATATTTAATGAAAAAAATTTGATAATGCAATTGTGTAAACTTTAGGGTTAATTTAAATTTTAAGAAATCCCATTGATGTTGAATTCCTGTTTTCAAAAAACAATATTGAAACAGAAAATTTCATTTCTTCAAGAATTTTTCAGACAGAGTCTTATTTTTATCAGGGAACTAAAATAATGTTACAATTTTAAAATAATATAATCCTAATATTAAAACTAATTTGCATTTATGAATTTGAAAGCCTGAATATAGTTTTTTGTTAATTTCGAACTAAAATATTAAACAATACAATTTAAATTTAAATATTACTTCTATCGCATAAGTACGCATTGAAAAACGTACTTTAAAAGTTATTTCTTTTTTTTTTTGAAAAAACTGTATAGGCTTTAGACCCCATTGATGCTTAATTTTTATATCTGATTATTGGGATTCCAACCTCAAAATTTTGTTTTCAAAATTTATATGTTTTCCATCACTAAAATCATTTGTTTTAAATATTTTCACATACAGCGTTAAATATGAGGTATTAATACTAGAAAAAAAATAATCTCGAGGTTTGAAAAGTAAACGATTTCAGGTTTGAGGCATTTCAAGTAAAAAAAAATTCAACACCCAATATTAATTGATGCCAATTTTTGAAGGCAAATCTAAGCGTGCTTTAGAAAAAATGCGTCAATTTGAAATTCTTTATTGAACCAATTTTATTTTAAATTTTGTGTTTTAAGTTCAATTTTAGATAAAGGCTGCATTTTTATTAAACCCTGCTTGTCAAAAGCTGATTTTATTCCTTAGAAATTTCTTAAAAATTGTATTTGGTTTTAGGTTCTTTTAAAATGAAACAATTTTATTTAAACATTTGTTTAAAAAAACTGTTTAATTTCTAAAGGAAATTATTTTTAAGAAAACTTAACAATTATTGTATAGACGTATTTATTACCCCTTTCGATAAAATTATATTTAGAACTTGTCCAAGGTTTGAGAAAGACACAATTGGCACTTAGAGCCTGCACTATTATTTTTTATTATTCTGGAAAAATTATGCTATAACTTTTGTTTCATATTCTACAATTTTACGACGTGGCATTAAAAACAACTTAAATATACGATTTTTAGAAAACCGAACTATATATTCTAAAGACTGTCTAAATAATTCTCGACTTTTTTGCGTTGAAACATTTATTTCTCAATTTTTTAATAACAATTTTAAGTTCATATCTGAGAGCGTTGAAATTCAAAATAGTAATATGCAAATATTATAAAAAAAGGTTCTACAATACCTTAATTTTTGAAGCAAACAATAATTTAGTTGATCCTTCAAAAGTCTTAGATTTAGGAATTTTCTAAAGATTGCACCTTTTACAGTTATAAATTCCAGCAAAAAGAAACTACACATTTTCATTGTTTTATCAAAATAATTTTCTGTGTTTCAAAAACTATTATTTCTTTTCCGAAGCTCAAGGGAAGAACAAAAATAATTTTAGTAAAAAAAGAACCAAGTGCTTCTTGTTGTCAAATAGGTGTCATTTCTAAAGGTGGAAATTTAGAAAATGATAATATTTAAAGGGTTTCATGTTCGAAAAATCGTAAAGTTTACTATTTTCAAAATCCGGTTTCTTGGAATTGTGTGTAGTGCTAAAAATTACCCTGTAATTTTTCTTTTTTCAAAGAAGATAATTGCACAGGCTTTGAACATCCTTTTTATCGTCAGCCTCGAACTAGTTCTAAAAATAAGTTTATCAAAAAAGCGTCTTTTTTCTATAGAAAATATTTTTAAGGTTGTCTAAGTAAAAATGTTTTGAGGGATAGGTTAGCATTTTTTATTTTAAAAAACGCATTTTTCAAGAGTTATGAGTTTTTTAAGCATTTTCAGGTCTCGTGAACTAAAATTATCTACTGGCTGTTAGTTTACAAAAAAAATCAGTCTTATTAAAATTGCGCTTGCTAAGTTAAAAATGGATAAACAACAAGATGGTTTCCTCTATATGATCCTTTTAGATTTTTTTCTATATCTGGTATTTTTTAAATAAAAAGTTTTTTTTCTAATTTTTAAGGATATAAAAGACATAGAAAAGACATTTGTGATTTTTTAGATAATAGAAAAACTAAATTTTTTATTTAATTCAATTCAAGAATAGAAATTTACAAAAAAAAGAAGAAAATTACAATTAAAATGAGAACAACTTGCTTACTCTTCATCAAACTGTATTAATATGTTAGTTCAATCGATTTGCATCGAATCAAAGAATCTTTTTTGTTATTGCATCAATTTTGAATTTTGTAAATGAAAAAATTGGAATAAAAAATCTGTTTTTTTGTCAGTCTTATGCATTACCATAGCTTCCTTAATGTTCAACAAAATGGATCACTATTATAAGTCAATCAATTCTTCTACAATCAACACATCCTTTTTATACGATTTCAAATTCCTAATCATTTCCCGGTTGTTTCTGGTCAACATTTTCAATGTTCCCGGACAACTAAAAGTAACATATTCATATTTCCTGCCAAACGCAAAGATTTATTTTAATTCACGACCTTCACTCTAAGCATCCTTTAACACCACAAAGCAAAAAATGGTAAATTAAATGAATTTTCAAACAATTACTTCAATTTTCGACTAAAAATATTCATTTTTAACAAAGAATTTAATAATTCAAAATTTTAGTTGAAAAAATTAATTTTCCACCAAGAGAAAACGGATTTTCAATAGAATAGTTCAATTTTCAACCAGACTGATGAATTTTCAACTGCAATAGTTAAATTTTAAGCTAACAAGATAACAAAAAAGAAATAAATAAAATGAATGAATGAAAAAACAGTGAATCTTCAACTGAAATAGTTGAATTTTCAACATCAAAGAATTCATTTTCAATAAAAAAGATAAATAGTCAACCAAAACAAAACTAATAAAATTTTTATTTAAAAAAATGAATTTTCAACGAAACAGATGAATTTGCAAACTAAAATTATCGAATGTTTAATTAGAATAAGTCAAATTTTAAGTTTAAATGGAACCATTTTTTAAAAGTTTTTTTTGTGTGGATAGTTCGCCACACAAAAAAAAACTTTTAAAAAATGGTTCCATTTAAACAAAAAAATTATGAATTTCCAACTAAAATTGTAAAGTTTTAACTGGACTAGTCAACTCTTAAACCAAAAACATGAATTTTCAACAAAAATGTTCAATCTGTAAATCGAATCATTCAATTTTCGACAGCGAGATGAATTTTCAACCAAGAATATTAATTTCTACCAAAGAAGATTAATTTTAATTCAAGTAGAAAATATAAATTGCAACGAGAAATTGAAGAATTAAATTTTTACTCAAGAAATGAATGTTGAAGCAAATAGATAAATTTGTATCTAAAATGATGGAATATTCGACTGGAATACTAGTTAAATGTTCAGTTTAAAAAACAAAACGGATTAAACCTTTTCTGAAAATCTTTTCGTATGAAAATTCAAATCTTTTTTGAAAGTTTGTCTTTTTTATTTTAAAATTCACCTGCTCTTGGATGAAAACTTGACTATTTTCAGGGGATTTTTTTTAAATTGAAAATTCATCTTTTTTAGAGAAATCTCATCTTTCTTGGATAAAAAAACATCCATTTGGTTGAAAATTAATATATTTTGTTAAAGTCATACTTTTTTATTTAAAATTCTAATATTTTTTTGAAAAATTAGAAATTTAAATCGAAAATGTACTTTTTGTTTAATATTTATATTTTGGTTCTTTTCTTCAAAATTGATCTTTTTGTTAAATAAAAATTCATCTGGTTTCAGAGAAATTTCATCTGCATTGGATACAACCATTTGATTTCAAATTAAAATATTTTGTTCAAGTCATAATTTTTTATTTAAAATTCTTTTTTTACTGAAAATTTAACTATTTCATAAAAAATGGCTTGCTTGAAAATTCAACCATTTTTTTGAAAAATCCTACTTTTTGGTTGAAAATTCTGTTGTTGTGTTGAAAAATTAAGTATTTCGTAGAAAATTTACTTTTTTGTTGGATTTTTTTATTTTAGCGCTTAAAAGAGAAATGAAGTCTTTCCTGTATGAAAACTCAATTATTTCTTGGGGATATTTTTTTAAATTAAAAATTCATCTGGTTTGAGAGAAATTTCATCTTTCTTGGATAAAAATACAACCATTTGGTTGAAAATTAATATAATTTGTCAAAGTCATACTTTTTTATTTAAAATTCTAATGTTTTGTTGAAAATTTAACTAATACATAGAAAATTTACTTTTTTTTTTAAATTTATATTGTCGTGTCTGAAAAATTAACTGGAATCATTTCTGCGTGAAATTTAAACTTCTTTGTTGTTAAAGATTCTTTTTTTTTATTAAATAAAAATGCGTCTGTTTTAAGAAAAATTTCATCTTTTTGGATAAAAATTATACCATTTGGTAGAAAATTCAAGAATTTTATTAATCAGTCATGCTTCTTGGTTAAAAATTTAGCTTTTTGATTTAAAAATTAATCGGTTTTAGTTAAAATTTCATTTGATTTTATGAAATTGCAACTTTATGGATAAAAATTCTTTTTCTTTGCCTGAGTCTTTTGTTTAGAAGATTTGCTTGAATCACCGTTAACAAATACTTTTTTAGTCAGATACTATAAAAGATGCCTTTTTAATAGAATACTTGAATTTTCCACAATATAACTAACTTTTTGACATACCAAAAGACGAATTTTTCTTTAAAAAAATGGAATTTTCAACAAAAAAAAGAAGTGAATTCAGCCGGAAAAATTAATTTCCCTCGAAACTAGTGCATTTTTACCTAACAAACATGAATTTTCAATGAAGAAACTTATTTTGTTAACAGAAAAGGAGAAGTTTTAAATAAAAAAAGATCAATATTAAAGAAATGGAAAAGTTACATTTTCAAACAAAAAATTAATTTTAAACCAAAAAAGGCTTTTGCACTAAACAGTTCGATTTTCAATTTAAAAATATTAATTTATAACAAAATAGTGAACCTTTCAACAGAAAAGATGAATTCTCAACTAAAAAATGGAAATATTACAAAAGTAATAATGATTTTTAACCAAACAGTGACACATTTATAAAAAATGAAATTTCTACTAAAACAGATGAATTTTTAAATAAAAAAGATAAATTTTCAAAAAAATAGTTGGATTTTCATCCAAAAAAGGTTCCAGTTGACTTTTAAGATAAAAATAACTAAACAGTTGCATTTTTATGCGAGGAAGAAAAAATGTGTGTTAAATTAGATGCATTTTTAATTAAATTTTTTGTTTGAAGTTGAATTTTCGTCCACAAAAGATTTTAGTCCATTTTTCAATACCAACATATTAAATTAAAACAAAAGTAAATTTTCTACTAAATGTTTAAATTTTCAACGGAACAGAAGAATTTTCCAACAAAAGTATGACTTTTCAACAAAATCGTGGAATTTTAAACCGAACAGTTGCATTCTTATTTAAGAAAGATGAAATTTCTTCTAAAACAGATAAATTAACAAGAAAAAACTTTTAAAAAATAGTGCAATTGTCATTAAAACAAGATTCCAGTTCTTTTTCCAACACTCAAATAAGAATTGTAATCATTTTTATCCAAGAAAAATGAAAATTCTACTAAAACCGATGAATTTTGAAATCAAAAATACAAATTTTCTAGAAAATAGTTGAATTTTCATCTAAAAATATTTCAATGGACTTTTCAACACAAAAATACAAATTTTATACATAAAGAGAATTCCCTATGGGATATTTTAATTTTCAGGTAAAATAGTCGAATTTTTATCCAAGAAAGGTGGATTATTTCTACTAAAAATATGAACTTTAAAATTAAAAAATTAAAATTTTCTACGAAAATACAGTGGTTTTAATAATGTAATCCATGAATACCAAAGTGTCCCGTCTGTGGAGAATTATCCATATATACAAGGTGTCCCAGACTCAATTGTCCGGACCTATATATCTGTATACAAATTAAAAAAATAAATCGAAAATTCCTTCTCCAAAAATCAGTTGAAGTTTTAGTTCTTGAGTTATAAAATGTTTAGGCTGGACCAATCAGGAGCGCGGTATAAATAGACGTGCGTACGTGAGCGGATGTCCAGCGTAGTGTGTTTGCGAGAGCGTTGAGGTGGGGTTAGCGACGTGACGGGAGAGCGGTCACTACACTAAGTGGTACTCCCGATCACACACACGCGACTGTTTATAACGCGCTCCTGATTGGTCCAGCTTAAATCTTTTGTATTTCAACAAATAAAGTTTCAAACGATTTTTGGAAAAGGAATTTTCGATTTATTTTTTTAATTTTTATACAGCCTTATAAGTACGGAAACTTGATTCTAAGACACCCTGTATCTTTAAGTAGTCGGAGCAAATATTCTCTGGTTCTACAAATAAAAATTGTAACCTTAAAGCAGGCTGGCAACAGGGTGTTTGCATGTCACGGTCTAGTTACTCTAGTTTGTCTACCCTACTATCGGTTAACCATTCGTCTTCATGCTGCACTCTATCCTCATCTTTACTGCACTTCTAGTTCCCCTTTCTTTATGGTCGAACTCTGTTTATTCCCACCGGAAGAGCTGAAACCCTTCACCGCGTCGTATGCAAACCAAAGCAGAACGCAACTTCAACGTCTGTCTCTCAGTTCCTGATTTTTTCAACATCATCGTATCAAAACATTTATTTTAAATGCACGGCGAAAATTATATTTGACCAAAAACATTCATTTGAAAGGATTCGGTTTTTTAAAAATCTATTACGGAGAAGAATAGGGTTTGAATTTTGTTTCCGGTAATTTTCTTACTAATTCATTTTGAACTTCGGTTCTGTTCGCTTTCTTGATCAATGTGAAAACTTAAGAAGAATTAAATTGCTTTTAGTATTCGTATTACTCAATATGAATCAAGCATGGTTCAATTTTCTCAGAAAAGGTTGAAGCTGCTTCTTTATACATTTTAAAACTTTTTTTCAGTACACTAAAAAGCATTTAATGTTTCTGGTGATAGAAGTGTCGCGATCTTTTGTCGATTTCGAGAAATATGTCTTTTGTCTCATGTCATTTTCCTGGATGTGTCAAAATTGACGCTTTGGCGTAATTGTCCAATACTGGTACAATCGCGATTTATTAATTGTATTTTCAGTCATATAAGTATAAATAATTATAGTGAACCGTGAATTTAGTTGTGTTACGGTAGTGTGCAAAAGTTTGGGACAAACACATTTTCGACTATATAAAGTAAATAAAAACAGCTAAGAAAGATTTAGTATTTATCAACTTTTCGTATTTTATTGAACTACAAAATTATAGAATTTAGATATTTTTAATATAGTAATGGGCCACACTTGTGTTACAGTTTTATACAATAGTTAACGTTTAAAAAATATAAAATAAAGTTGTTCTTTTGTTTCTTAATAACTAATACTTTGTAGCCATACACTTTGCAGCAATTACAGCAGCACATCGACAAGGAATTGAATCAAATAAGCACTGAACGTAATCCTGTGGTATTTTTCCCCATTCTTCCTACAGATTTTGCCGCAATGCAGCTTTTTTTAATGTTTTCTTATTGCAACGCGAATTCCAAGCGCATCCCAGAAATTCTAGATTGGATTTAGATCTGGGGATTGAGCTGAGTGACCTATAAGCTTCACTTTTCGCATTTTCAAAAATTCCTGGACCAGCTTCGACTTATGTTTTGGATCTTTATCTTGTTGAAAGATCCAATCTGTAGGCATCTTTTTCTTGGTATATGGTAACATTTCTTCCGATAAAACATTTCGATACATCAGACTATCCATGATGCCTGTAATCTCGTGCAAGGGACCTACTCCTCGCAAAGACATAACTCCCCAAACCATGACTGATCCACCGCCATGTTTAACTGTTGGAATTTGATACCGGGAATCGTGTCTTGTGTTTTTCGGACATTGAACATACTTTTTTCCGTCACTTCTAAACAGATTAAATTTTGATTCGTTAGAAAAAAGTACTTTGCTCCACTGCTTCGGAGTCCAGTGTTGGTATTTTTGTGCAAATGCCAATCGGGCCTTCTGATTTTTTTTTGCTGATCAAAGGTTTTTTAACACCAACCCGTCAAAACAGTCCTACATCATGTAGACGACGTATTGCCGTACTCCTACTCATATTCGCAATGTTTTCATCGCGGAGTTCTTCAGCAATTTCAGAAGCAGTTTTCTTGACATCCTTTGTAGATTTGCCTTTAATGATTTTATCAACACGTAAAGTCGTTTTCCGTGGTCTAACAGATCGTGGGAGGTCCGATAGAGACTTGGTAGTAGAAAACTTAACAATTATTCTATTCACAGTGCTTTTACCAATTTTTAATAAAGCGGAAATTTCACGAGATGCCTTTCCTTGCTCAGAAAGGTTTTTCACGGCTTCCCGAATTTGAATATTCGTATGTCTCGGCATATTGACTTTAAAATAACTTGATCTCATACGTGCAACACTGGACAATTGTAAACAAAACATGTAGAGAGCCGGGAGAAGTTCTCAAAAATATGTAAATACAGTGGCCCAATAATTTTGCACACGTAAATAAAGAATAAAAAGGATAAAATTCGTAAACGTTTCTTTTCAAAGGCTGTTACCTACCTTATTTTATAGTACAAATAGTATACTTACT
>JAWWLR010000158.1:52775629-52787405 GCA_035041075.1 Acraspis erinacei | reverse complement strand
ATCTTTGTGAATGATGTACAAATGGAGAAAGTATTACAGTGAAACTCTTCTATAGCGCCGACTTTGGGGCTGACAGTGGGTGGGAACTAACTCATTAAAACCCGCGCCGCTTTTGTTTGTTCACACCTGAGTGCTTTGCTGAGTGACAACCGCAGTCCCCGCTTAGATCCTGTTACATCAAAATGCGGCGCGGCGTCGATTCTCGGAAGGGCTATAGAAGGGAGGGCTATTGAAGGGTTTCACTATATAGAGAAAATTAAGCTGAAAAATTCATTTAAAAGGTAGCAATGCCATCAGATTAATTATATTAGGCATTCATATTAGAATTCATCGTCTTTGCATAGACTGTCCGGCTTCATTGCGTTTTAGAAATCAATGTACAACAGTGACACGCGATATTTAACAAAAAAGAGGATAAGAACCCCATTCTGAAGGCAGATTTACTTAATAGGTTGGGGGCCGTCCATAAAGTCGTTTCCCCTTTTTTAAAGATTTTTTTTCCTGATTTCAAGAAACTTTCTGTTTCACGTGTCTCAGCTTAAATTTTAACTGAATTAATAAAAGCCAAATCGAAAATCAAACTATTATTGAATAAAAGTGTTATTTTTAGTTAAAAGTCTACCATTCTATTTTTAGTAAAAAATTCAGGTATTTTGTTTATAATTCATCTTTTTTCCCGTTGTGTTGCTGAAAATTGATAATTTATGGTTTAGCTGAAAATTAAGTTGATTTTTTACTCAAAATTTATACACTCCATTTTTAATTACAAATTTGTCCTTTTTAGTTGAAAATTAAACTATTTTGTGGAATGTGGATCTATTTCTAGAAAATTATTTTTCTTTTTAATATTCATAAATTTAGTTAAAAATTTAACTATTGGGCTAATCATTATTACTTTTTTGTTTGAGAATAAATGTTTCACTGAAAATCTATAAATTCCACTTTGGACTGAAAATTGACCCATTTTGGTTTTGTTAACATCATTCTGACTGACGCAAACTGATTTTTAGATAATTATTCGATTTTGGTTATAAATTTAACTATTTTTTTTTAAATTATCTTTTTTCTCTTCATTCGCCTGTTTTTGATTGGCTTTTATTAATGAAACCAATACGACAATGAAATTACTATTGATTCAAAGTATTTTTTTAGTTAAGATTCTACTATCCTATTTTTGGTTTAAAATTCATGTATTTTGTTTATAAATCATCTTTTTTTCTTGAATTTTTTTTTTTACAATAAACTTTTTCGTTGAAAATTCAACTCATCATCCTTTCCGATTTAGTGAAAATTTAGTCGTTTTTACTCAACATTTTGACATTCCAATTTTAATTTAAAATTTGTCTCTTTTAGTTAAAAATTCAACTATTTGGTGGAATGTTGATCTATTTCTTGAAAATTCATTTCTTCAAGATTCATAAATTTAGTTGAAAATTTAACTATTGGGCTAAAGTTGGTTGTTTTTGTTCGGTTTAGAATGAATTTTTTCACTAAAAGTGTATCAATTCCTTTTTGGCCTGAAAATTGATCCATTCTGGTTTTGCTAACAATTTTGCTGTTACTATAAATTTATATGTTTTATTTAATGTCATATTTACAGCTAATTGTATTATTTTTATAACAAAATTTTTCCCTTATTCTCGAAAGGAATAAAAATCATACTTAGTTTTTTATTTCACTCTGTTGTGAAGAATTTCTAAAATATCAATTTTTGTCTGTCGACCCAAAAAGTCTATTCTTTTTAAATGTTCCGTAAATTGTCCAAGTTTTTAACTAAAAAATTGCACAATAAGAAAAAATACTGCAATATGGCTTACTTTAAAGTTCGTGTTTGATGATTAAAAATTCACTTTTTTAAATAATTTTTTTGCAACAATTTTCTAAACAATTAGTATTATTTCAAAATAGGCATCTCCAAATCAAATTATTTTGTTGTTGTAATTTTTTATTATAGTATCTAGAAGAATGTCTTAAAATTTAAAAATGGGCGCTTGAATATTTTGTGAAATAAAAATAAATATATGTGATCACGCACACGACTCACGCGCGTTCCTTGAATTAAATCATCATAACTGCGGAAACCACATAAAAGGATACTAGACTGAATTTAAATTATACAAATTAATCCGTTAAAAAAATCAAAAGATTTATCGAAAATTAATCGATTTTTGTTAGAAATTTAACTATTTTCTTAATTCATCTTTTTGGGACTCACTCAAAGGTATTTTATTAAAAATTAAAACAGTTTTAAAAAATTAATCATATGACATGATTTGTCAAGGATTTATTGTATAAGATGAAAAAAAAACTTTTTTTAAATTTAAAATGTACCATTTAAATTGAAAATTCAACTAAATGGTCGTAAATTAACTTTTACGTTAAAAATCCATCTGTTCTTTAAAAAATTATTCTTTTTCAATTAGAAAATTAACAAGCTGGTAAACAATTAAAATATTTGCTATAAAATTAAATTTTCTGTTCCAATATCAAACTACTTATTTCTATATTTAAATAATTTGTTGAAAATTCTTTTTTTCATCAAATTAACTGTTCAGCTGAAAATCTATTACATTCTTAATTGAAAATTGTTCTTTTAGAAGATAAAAATGTATCCATTTATTATAAAATTCATTATTTTGCAAAAATATCGTCTATGTTGGTAAAAAATTATTCTTGTTTCTTGGAAATTTGTCATGTTGGTTGAGGATTCAACTATTTCGTTAAAAATTCATCCTTTACAGTTGAATGCAACTGGTTGAAAAAACCTTTTCTTTTTTTTAATCATTTTTTTTTAACTGAAAATTTTACCATCCCAATTTTTTTTTAAAAATCGATCCTTGTTAGTTGAAAATTCAACTATTTCGTTGAAAATTTATCTTTCTTGATTGAATATCAACATTCTTATTAAAAAATCTTTTTTTCCGGCCTACAAGTAAACTATTTTTCTTTAAATTAGACTTTTTAACTAGGAAACTTAACTATTTTGTTAAAAATTGTTCTATTTCGTTAGAAAATTAATCTGGTTTATTGAAAATTCATCTATTCATTTGAGAATTTAACCATTTTGCGAAAGATTAATCTTTTTTCCGTAAAATCAAATTTATTTTACTTAAAATTAAAATCTGTTTTACTTAAATTATATTTATAATGTTATATTATTCGTTAACGATTGTTGTTGTTTTTTTAATTGATCCAGTTAGTTGAAAATTTTTTCTTTGTTATTTTAGAATCTAACTGCTTGATTGAAAAATAAGTTTGTTTTAAATTTATATGCCTAGGTTAAAAATTGAACTGTTTTACAAAAAATGCATCTTTCTGGCTAAGAAATTCATAATTTTATTGCAAAATTCCTTTCTTTCTTCAAAATATTGTCTATTTAGTGGAATCTTTTTTATTCATTTTTTTCTTCTCAGTAGAAAAATAATCTTTGTGGCTTAAAGTTTCCTCTCTTTTTTTCAATACAACAGTTTAGTTGAAAATTAAGCTATTTGTTTAACATTCCAATTTTCCGGCTGAATATGAAACTGTTTTATAGAAAATTCTTCCTTTTATTGAGAAAATTAATTATATTCTTTAAAAATTCATCTCTTTGGTTGGAAATTTAACTATTTAAAAAAATACAATTTTTCCTTTTTTTTGAAATATAAACTTTATGTTTTTAAAAATCTTTTTGTTGAAAATTCAACTTTTCACATTAAAAATTTAACAGTTTTTAAAAAAAATCGTCTTCTTGGCTTAAAAGCCTAAGTAGTAAGTTCCAAATACAATTGTTTTTGAGTATAGTATAATTTTTTTTTTTCTTAAAAATTCAAGCATTTGTTTCAAAATTAATGGGTTTTCTTAAATATTTAGAAATCATTTTGAGAGGGAAAATTTAAATGCACTATTTTTTTCTTGAATTCCAATTTTCCGAATTAATTACTTTTACCATGCGTAAAATTTGGTGTCCCATGGATTTTTGGTAATTAAAAAATTAGCATTTTTGGCCCACCTGAAGGCTCAGGGAATATTAATTAGAATTTTTCTAGTATTTGTTAGAGAAATACCTAAAACGATGATCGAATCCTTTACTGTTCAAATATTGTAATCTTCACTAAGTTAAGTAAAAAGTTTTTAAATATCTCGAAGGGCTGATTTTTCTCATTAATTTTATGCTTTGCATATTCGTTCCCTTTTCTTCCATTTTAAACGGACTTAATAGACTCTTCATTACAAACTCAACCGAAGAAAGTTAGAATTTTTGCAAGAAAATTCGCAAAAGCATTATTTGAATGTTAAAAATAATTTAAAAAAAACCGTAAAAACTCCATTTCGAAGAGTTTTAATACTTAAGGACTAAGAACCTTTGCCATTTGCAGCCTTGAATTATTTTCAAAACTTTTGTTTGGACCTAGTTTCTGGACAGAAGATGCTACTTTCTAGAAGAGTTCTCCAATTACCGAGGCAGACTTGAAGCTGACCCTTAACTCAGACTGTGGTGGAATCTACATTTTTATGGTTGTTACTCTTTACGCTTGATGAAATCTTAAAGAGTCATTATTCCTTTTTTGAGCTCTTCTTACTCTTATTTGTTTATTCGTTCGCAAGTTTGAGCGCGCCTAGGGCGCGCGTCTGTTACTTCTCGTGTTTTGCACAACCTTGTTAGAACTAAACATCGAAACATGCACAACTGTAATTTAGTGATTGTGAATTCTCTTTCGTTAAAGCTCCTTCTGCTTTATTGAATACACTCTCGTCACGTATCGCGTGCTAGGCACTCCTACTTTTCGGATTCAGAAGGTCTCGAAGCGTGGACATTTGACAAAGATGGTGGGGAGGGGGAGGGGGGTGAATTTTTACCGAAATATAACAACTTATCTGATAAGAATATAGAATAATCGAAAAAGACTTGTCACTGAACTCCATCCTTTTTGAGACTATTTTATTGCGATTACACATTTTTTAGATCACAATTTTTCTATTTAAAATCGCACCTTTTAAAATAGAATCACATCATACACGAACATGGGAAATTAAAAAATTTTGCAACTAAAACATATTAAACATAGCATCGTTTAAAAACTTTTGCAATTATTGAAGAATTAGAATTTTTCAATTTTGAATATTGAATTATTCTCTATTTAAAAATTCAAAATTGAAATACTTTAAACTTTCAACGTGTACGGATGAGTTTAAATTTCCTGTCATATGCCGGTTTTCTCTCGACCATTTTTTAATTTTCCGGGTATATTTAAAAAGTTCAAAAGAATGCAATGGAAAGGAGAAATTTTCGATTTGGAACAAGGAACTTTGGAAAATAAGTATAATTCTGAAATTCAATATGGATTTTGTTGCAAAATATCTTTTTGGAAATCAGAATTAAAATTATGAAAAAAAATTCCCGTTCCACGTCAAAAATTCTCTGTTTCAAGTCAAATAATTATTATTAATAAAAATCCCGGAACTAAAGTTGAAACTGTAATTCTTTGCAGATAACTTCCTATTAGAAATAAAAGTAAGAAATATAGAAAATCTCTTTTTTTTAATCAGAAGAAGTTGAAATTTTGGGAAATTTTTCATTCTAAAAAAAATAATATTTAAACTGAAGCAAATTTTGATTTGAAACAAGGAAGTTTAAAAAATCTGATGACTTCCGACTTGTAACTGGGATTGTTTTGGCAAATTCCCTTTCTATACATATACAAAATTCCCTGTTCCAGAGTCAAAATCATCAATCTTCGCGGGATTTCATTTGAAATTTTTTGGGTTGAAAGTGCAATTATTTGATGAACAACAATCTTTTTTAGTTGGGTATTAAAGTTTTTTTCTAAAAATTCGCCTTTGCAGGTTAAATGCTACTGTTTTTTAATTTAAATTAAAATATTTATTTGTTGAAATATTAGCTATTGTATTTTCCTTGAAAATGGGTATTTCTTTGCGTCAAATCAAAATCGTTGGTTGAGCTTTTGGTTAAAGAATCATAAATGCAGTTGTAAAATTCCTAGCTTTTTGGTCTAAAATTAATTTTTTTCACTTAAAATTAAATTAAATATTTGGTTTGAAATGCAACTGATTGGTTTTAAATTAACTTTTTTTTTATTCATAGTATAGGGTCGAAAATTAAATCTTTTTGGGTTGAAAATAAAAAAAATTTGCATAAAATTAATGTATTTAGCACAAAATTATACTATTTTGTAGCAATTTTATTTTAATTTTTTTATCAGAAGATAATTCTTCTCAATAATATTTATTCTAGCATTACATCCATTGTTGAAACTGTTCAGTGGAAAAATGATCTAATTTGTTAAAACTTCGTCTTTTGAGAAGAAATTAATATTCTTTTCCGAAAATTAAACTATTTCTTTAAAAAATCATGTATTTTTATGCAAATTCTTCCTTTTTGATTAAACATTAAATTGTGGAAGATTTTCATTTTCAGAAAAAATCATTTTGAAATTCAAGAAAATTCTGATTTTGAATAAGGAAGCTTAAAGAACCTGATAATTTCTAACTTTCAACGGGGATTTTTTTTGTAAATTCCACTTCTATAAAACTAATTTAAAATTATCTTTTACAGTTTTCCATTTCATATTAAATATTACCTGTCCCAAGCCAAAATTATGATTCTTTACCAATTTCTTGGATTCCGTATCAAAATTGTAATTCTTCCCAGAATTTAATTTTATATTTTATTTCCTCATTGCCCGTCTTAACTGTGAATTATAAATATTTGCGTAATTTAATTTCCGTTCCACCTAAAGTGAAACTAAAATAAAAATCATAATTATTGACGGGAATTTTATTTGTACATTTCTAAAATTTTCTGAATTAAAAAAAAATGATTTAATTTGTATTTTTGTTTAATAGAAAAAACTGTACTTACAAAAAATTGCTTTAATTTTTGTAAAAAAAGAAAAATGATTACATCTTATTATTATTATATCCTTATAGGTGGGCCACTTCAATGAAGTTCTTAAAAAACTCTCTGAAAAGAATTGTAAACAAGAAACTTTTCTTCTTTCTCCTGTTTTCAAAAAACTTCCCCTTATTTTCGTTTTTTCATAAAAATGGAAACTGAATTAATATTTGCTTATAGGAAAATTTAATTATTTTTCGTTGAAAGTAAACTCTTTTTAATTGAAAAGGCTACTGTTACATTTTTGGTTGAAGATTTAACTATTTTCTTCACAATTTATTTTTTGAAATTAAAAATTATTTTTTATAACTAAAAATGTAAGTAGTCCATTTTTAGCTGTTTGATTGTTTTTCAATAAAAATTCGTCTACTAAAGTTAAACTTCTTTGTTAAAAAATCACTTTGTGTTTTTAAGATTTAAATATTTTATTCAAAATTCTCTTTTTTTTAAATTCTTTTTTAATGTCTTTTTTTATAGAAAATTCATCCTGTTGGATTGAAAATGTAACTTTTATCTAAAAAATTTGTCTTGCTAGAATGATAATTCAACTATTTGGCACAGAATCTAACTTTCTCTAGTGAAAGTTTAATTATTATTGTTTAAAAACTCGACCAATTGGTTGAAAAATTATCTTCTATTTTTTGTAATTTATTCCTTTCGATTGAAGGTTTAACTATTTGGTTAAAAATTAATATTTAAAGTTTTAAAATTGAACGATTTTGTCAAAAAAATAAAATGAAATTAGTTTCATTTTTGAACTAAGATGAAAATAATTTTAAACCTGGATTTAAGTATTTTTGCAGGCATCACTTGTAACGACCTTCATCATAAATCGAGGGAATCATAACGAAAAAAAGCAGGGTCGTCCAAATAATGTTTCTTGGATTCGGGCGCATGATAACAGCTGACGTGACCCGACGCAATTATTGCGCAGAAGGTACTGCCCAGTCTGTCGCTACGCTGATGCTGATCACGCCTGACTGATACACTGCCTCCTTTTCGGTCCCGCGGCGGGTGCTTCACCAAAATGCCAAGGACTGACATTCTAAGAATGTCCTAAAACCAGGTGTCTTAAATCCAGGCTTCAGCGTATTTTTGTATTCTATAACATGGAAATGATATATGATGTAGTTTCTCCCTTCAATAAGATTTCCATAAGACTATACTTCGTAACAAAATAACAAAGAAGGTATTTCAATATTGAATAAGAAGCCAGAACTTAAAAAACGTCGTATTAGAAATATGGAAATCTTCTGCAAGGAATAAAAAATAGCTAGCATAGTTTCCGTCAGCTTACAATTATCGATTCGATTTACCGAGGCGCATAATGAGGGTAGGTGTTTATTACGAAGCCGGCGACGTGGAATATAAACGGACCGCATAGTGGGCAAGTAATAACCGCGATATAATAGCTCGAATGAACTGACTTTGACCTTTATTAACGCGTGAAATGTGATTGGTGAGTAAGATGCTGCGTGCTCACGGCATCAAGTTTCCCTCGTATTTCACTCGCTACACTCGTAAAAATCAGCAACCTTTTTCCATTTATTTTCAAATAGCTTCTCGGAAATAGCCTTTACTTTTTGCTTTTAAAATCCCACTCAACCTCAACGTGGTCGTCAAGCTTGTTCTATTCCTCGCATTTCTAGATAAGAAATTCAGATAAGCAATACGTTTTCTCATTTCTTTCCATATAGTTACTAGCAAATTAGCTTTATTTTTTACTTTTAAAACCTCAAGCTCAAGCTCAAGCTCAAGCTCAAGCTCAAGCTCAAGCTCAAGCTCAAGCTCAAGCTCAAGCTCAAGCTCATGCTCAAGCTCAAACTCGAGCTTAAGCTTGAACACTCCACATCCTCCCACAGCGCCTCTCACCCATTCCCACCGCATGACGTCAATTCTCGGAAACATCACATGGAGGATCACTAAATCCAGGTTTGACTATTTTTAAATTCAAGGTTTTTACAGATTTTAAATTTCTCTCAGCGGCTCTTTCTCTAAATTGCTACATCTAATCCTAGAAATAATATATAAAATAATTGGGCCCAGCTGGGTTTATCACAGCCCATTCCACGTGATCTCGACGTTTTACGAGGACATAAAGTTTACGATATTCTGACCAACTCGTAAATTTTCTACTCTAATTAACCGAATAAAAATCGATGGACCCGATTAAATATTGGATTTTAATTAAAGTATTAGAATTAATTAATTTTTCTTTTTAACATTATGTGGACAAAAAATTTTTAAGCGTACAGAGAATTATAAAACACTGGAAATCTTGGAAGAGTCCAATTTAGAATTAAAAATTAAAAATCGAACTACTAAAAATGATTCTGAATTATTATCTCAATTTCTAACAATTTAATTGAACATCGTCAGCATTGGAAAACATTTAATACGTTTTTTTAGATACTTAGAAATATTTCATTCGATTTACAAAATTAGATTTTGCTGAAAAAAGATCTTCTCACTTCATTGCAGTGAAGCGAATTGAGAAGATCTTTTTTTCACAGAAATATAATTAAAAATTTTTTTAAATTTTTGACAAGCTCTGATGATAATACGGACACCTTTAGATTCTTTTACATAGAAAATATGAATGTGAATAACAGTTTTTTTGAATAGTTGAAAAAATGGTAATTAATGATTTTATTTTAAGAGTGAAACTTCTAAATATAGACTTCACACTCTGTCTTCTATTCTCCCCTTATCTACTCTTTTCCCCTTTTTTTAAGGAATTCTTCTTTTTCAATCTGTTTTTAAAAATACTTCCACTTCTTCTCGTTTTTTTCGCTAAATGCAAACAGAATTAATGAAAACCAATAAGAAAATCCAACTATTTTTCGTTAAAAGTTAACTATGGTTTAATTAAAAAGTCTACTATTATATTTTTCGTTCAAAATTAAACTCTTTTGGTTCAAAATTCTAATGTTTCACTAAAGAATGAAATATTTTGTAGAATATCAATTTTCTTAATTGAAAATTGTTTAAATCTATTTTTCGTTAAAATTGTATGCTTTTTGTTCAAAATTTAACTACTAAAGCTCAACTTATTTGTTATAAAAGTTCATTTGATTCGTTTAGCATTCAAATATTTTGTTGAGAATTCGTTTTTTTGTGTTGAAAATAAATTTTTTTTAATTAGAAATTTAATTAATCCATTTTAGGTAAAAAATTGAACTCTTAAATTTCACCTTGAGAATTAATCTCTTTTCGGTAAAAAAAACTTTTATTATTTAATTGAAAATTTAACTATTATGTTGAAATTTTTTTCCTCTTATCTTGAAAATTAAATAATTTGTTTAACATTTTTCTCTCTCTTGAATAAAAAATCTCTCTTGGTTAAAAATCCATCTCTTTGAAAGGAGTTTTGAATTTTTTTGATTCAAAATTCAATTGTTTGGTTAAAAATTAATCCGTTTGGATGATTACTGAACTTGTTTTAAAAATTCATCTTTTGGTCGAAAACTAATAATTTAAGTTGAAAATTCCACTATTTTTCCAACTGTAACACTCTCTTTTCAAAAAATTCGATTTTTTCGCTTTAAAATTCAACTATTTAATTAAAAATGAAACTATTTTGGTGAAAATTCGTCTCTTTCGCTTGAAGGCTTAATTATTTGGTTGTAAATCCAAGTGTTTGCTTGATAATAAGCTTTTTTCTCAATTCAACTACTTTGTTAGAAATTCAACGTCTTTTTTCATGAATCACCTTTTTTGGAAAATTTAATTTTTTGAAAATCTGTTTTGATACAGAATTTTTTATCGGTCTTCATTGAAAATTCTTATTTTTTTTTGTAGAAGAGTTCACGGTTGAAAATTTAACTCTCTTCTAAAAAAGTCGTCTTTTATTTTGAAGATTTAACTATTTTTTCAAAAGTGCAACTATTTGTTGTCGAAATTTACAGTTTAAAATTTCAAGTTGGTGTTAAAAATTGAACCATTTGGATAAAAATTCCTTTGTTTCAAAGTTCAAATATTTGGATTCAAATATAGGACATTTGAACTTAACAAATAAACTCTTTCCTTCAAAATAAATTTCTTTCGGAAGAAATTTAATCTTTTTTTTTGGTAAAAAAATTGTTCAAAATAGCCTGATATATTTTTCGAATGACCCTACATAATTTCTCTATTTTCGATTCCTCAAGTAGCCAGAATAGAAACAAGGTGGGATTTAAAAGTCAAATTAGATTCGGTCACAGAAACCACTATTTGAATCTGGCTAAAATTTAATTTTGCCCATTATGCATATGCAATACTGTTACTTAAAAATGAGTTTTATGAACCTGGGGGTGAGATCCCAGACGTTAGGTATTCTGTGCCATCTTGCTCGACGAATGAGATAACGAGGTACGTTTTAAGGCGAATCGGCTGTAATTTCCTACCGAAGTTTCCAATTCCACTTAATCTAATGGCGTCTCTCTGCGAATTGAATTTTAATTTCAAGAGGTACATATTCCGCTCATTCCGTGATTCATTTTAACGACCGTTCCTTTTTCACAGAACGTTGCGCTTCGAAAATATGTATAAGAACGTTTTTATTGAGAGAAATACCGTCTATCCGATAATTGAATGTACCTAGGGATGTCACGATGGAAGTACTACTGATTAAGTTTGTTTACGCCGATGCCAGTTTACTCAAAGGGTGAGTTTCCTCAGTTAATTGCAAGAATCTTTATCGGAAGACTGTCATTAGAAATGTACTGACATACATCAGAATTTTGAAAAAGTTTAATTAAAATACGGGCAAGTTTTGAAATTTGATTTCTGAATAGGAAGAAGAATCAAATATACAGTTCTTATGGTTAACTCGTTTGTTTATTTTACCCTCTTGTGATAATTTGTGACATTTCGCTGCGGGGGGGGGGGGGGGGGGGGGGG
>JAWWLR010000158.1:52752942-52763906 GCA_035041075.1 Acraspis erinacei | reverse complement strand
CATTTGATGGAATCCGCGAAAGTCATTTTTCACACAAAACCAATACCTTCTCATTATGATGAGAATGTAAAAACAATAACTTTTTCTATATTTGGATAAGGTTTCATATAATTTTTCTTTATTTTGGCTGGTATTTTTAAAAGAAAAAAATATCTTTTTTTTAAATTCCCTTTTTTCGGAAATTAAACTAATTACTTTAGATATAAATAAGAGAGAAATTATATTATAAATAATAAAAGAAAATCTGTAAAAGTATTCAAAGTAATATTTTTCACGATCGTAATTAACGACCTAAATTAATTTTAAAGTTAAAAAAGGAACACTAAAAGTATAATCTTAAGTTTTCAGCCTAGATATTAAATTTATCATTAATAATAATACATATAATAAAATATATCCTTTGATGTGCGAAAGCTCTGGAATAAATTGCAGATATCATCATGTTTTTTTCCTACGCTATCAAAAATGAGAACTGCATAGGATTTTTAATTCGAGGAAATATTGTTTGATCTCTAGAAAAAAAAACGATGAAACTTCTCTCTGAAAATACAGCTTTGAAAGCGCGGAATATGTATTTGGTGTCATAATATTCATAGAGCCAGTTGAACTACAAAATAAATTTAATGATTAGTTTGAAAAAGGTTATTTGAAAACTTCATAAACCAAATTTTTCATCCCTATCCACTGCAAAAAAGAATTATTAAAAATTGTACACCAAAAATGCAGAATTGTACTTAAATTCAGAGATGAACATAAATTCAGCCAAAATTTGTCTGAAATTAAGACACTGTTAGAAATTTCTTTGGGAATTTTCAGAGGCGAGTCACTAAAGCTTTATGCAGAAAGCGTTTCTAAATTTTCCTAAACTTTTACAGAAATTTCAGCAGCAGTAATTTCATAAAAGTCCAATCACATGTTTCAGAAAATTTTGTTACAGTTTAGGAATTTTGAGTTACTGTAACTGAAAATTTCAAGAGGTTGACATTTTTTTCGGCTTATCAATTTTAATGTAACACATGTCTTTATTCATCCTGAAAATAAAAATAGCAAGAAAATATAAGTAAAGTTAATAAAAACGAATTCTAATGTGTCTATGTTATAATAAAACGGAAAAACATTTTATCAAATATATAATCGAAGTCCATCTTTTATGATAAGAAGTTTTTTTTTCACATTTGAATCAGGGAGTAATTATATAACAGAGTCATTTACATATAAACTTAATGAAGTACAAATATTGTCTCTATACATTACATATTTGGAGAAATTAACTCACAAAATGTATAAAAAATATTATTTTATTTTATAAACATAATATTCGTAAGTAATTTTTCCACAGAAAAAATTTAATATTAAACCAGAAAATATGAATTTTCAGCCGAAAAAAATTAATTTGTAACAAAATAGTTGTATCTTCAACCAAAGAAATGAATTTTCAACTAAAATATGAATTTTGCACAAAAAAATGATTTCTTAAAAAACTGGTTTAATAAAACTCTTCCAAAAAAAGTTGAACCATCAAACTTGAATTTTGAAATCAAAAATACAAATTTTAAAAAAAATGAAGACGATGTTTCAACGACACACTTGATTATCTAATAAAAAGGATAAATTGTTTGCAAAAATTTTTGAATTCTTACAAAACTCGTCACATATTCATTCAGAAGGATGCCATTTCTACTTAAAAATATGAATCTTGAAATTAAAAATGACAAATTATCAACAACAAAAAAGTTTTATTTTCATCCAAAAAATATTTCAGTTTGACAAAGAAATTTTCTATGAGAATAGTTGCATTTTTTACCATAATATGTAAATTTTCAACAATGTTTTACGAAACTAATTTGCATTTTCATTAAAAAAAAATTTTTGAAATTGAATTTTCAACCAAAAAGGATGTCTTTTCAACAAAATTGTTTTGCATTTTCACAGAAATAATAAAATAAAAAAAATGGAATCCTCAAATAAAGAGTAGCATTTGTATCCAAGGAATATGAAATTTGTACTAAAACAGTTCAATTTTGAAACAAAAAAATACAAATTTAAGAAAAAATGAATTTGCATACGGAAGAGATTTTATTTTTTCTTCCGAACACTGCAATATAAGTTTTCAACCTCACATATTTTGTATACCAAGATTATACTTAATTTTTCAACCCAACAAGATAATGTTTAAACGAAAGAGTCGAATTTCTAATAAGATAGGATCATTTTTATGAAAAAATTGTTTAATCTTTGTAAAAATTGTTGTATTTTTAATCATACTAAATGAAATTTCTACTAAAAAGGAAAGAAATTTTCTATTAGAATAATTTGCTTTTCTGCCCAAAAATATAAATTTTCAACGAAACAGTTGAATTTTTAACAACTAATAAAAAAACTTTATAACAAGATGAATTTTAAACCAAACCGTTGCATTTTTATCGAAGAGAGATGCAATTTCTAGAAAAAGGATGAAGTTTTCAAATAAAAAGAAATTCTTTCGAAAATAGTAGTTTGAATTTTCAAAAATAAATGATTTTAGTTTAACTTTTTCTTATAAAAATATGAGTTTTAAAAAATAAGATAATTTTTTACGTAACTAGTTGAAATTTCATTAATTTTTTTAAATTGAGTTTTCAACAAAAAAGGATGTCTTTTCAACAAAATTGTTTTGAATTTTCGAACAAATAATAAAACTTAACAAAAGTGGAATCCTTAAATGAAGAGAAGATTAACTTTTAAGCGAACAGTAGCATTTGTATCAAAGATGTAATTTCGACTAAAACAGATGAATTTTTTAATCAGAAATACAAATTTTAAAAAATAACGAACAAAAAACAATTTTTATATCATGATTGTACTTGATTTTTCAACCCAACAAGACAATGTTTTAACGAAACAGTTGCATTTTTAATAAAAAGGGATAATTTTTTGGAACAATGGTTGAATTTTTATACGAATCGTTTCATTTTTATTCATTATATATGCCATTTCTACTAAAAAAGATGAATTTTTAAATCAAATGACAAATTATCAAAAAAATATTTGAAGTTTCATCCAAAAAAGATTTCACTTTGACTTTTCAGCATAAAAATATGAGTTGTAAATAATAATGAAACTTTCTATGAGAATAGTTGCATTTTCTATATATCTAGTAAAATAGATGATGTTTTAAAATAAACAGAAAGTTGTTCTAAAAATATTGGAATTTTCAACCAAAAATTTTATTATTATGACTTTTTAGTATCAAAATATGAGTTTTAAAAATTAGTACATTTTCTATTTGAAGTTTCAACCCAAAGGGACGACTTTTAAACCCAAAAATTGAATTTTCAATCAAAAAGGAAGTATTTTCAACAAAGTCCCTGAATTTTCAAACAAATAATAAAATTCATAACTAGAAAGGTAATCTTGTAGAGGAAGTAACTGCAAAAAATGTATGTAAATATAAGGCGAACAAATTATTCATAAGAATATTATTACCAAGGTTACCACAAAACTTCATTTTTAATTTTTTCTAATTTCCGACTCAGAAATTTTTTATTTGCCCTTACCATATTTATATTTAAAGACTTAAATCTTAAACTTGTAAAATTTTTAACCTAGAATCTTTTATCAACGAAATGCAAAAGGTTCGAATTAAAATTGAACAAATTTCAAATTTATTCTACTTGACCGTTTAAAGTTATAGATATTATCTGACTTAAACGATTTTAAAACTCTAATCCCTGATTTTTCCCTGACTTTTCCAGTTTTCCCTGACCAAAAAATCCCCTGACTTTAAAAAAAAATTGTTGTCAGCTAGGTTTGATTTTCACTCTTCAAGTTTTGTTTGGTATGTGATGTTCCTAAAAATTATGTACATGAATAAAGTACCCCTCTTCCGTAACAAACCATAACAAAATTTCTCGAACCCGCCATAATGCTACTAATACAGAACCACAATACCGATTCTAAAGTTAAATACAAATTTTGTCAATTTACTATCAAAGTTACTGAATTTCGTTTTGAGCAACCTAATTTCGTAAACGCCAGTTACTTTAGTATCTTAAGTGTTTCAAAATTTTCCAAATATTTCTACCAGTGAGTTTGGTTATAACCTATAACTGAGAGGAGTAAGAATCCAAAAATTTGAAAGTTGTAGGTTCTTCTTGTTAGTTTGAAAAATAGGAAGAAAGAAAAACATCAAGCGGTCGCTAAGTCATAGTAAACCATTTGCATTTAACTGTTCAAATCGTCATCATTATAATTATTATTGGTCACATCGACTATTCGGTTGTAGGGTCGTTTAGTTTTTTATTGTACGTGTAGGTCCGCTACTTTTACGATCCACTTCAGCTTCAGTTATGTGTCTTTTATGCAAGTACAGCCAATTGCACATTGACCACAGTTTTGCAGTGACTGCGCCGACCAGCGAAGAAAGTGGTGGCAATAAAGTTGGCGTGATGTTAGGCAATTGTATAGAAGTTGTTAAAGTAATGCTGGTCAATGCTCTGGCAGCAATCCATTTTGCAACAGTATATGTAAAATTTTCCATGTATGTCGTCCAACGATATTGTAAAATTTCAGACCCTCGTTATGCAATTCGTAGACCTCCTCGCTGAGCCCACATTAATTTTTTCTTCAAGTTCATACAGGAACCTCATTTGTAACTCGGTTTATTATTACTCCAAGGATTTATTACACATACCGCATATATTCTGAAATTCTGAAAATTCGCGAAAAGGCGAGCCTTTAAATTGCTTATATCAGGAATTATTGTAAGGGGTAAGTTGACTTGAAAAGCAAATTTTAGGTCTTTTTGGATATAATTTAAAATTTATTTGAGATATTAACCCAAGATGTTAAACTCATGCCGGAAGAAACGCGAGACCTCTGTTGGCCGTTTGGTAAAACTTACAGTCAATGTTGTTTGATGTCCTATCGTGTCGTATGTAGACTTGTGGATAAATGAAGATTACTTGCGTTTTATTCATAAATAATTTTATAGAGTAGTAAATAATTTTTACAGAGTAAAATTGTTGATGTGAGAAGTGTTTCCTTATCTTTGATATCCAGAGAAACTAAATTTATCATCTAGATAGCTGTCCTATAGTTAAAGATCAAATATGTTAATTAGAAAATGTTGAATTTTTTTTATACACTGATCCAACAGTGTAGGAAGTTTCCTATTTGCAATAGTTTGAGAAAACCCATCTGTATACTTGGTTTGTTCCATTGTCCTATCTTCTTGCAACCATGCTGTTTGGTTAGCTGATATTCACTCACATTGACCAGTTAATGAATCAATTAGACGATGTTGTATTTTTCTGGCTTACTTGTACAAGACTGTTGACAATTTATCAATTTCCAATGATTTGAGAAAACCCATCTGTATAGTTGGTTTGCTCTATTGTTGTATCTTCTTCCAACCATGATGTATGATTAGCTTATGTTCGCTGATGTTCCACAGGTAACAATTTAATTAGAGGATGTTGGATTTTGCTGGTTTACTGGTCCAAGGCTCTTGACAAGTTCTATATTTCCAATACGTTTAAAGACCCCATTTGTATAGTTTGTTTGTTGCATTGTCGTATCTTGTTTCAACCATGCTGTGTGATTAGCCTATGTTCACTGATGTTCGCTAGGTAACAATTTAATTAGGAGATGTTAGATTTTGTTGGTTTACTGGTCCAAGACAATTTACAATTTCTCTATTTCCAATAACTTCAAAGAATCCATCTGTATACTTGGTATGTTCCGTTCTTGTATCTTGCTTCAACCGTGCTGCATGATTAGCTAATATTGATTGATAATGGTCCGCTACAAAATTAATTACAAGATGTTGGGTTTCTTGCTACCGCTTTACTGGTTTATATACTGTTGGTATACCAAACATTTCCAACATCTTCTAATTAACATTTTAGCTGATAAACATGAATGAACATCAGCTCATCATATAGCACGGTTGGAAGAAGATACATCAATGGAACAAAACAACTATTTCAATAGGTTATTTCAAATAATTGGAAATAGATAAACTTTCAATATTATATGACCAGTATATTAAAAAAATTGAGCATCTCGTAATTAAATTCTCACCTGGTCAGCATCAATTAACATCAGCTAATTAAGTAAGTTAACCTGAAACATCTAGATGCTTAGGGTAAACATCCATTTTTCTTCGTACACAATGGACTAGTGGAGTGTGTTATCGATGTTTTCACATTGTCAGAAGACACATTCTTTAAATATTTTTTATTCATAAACTTCTTCACAAAACAAATGAAAAATAAAAGTATAATTGAAGGGTCTCGGTATATAAGGGCGTTAGTGCCAAAACTCAGATTTTACAGTATCTTTTGAGCAAGAATTTAGCTCTAATGAACAATGAAAGGAAGATCCTGAAGGAAGCTACCATGAAAGAAAAATCCTAATAGAAATAACGACATCCAGGAATAGTTAAATTTTTTATTTTTCATCTAAGAAAATCCCTTGTCAATGGGTAGATGTGTCGCGAGAAAGGAAAACACTGACTCATAAAGAGTTTCAGAACTGTTTTATTTTGTAACCATTTTCAAACAAAAATCCTCTCCAACATTTAAATTTTTCAACAATTTTAGGTTATGTTAACATTTAAACCAAAAACTGTTATTTACAAAAATTTTTAGATAACACAGCCACACAAAAAATTGTGTGTGGATCTGGTAACAAGACACACATATTCCTATGGATTTTGGGGCGCTTAATTCAAATTCGGTATCAAAAATCACCCATCACGTCATGGTTGAGCCATAACCTCAAAAATGAGGAAAAATCATGCACTGCGGCAAATAAATTTCAAAATAATGCCAGTGATGCAAATTTTCACTTCAAAACATGTCGACAACTGTGAAGGATCAACCCTTGCCTGATATCAACTTATTTAACATAACTTTACCCAACAGAACCTGACCTCACCTAACCTGAATTAACAGAAATTTATTGAACTACGCGTAAAGCTATGGAAGCATATTTTCCCAGTAGCAAATGTGTGCTACATCGAATGGGTCAACTCGAGCCTAACCTATAAATAAATCTAACCTAGCCTAACCTAACCTAAGGGCTGGGTAAAGTTATGTTAAATAAGTTGATATCTGGCAAGGGTTGATCCTTCACAGTTGTCGTTCTGTTTTTGAAGTGAAAATTTGCGTCACTGGCTGTGTAATGTTTACATTTTTCGTAGAAAATTGGTATTTAAGAAAAAAAATTCAAGACAGTTCACTGTTTTGAATAAGTTTAGGTTAGGTTAGCGTTTCAAACCAAAAACTTCTATTTTTAAAGAAAAATCATTATATTTTGTACAGCTTTGGCAATCATTTAAAAGTTTTAGGATTTCAAAGTTCTTTTACAGGAAGTCGATTATTTTAAACGGCAATTATTCGATTTTAGAGATTGATATTTTCTAACAATTTCAGATTATGCGAGCGTTGTAAAAAACATTGCTGTTTTGAAATAAAAATCATGCTGTTTTAAACAAAATGTACAACTTTCATCCATTTTTTGGTGTTAGAGTTTTTCGCCAGAAATGTATATTTTTAATTAAACCTCATTACACTTTCAACAAGATTTGGAATTTTTGAACAGTTTAAGGATATATTTTTTCTCAGCTAATCAGCCATTTTCAACAAAAATCTTTAAATTTCAAAGAATATATCTATGTCTTACAAATTTTATGCTATATTTTATGTAAGTGTCTTTCATGGGAAATCATTAGTATTTTTACTAAATAATGATTAGCTTTTAAAGTGCATTTAATACTGTTATGTTTGAACAATAAATCACTATATTTAAATCCAATTATTTTTGTTTAAAATAATAAAATTAACAGACTTGAACAATTTCTGATTGTGTCACTGCTTTTCCTCACCAATGGGCATTTTGATTTAAACAACTGTATTTCAAAAATGATTCACAAATGTTTAACTATTTTACGTTATATCAACATTCCTGATAGGGAATAAGTAATCTTAAATAAAAAATATTAGGTTTGAAAAATATTTACAATCTGAAACAATTTTTAGTTCTGTTATTATTTTTCCTCGAAATTTTCTATTTTCAAGAGAAAAGCAATTAACTTTTAGAAAATATTTAAAATATTTGAACAACAATACGTTATTTTATTACAATTTTATAGTAGAATTTTTATAATTGTGATTTTTATGTCTTGCATGCTACTTTTTAATTTTTCTCATTTATAAGCTTAAATTTTACTATGACAATTAAAATAGTTTAATTTTGAAATAAACAATTACTAAATCTTATTTAGGTATGTATCTTATTGTAATGGAAATTTACTTAAAATAGCTGAAATTTTAAAGGCTTGAAATATACAAAAGTTTTATTATCACCATTTTAGGTTCCTAAATATTTTTCTCAGTTTTAAACGAAGTTCGGATTCGTTTCGATTTCAATATTCCGTAGTAGAATTTTTAATTTTTTATACTTTTTTACAAATATTCAATTTGTAACATTTAAATTGAAAAAGTTCCATTTTCAACGGTGAAACTAACGGTGAATCCATTTTTAATTTTCGACAATGCCTAATTAATTTTAATCTTTAATAATATGTTTGTTGATATAATAAAAAGAAAAAAATTATTATTGTATTAAACGTTAAATTTGTATAATTATTTATTAATTTTTATTTATATTCAATTTTAAATTTTAATATTTTCATTTTATCTCCAATTTAAAAAATATAAATGATAAATATGTCCAGTTTTAACATTTTTGAATTGCCTTAATTTCAAAATTTTAATCTGAAATCATTAAATTTTTAGTTTCTTTTATTAAAAATAAAATTATTCAATTTCGATCGCCTTGAGTTTTTAAAACTTTAGAGGGAAATTTGTCAATTTTTAGAGGTTCTGTTTAAAAATGGTTTAATTTCACTTAATTCGATTTTAGATGCTTGAATTAAAAAATAATACAAGTTTAGTCTATATTCTTTCAGTAAAAATATTGTTCTCGTTTTTAAATCTCTCATTTCGCCTAGAATCTGGTTTTGAATGTCACCTTAAATCTGGTCTTGAATCTCGCCTCGCGTCTCGTCTTGTATCTCGTCTTGTATTTTATGAAAAATCTGGTACAAATCTTGTCATAAAGGTCGGCTCGAATATTGTCTCGATTCATGTCTCGAATTTCGTGTCGAGTCTCGTGAACAACTATGATGGGCGGGCGCATCCAAAATATACTATACGAGTATTGAAACAATAATTGGTTATTTTATTATAATTTTACAATTTAAAATTAAACAATATAAAATAATTATTAATTTAAATTAAACAATTTAAAATTTTCATTTGTTTAATTAAATTTTAATTTACTTAAAAAAGCTGAAATTCTAAAGGCTAGAAATATGAAAAAGTTTTAGCATGAACATTTTCGGCGACTAAAATTATTGTTTAGTTTTAAATGAAGTTCGGTTTCGTCTAAGTTTCAAACGTTACGGAGTAGATTATTTTCATTTTCGATATTTTTTTAGAAATATTCAATTTTAAACATTTTAATTAAAAAATCTTTTTTGAATGGTGAAAATTACGGCGACTTCATTTTTTAATTTTACACAATGTCTAATCAATTTTAATCTTGAATAATATTTTTTCAATGTAATAGAAATTAATATTTTTATTGTTATATTAAATTTTAAAGTAACATAATTTTTATAATTCTTTATTTAAATTCAATCTCAAACTGTCGACTTTTAATTTCTCCGAATTAAAAGTTATTTAAATTCAAAATTTTTTCAATTTAAAATTATTTATTTTTGAACACTTTTAATTGAAAATAATATAATGTCAATTCCTTTTAATTCTAATTCATCCAATTTTTGAAAATTAAATGAGAAATATTTTCAATTTTAAAGTATGGAAATTGTAAGGTTTTGAAATGATACAGTTAAACTCCTTTCTAATAAAATTATCAAATTTTTAAAACTTTAGTAGGAAATTCTTTAATTCTGAGAGGTTCTGTTAAAAAAATTTAATTTTACATTATTGAATTTAAAAATAATACAATTTCAATTTCCATCCCTTGAATAAAAATATTGTTCTTTTTTCAAAATGTCACTTAATTTAATACAGTTTGAATTGGAACGTTTTCGATACAAAATCATTCTATATATTTTTCTTTTAAATTTCAAACACTTTCAGTTCGAAATTATTAATTATTGTATCAAAAATTCCTTAATCTTAATAATTAAAAAAATGGTATAATTATTTATTTTTGAGATCTACTACTGGTAAATAAATAAAATAAAATATAAACAAAAGGCACCATAGAACGTATTTATGGTTTTTATTGTTTATAGGATGTTCAGATCAATCTTTAATTCCCGTCTTACTTATTTAAGCAACAAGTTCCTTCGACAACTTCGCTCTGACACAAGACGCTGATCAATCTCTCTAGCAATCACCCCAGGTGGAGAGCTTCACAGAGTCATTATTAATTTTAAAGATATACCGACCATATTATCTCAAATTATCCCAAGGTTGACAAAATTTAAACTTTTCTTTGGTAGAATTTGAAGATTGTTAATAATCATAAATAAATGTTTGCCTTGATTTAATGGTCCTAGCTTAAACTCAGGGTTTAACCTGAACTTTATACTAGTCTCTGCCAAGCTGAATATAATCGCTTTTGAGAGACCTAAAAATCTGTTAAGGACTGTAATGAACAGAGCCAGCAGCTCTATAATATGTGCTCTGAAACTCCTATTACTTAGTACTAAACTTTAGTCTGACTATGCACTGTTGCTGTGCATATCGTTTGTTCTTGCACGTCAGTAAGTCAAGTCAACGTACTTTTTGAAAGAGCCTTAAGCGGTACATGTGTGTTCACAATTCTAAATTGTTGCTAATTTCGCATTAAGCTGAACCTAAGATTAAGTTATGTAAATAATTTAATAGGGGCCATAATTAAATTCCTTAGCGGATTATGATATAAGCAATTTTTTAATTAAA
>JAWWLR010000158.1:52720833-52733844 GCA_035041075.1 Acraspis erinacei | reverse complement strand
AGTATATTTTACTTAAAATATTAATATGTTAAATTGAATTTTTAATGCCTATGAAAAAATATAAAATAAAATTTTTTATTATTCACGAAATACGTATGACCAATACAGTGGATTATTTTCTATTTCAAAATAGAATTTGATGATCGTCATGGTATGTAAAATATGGTATTGGGAAATTTCAACCCCCTTAAATCAATAATTTTTAATTTGGACCAAGGTTTTTAAATTACAATCAATAAAATGTTTGAATCAAAAATAGAAGCGACTAAAATTGATTTTAAATTGTAAACTACAATTTTATAAAAATATTGCGTATTTTCATTTTTTTAATGTTACACTGGAGGAAACCTGGAATTTAAGGCATTTTTTCAGGATATGATTAAACACTGGATTTAAAATTCGATATTATAAATTTTAGGGAGTTTGATTATTCTTTAAGTTTTCAACGCGGCAATTTCAAATTAACTGAAATTTTATTATTTATAAAATGTTCTATTTTAAATATTTTGTTTTGAAGGAATTCTAAAATTTTGCGATATTTATTTTTAGGATAATAGCTTTCAGAATTAGCTGAATTTTGATAATTACATATCTTCCCTCGATTTAAAAATATATATACAGAACTAGTCTATTTGAGATCAAAAATCACATAATGTATTATCATTCAGCTTGAAAATGCTGATTTTCTTAAATAATTAATATAGCATTCAATCAGTAAGTTGAAATAAATTACATTTTTGTTAAGAAAAATAAATTAGTTAAATATTTCAAAATACGAATTTAGCTATATAAATAACGGAAATAACCATTAGATTTATAAAAAAAATTCAGAGAGCTTTCATTTTATAAGAGGATTTGAAGACCGCCTCTAAATAATTGGAAATTTAAATATCAAAATTTCATTAAAAAATAAATCAATTTTAATCCGATAATTTAAATTCGACCCTCATATCTTGGTATTCAAATTAAATATTTTTGGTTTAACAAATGAGACAGGTGAAATAATAATTTAATTTGCAATTGAATACAAAATTAATAGACAAAAATGAAATAAAGAAAAAAAGGTGACCTCCAAAGATATTAACGAAAATTTACAACTACAAAATGTATTAAAATGTGTTAAAATACCAATTATTACATTTTTTGTGAGATTCGCCTTTTTTGGATAAAAATTTAAGTAGTTGGTTAAATGTTCAAATTGTTTATTAAGAACTCATTTTTTTGTTTGAAGATTCATAATTTTAATTGAAAAAGTAGAAAATTCGTTTTTTCTTGGTTGGAGATAATTTTATTAACTGAAAATTAATTTTTTTGCCTGAAAGTTTAATCTTTTAATTTCTAAATTCATATATTGTATTTAAAATGGGCCTTTTCGGTAGAAAATTCAACTATACCATTTAAATACTTATCAATACAGCTGATAAATTCTTATCAAATTAATTTTTTTCAACTGAACATTTAACTATACCACTTTTTTTCGAAAATTTATTTTCTCAAATTAAAAATTCATATTTCTGGTTTGAAATTCTACTATTCCATTTAGTGTTTCATAATTTTAATTGATAATTAATCTTCTTGGCAGAAATTTAATATTTTTTATCTATATTTTAATCGCTCCAGCAGAAGGTTCATAATTTAAATTAAAAATTCATCACTTTAGTTAGAAATTTAAATATTCCATTTTTGGTTGAAAAATAATCTTTATTAGTTGGAAATTCAACCAATAGATTGAAAAAAATTTGTTTTAAATAAAAATTATATATTTTGTTAAAAGATTAATTTTTATAGCTCAGTACTCAACTATTTCAGTTGACCATTCATAATTTTAGTCAAAAATTAATTTTTACCCTAAAATTCATCGATGAATTTAGGGTCAAAAATTTATCTTTTTCATGCTTAAATTCACGTATTTTGAAGCAAAATTTTTTTTCTAGTTAGGAAAATATTTTAATTAGTTAAAAATTAATTTTTTTAATCAAATTTCTAGAATTCCAGTAGAAGATTTATAACTTTTGTTGAAAATTCATCACTTTAGTTAAAAAATAATCTTTTTTAATTGAAAATTCAACTAGGAGATCGAAAACTCAAGCATCTTGTTAAAAATCTGCTTACTTTGACGAATAATTCATCTTCCAGGTTGAAAAGTCATCTTTCTGGTTGTTAATTCAACTATTCCAGTTACCGATATGTAACTATATTTCAAAATTCATCTTACTATTTAAAAATTGAACTATTTCAGTAGAAGGTTCATGATTTATGTTGAAAACTAATTGTTTCAGTTACAAATTTTACTCTTTAAAAATTTTTTGCTAGCAAATTAATCTTCATGATTGAAAAATGAAAATTCATCTTTTTGTTTTAAGATTTCACTACTCTAGTAAAAGATTCTTAATTTAATTTGAAAATCCATTACTTTAGTTAAAACCTTAAATTTTTTGTTGAAATACCGTTTTTATTTTTTTAAATTTATTTTTAACTTGAAAATTTAACTATTCCATTTTTGGCTGTCAGTAGCAGGTTCATGATTTGAGTTGCAAGCTAATTGTTTCAACTACAAATTTTACTATTTATAATTTTTTGCCACGAAATTAATCTTCATGATTGAAAAAAGAAAATTCATCTTTTTGTTTTAAAATTTCACTATTCTAGTAAAAGATTCTTAATTTAATTTGAAAATCCATTACTTTAGTTAAAACCCTAAATTTTTTGTTGAAATACCGTTTTTATTTTTTAAAAATTTATTTTTAACTTGAAAATTTAACTATTACATTTTTGGCTGTCAGTAGCAGGTTCATGATTTAAGTTGCAAGCTAATTGTTTCAACTAAAAATTTTACTCTTTAAAAATTTTTGCTAGCAAATTAATCTTCATGACTGAAAAAAGAAAATTCATCTTTTTGTTTTAAAATTTCACTATTCTAGTAAAAGATTCATAATCTAATTTGAAAATTCATTACTTTAGTTAAAAACGTAAATTATTTGTTAAAATACCGTTTTTTGTCGTTAAAAATGTATTTTTAACTTGAAAATTTAACTATTCCATTTTTGGTTGTAAAATTTTTTTAAATTTAAAATAGGGGTCGAGACAACAATATTTTATTTATTTGAGGGATCCTAGTGCACACGACATACGAGAGGATACTACTCCTCGAAATTGGTCTGAAATTCAAATTCCTATATTTTATAGGGACGCCATAAATATTGTTTACTGCAGTGCCAATGACAGTTGAGAAAAAAACAGGAAAAAACCTTTCTCGATACTCAATGAAGTACGAGCCAAATTTTTTCGTAACAAGTTCATACCTTATATTTACTCTTTACCGCCTCTATTCACATTTGGTGTATTTTTCGGCAAAATAACTCGAACATTAGTTGTCACGTGAAAAACTCATTTTCATTTTATAAAAAATAGCAAATTTCGATAGAAGAAAACCTTAAAATGAACAGTAGTCAAGCTATGACATTACTACGTATTTGAAGCTGCCACTGATAGATGGCACTACTGGGCAGTTGCCACCTGTCGGTCAGTTACCATCAGTCGGTAAAACAGTTAGAGGGCACTTGGCACATTCGAGTATTCTAGAAACAACCCATAGAGATCCTGGGCATATCCCATCCGATGTCATTTATCTCCCAGGTGGCCCCAGAGATAACTTGTCGGAATATCTCGAGCGTATACATGATATATATTGGACTCTACTAAAATATTTAAATATCCCAAGTAGGATATTTAAAAATCTTAAACTCCTATTTTGGAAATTTTGATATCCCAGAAATGTTCCATAGATATTGTTGATATCCTGGGGATATCCCATTTATCTCTCAGATTATACCGAGGATAAACAGTCGGATATCCGGTAAGGCAGGAATTGAAATATCCCAGGGATACCCCCGATAAAATATATATAAAATTTCCATATCCTACATGGGACATCTGTATACCACATAAATGTCCCATAGATACCCCGGATATCCTGGTAATATTCCTGTGTTGGCCCATCCAATCCCATTTATCTCTTTGGTTATCCCTGGGATAACCTGTCGGATATCTCGTAATCCCAAAAATTAGGATATCTCACGGAGTTTCTTAAGATATCCAGAATATCTATCGAACAGTTCTGGGGTATTCAAATGTTCCAAGTAGGATATGAAAGTTTTTATATACCCCGCTGGATATTCCAGAAACGCCCCATAGATATCCTGGATATCCTGGGGATATTTCATTCAATCCCATTGATCTCCAAAGTTATATAAGGGATAACCTTTCGGATACCTTTCAAGAAGGAAATTGGCATATATCACGCATATTCTTCAGATATCTAGGATATCTGATGAACGCTTCTGGGATATTCAAATGTTGCACGTAGGATATTTAAATTTTTATATATCCTACATGGTGGATTTAAATATTCCAGAAACGTCCGATAGATATCATGGATATCCTGTGCATATCCCATTCGATCTAATTTATCTCCCAAATTATCCAAGGCATAACCTGTTAGATATCCCGCAAGATAAATAATGAGATACCTCACGGATATCCTTAGGATATCCAGGATATCTATTAAACGCTTCTGGGATATTTAAATGTCTCATAGATATCATGGATATTCTGTGGATATCTCAATTGATTCCATTTATCTCCCAGCTCATCCCATGGATTTCCTGTTAGATATCCCGTGAGACAGAAAATTAGATACCTCACGGATACCCTTAGGATATCCAGGATATCTATTAAATGCGTCTAGGATATTCAAATATCCCAAGTAGGATATTGATATTGCTATATAGGCGATTTTCATATTCTAGAAATATCCCAAGGATATCTTAGGTATCCTTAAGATATCCTTGGTATATCCTATTCGATCCCTTTTATTTTCCAGGTTATCCCAGGAGTAACCTATCGGATATTTTGCAAGGTGGAAATTGGGACATTTCACGTATATTCTTAGGATATCTAGGATATCTAGGATATCTATTAAACGGTTCTAGGATATTTTAATGTACCAAGTTGGATATTAAAATTTTTATTTATTCTAATTGGGAGATTTGAGTATTCCAGAAACGTCCCATATATATCCTGGATATCCTGTGGATATCTCATTCGATCCCATTTATCTCCTACGTAATCCCAGAAATAACCTGTTAGATATCTCGGAAAATAAAAATTGGGATATTTCATGAATATTCTTAAGATATCCAGTACATCCATTGATCGTTTCTGGAATATTGAAATTTCTAGAGTTGGATCTTAAAATGGTTATATGAGAGAGTTAAGTATTCCAGAAAATTCCCAAAGACATCCTGGATAACCTAGGGTTATCCCTAGCATATCCTATTAGAACGCTTTTATTTCCCAGGTTATACCAAGGATAACCTGTTGGATATCTTTCAAGATGGAAATGGGGATATCTGACGTATATCCATAGATATCGTGGATATCATGTGGATATCCAATTTGATCTTATTTATCTCCCACATTATCCAAGGAATAATCTGTTAGATATCCCTCAAAACAAAAAATGAGATGTCTTACGGATATCCCGGATATCTATTAAATGCTTCTGGGATATTCAAATGTCCCAAGTAGGATGTTAAAATTGTTATATAGGAGATTCTAATATGCTAGAAACATTCCAAATATAGCCTGTATATCCTAAGGATGTCCCTGGGATATCCTATTCGATCCCTTTAATTGTCCAAGTTATCCCAGGGATAACCTTTCAGCTATTTTGAAAGATGAAAATTGTGATAGCTTACATATATCCTTAGGATATCCAGGATATCTAATAAATATTCCAGAAACGTCCCATAGATATCTGGTATATCCTGTGGATATCCCATTCGATCTCATTTATCTCCCCCATTATGCCAGTGACACTTGTTAGATATACTGCAAGATGAAAATTGAGATATCTCACGTATATCCTTAGGATATCCAGTATATCTATTAAACGCTTCTGGGATATTGAATTTTTCCAAGTTGGATATTAAAATTGTTATATGGGAATATTTGAAAAACGTCCCAAAGATATACTGGTTATGCTGACGATATCCTGGTGATATCATATTCGATCCCTCTTATCTCCAAGGTTATCCCTGGGACAAACTGTCAAGTATCTCACGTATATCCTAAGGATATCCAGGATACCTATTAAACGCTTCTGAGATATTGAAATGTTCCAAAAAGAAGATTACAATTTTTATATATCCTACTTTAGAAATTTAAATGTTCCAGAAATTTTCCACAGATATCCTAGACATGGTGAGTATATTCCTGGGATATTCCATTCGATCCCATTTATCCCTCATGTTAGCCCAGGAATAATCCACCGGGTATCCCACAAGACATAAAATGGGATAGCTCACGGATATCCTGAGGATATGCAGGATATTTATTGGACGTTCCTGACATATTAGAATCACCTAAGTGGATTATGATTTTTTTTATATATTCTTCTTGGGACCTTTGAATATTGCAGAAACGTCAGATAGATATCATGGATATCCTGTGGATATCCCATTCGATCTAATTTATCTCCCAAATTATCCAAGGCATAACCTGTTAGATATCCCACGAGACAGAAAATTAGATATTTCACGGATATCCTTAGGGTATCAGGATATCTATTAAATGCGTCTAGGATATTCAAAAATCCTAAGTAGGATGTTGATATTGTTATATAGGGGATCTGCATATTCAAGAAAGATCCCAATGATATCTTTGATATCTTTAGGATATCCCTGGGATATCCTAGTCGATCCATTTTATTTCCCAGGTTATCCCAGGAGTAACCCTTCGGATATTTTGCAAGGTGGAAATTGGGAAATCTCACGTATATCCTTTGGATATTCAGAATATCTATTAAACGCTTCTGGGATATTTTAGTGTCCCAAGTAGGATATTGAAATTTTTATAAATCCTCATTGGGAGATTGAGTATTCCAGAAACGTCCCACCTATATCTTGGATATCATGTGGATATCTCATTCGATCCCATTTATCTCCAACGGAATCCCAGGGATAACCTGTTGGACATTAAAATTGTTATATGAGAGATTTAAGTATTCGAGAATCGTCCCAAAGACATCCTGGGTATCCTAGGTATATCCCTAGTATATACTATTCGATCGCGGTTATTTCCCAGGTTATACCAAGGATAGCCTGTTGGATATCTTGCAAGATGGAAATGAGGATATCTGACGTATTTCCTTAGGATATCCAGGATATAAATTAAACGCTTCTGGGATACTTAAATGTCTCAAGTAGGATTTTAACATTTTTGTTATATTTCCCTCAAAACAGAAAATCAGGTGTCTTACGAATATCCTTAGGATATCCCGGATATCTATCAAATGCTTCGGAGATATTCAAATGTCCCAAGTAGAATGTTAAAATTGATACATAGGAGATTTTAATATTCTAGAATCATTCCAAACATAGCCGGGATATCCTAAGGATGTCCCCGTGATATCCCATTCGACCCCTTTTATTTTCCAAGTTATCCCAGGGATAAGCTTTCGGCCATTTCGAAAGATGAAAATTGTGATATCTCACGTATATCCTTAGGATATCCAGTATATCTATGAAACGCCTCTAGGATAATAAAATTGTGATATGGGAGATTTGAATATTCGAAAAACGTCCCAAAGTTATATCCTGTTACCCTGAGGATATCCTCGGGATATCATATTCGATTCCTCTTATCTCCAAGTTTATCCCAGGGACAAACTGTCAGGTATCTCACGTATATCCTAAGGATATCCGGGATACCTATGAAACGCTTCTGAGATATTGAAATGTCCCAAAAAGAATATTCCAATTTTTATATATCCTACTTTAGAGATTTGAATGTTCCAGAAATTTTCCACAGATATCCTAGACATCCTAAGCATATTCCTGGGATATTCCATTCGATCCCATTATTACCCTCATGTTAGCCCAGGAATAACCCACCGGGTATCCCACAAGACATAAAATGAGATATCTCACGTATATCATGAGGATATCCAGGATATCTATTGGACGTTTCTGAAATATTAGAATCACCTAAGTGCGATATTAAATTTTTTATATATTCTACTTGGGACCTTTGAATATTCCAGAAACATCAATAGATATCTTGTATATGCTAGAGATATCCCTAGGATATCAAACTTTCCACCTTGCAAAATATCCGATGGGTAAGCCCCGAGACAGCATAAGAGACAAATAAGATAGAATGTGATATCCCAGTATATCCTATTACTGAAAGGTCATTCGTTTTTTGTGTTCTTTTTTTCAACTTTATATTTTCAATATAACATCTTAAAATGGTAAAATTTGGCTTTGACTTTATAAAAAATAGAATGCGCTGGTATAAGGAAAGATGAGGTGACTGGATTTTAGATTTAATCCAAACCTCGCACGTCTTTGCGGTTTTCTTCTTATCGTCAACCCGTCGCATGGTTGGCTTCCCTCGTTCGTTTCTCAGTTTCCACCCAGCAGACGGATTACAAAAGGCTCCGGCTGGTGTAGATATGCAGAGGCAAAGAGAATAAAGGCATCGTAGGCTCGGCGGAAGAAACCTGTGAAGTGTGACGAGAAAGGAAATACCAAGGGAACATTGTACGTGTTCCTTCCCATACGAAAAGATCCCAGATACGCTCTATTTGCTTTTTTAAAGAACATGATTAGGGCTCTTTTTAAGTCTTTCATTTCAATTGCGATCAAACTAATAATAAAAACTTTAATCTCAAATTTATTTCGTTATTATTTTTTTAATTACAATTCCATGCTAAAGAATTCAGTTGGACAAATAATTTGTTAAAATTAAGAAAAAAATCTACATCCGCCCGGATTTGAACCGTGTACGCTACGATGCAAAATTGAAGCTTTAAACATTTATGCCACGGACACCTCAGCAGATATGTTTCTTGTTCTTGAGAGTTACTTTTATAGGGCAACGTTATCTAAATAATTTTTGGAAGACGTTATTACCATTTTAAGGAATTTCTATGTCTGCGTTTTTAAATTTTATATAATTAAAATTCGAACAAGAACAGATCTGATCAGATCTCGGTATCGTCATTGGTTAAGGCTTCATTCGTAGTGGCGTTTCCGGTTCGAATCCCTGTTGAGGCAGATTTTTTCTTGTTCTTCAAAATATTATTAGTCCGAAGTAATCTTTAAAAATTGAATTCTAACTGAAATAATTAAAAAATTCGGACTTTAACACATTTTAAAATGATAATAACATCTTCAAAAAGTAATTTAAATTAAAATCACGATAATGAGAGGCTGTGGCCTCGGGGGTGTAACTGGTGAACGCTCCACTTATGTATAATGGGCACTCTTGGTTCAAATCCGGAGTGAGGCAGATTTTTTCTTGTTCTTAAAACAATTCTTTGTCTTTATTAATTATTAAAACTCGAATTTTAATTAATTCCCATTCAAAAACGTGACCGTTAAGATACATTAAAATGTTAGCAGTAACATTTTCAAACAAATATTTAGAAAGCGATTCTGAAAAAAATGCAAAAGTGTAAAAAGTAATTCTCAAGAATAATCAGGGTGGATATACTTTTATTCATTTTTTTCTCAAATCACTTTTGATTAACCTTTTTACTATAGTCACTACAGTTACTTTTTAAAATAAAAAGATCACTATAGTAACTTTTCTTTTCATACATTGACACCATGTGTTAACCAATAGGCTATTTCTGATTTTTTTATTATTCTGAAATATTTTAGGATATTTTTTAAAATTCCAAGAAATTTTTAAGAGATTTCAAGAATTAGAATAAATTTCAACGAATTTTGAAAACTTGCATATTAAAATATTTCAGGTTATTTCAAACAAATTGAAGGTATTTTCAAAAACTTTACAAAAGATTCCAAAGGTTTTGAAATATTTTTAAAAATGTTGAAGAATTTTCAATACTTTTCAATAATTTGAAGGTATTTCAATGGATTTGAAATATTTCCGGATAATTTATAAGATTCTGAAGAATTTCAAATAGATAACTGAAAAATATTTAAAAGGATTTGAGCGTAATTTAAAAAATGTTGAGGGATTTTCAAGAACTTAAAATTTTTTTAAGGTATTTAAAAACTTTTCAAATAATTTGAAATATTTTCTACAATTTCAAAAATTCCGAATAATTTTTAAATATTCAAGTAATTTTCAAGAGCTTAGGAAATTTTGAAAGGAATTTCAAAAGTTTCCAAAAGTTTTGAAATATTTTTGGATATTTTCAGAGTTCGAAGAATTTTTAAAACTTTTTAATAATTTATTGAAATAGTTTAAAAATATTTTCAGGTATTTTAAAATATGTTAAATGATTTTTAAGATTTTAATAATTTGAATCATTTTTGGGTATTTTCTAAGATGTCTAAGAATTTTTAATACTTTTTAATAATTTATTGAACAAGTTTTAAAATATTTTCAGATATTTTGAAAGATTTCGAAGAATTATGAATGTTTTTATAACTTTCAGGGGCTTCAGAAAATTTCTGGTTACTTTTAAAAAATTCAAATAATTTTAAAGATCTTAAAAACTTTGAATGGAATCTTAAAAGTTTCCTAAGGCTTTTAAATTCTATTAATTTTTCCAATTTTTTTCAATTTACTAGGATTTGTTTTAATTCTTGACGAATTTTTATAAATTTCATCTCATTTTTCTCTTTTCCATTAAGTGCCTATAAATGAGCTTCAAGGTTACTGAAATGACTGCAATTTTATTAAATTTTTTTGTAAATAATTTTAATTATTTTAAATTTAACTAATATTGTTTTAAATTTTCATAATTTTATGTTTAATTCATTCAAATTTACCCAATATCCTGATAAATTTTATGGCACTTTTTTTGTTCTTTTAAATTCAGAAGAAAATTAGTCACATTACGAATGAAAATCAGTAACTTTTAGTAACCTTTTAAGGTTATAAATTGGTCACTTTTGGTCATTCTTTCGGTCTAAACGACAGCAAGTCTTCCAAAACTAGAATTTTGTTTTTAAATTTATGGGAAAACATCTGGGGAAACAAAAAACTGTATCTATTTTCATCATGTATTCTCGAGAAATGTATTGTATTTTTATAATCATCTTAATTATACGTGGAATTTTTTACTTAATAATATTTTTTACAATACTGCACATTTTTTGAAGTTCCATTTTTTTAATCTTTTCGAAAAATTTGTGCTTGAGAATAGATACTTTGTTAAATAATTTTATAAAATTTAATTAGTTAAAAACAATGTAGTCTTTGATTCGAAATTATTTTGGAAATTTGTATCAGAAACTTTGGGTTATTATGGTGTTTGAAGTTGATAGTCAAAGTATAAACTTCTACAACTTATTTTGGTCAAAATTTTGAAACGCACTGGTTTGAAGTCATAACTGGAACGTTTAACCACAGTTTTGTCTTAAGTTAAAAACGTTTAGAAAAAAAATGATTTTTTAATTTCCAAACGAGCAAAATTCTAATAAAATAAAATATTTTAGTAGAATAAATAAAACATGACTTTTGCAGAAAAATGATTTGATGTAAAATTAAATCAAATATTTTTGTCTTCCATTCAATTTACAGGGAAATTTCCTGGGGTTTATTATATTATATAATTATATTACTTTCTACGGATGATTAGAAAATAATAAAAAAAGCTTACAACAATTTATTATTCCTAATAGAATTTTTCTCTTAAAATATAGGTAGAAATTTTCGTTTTATTTTCTGAATTTATGAACTTTTCAGAACTTTTTATTTGAAACGATGAATTAATTAATTGAAGTTAAAATAATAATTGCCTGAGAAATTTCTTATTATTTATAACAATGTTCTCTTGGATTAATTCTTGATACTTTCGATTTTTAAGAAATTTCTAATTCTTTAATTTTTGTATAGGATCCCAAAAAAGATCCTTCAGCGAAAAATCGGGTATCAAATAATAGAAATATAGAATACAAAGAAATTAGTTTTCGAATTTGAGCTGTTTTATAGGAACCCAAAAAATCCCTATTAGTAAAACATTGGATTATTCTAGATTTTGGCGTTCATTCAGATGTTTGTATAGCTTTTTAAATACAAATTCCATGTCTTACATCAAATATAACTTCCCACTGATAATTAGAAATTAATAAAACAAAATTTAAAAATATCTTTTTGCTTATAGCAATTTTGTCTTAGAATAGGAGTAGAATTTTGAACATTTTTCGGACTTTTTAAACTTTTTTTTTTATTTTCAGTTAGAGCGAATATTTTAAACAATTTATTAATTATAAAAATATTCCATTAGAGTAATTCTAGAAAATTTCGATTTTTCTGAAATTTCCAACCCTTTTTATGTTTTATAGAATCAGAAAAAAACCCATGAATGAAAAATTGTTTTATTTTTATACTTTTTATGGAGTTTTAATGCTTTCACTTAAAAATATATTTAAAAAATAACAAACACGCATTTCTGCTTTAAGAAAAATGTATATTTCGGAGTTCCATCAAGCAATACAAATACAAAATATAAAAAACGAACTTTTTGAATTTGACTTTCATTAGTCTGTTTTATAGGATCCCAAAAAAACGTATACATGAAAAATTGCATTTCTCGAGGTTTTGGATGTTATTCTTATTTTTCATTGTTTTTTTAGTACAAATTGGTTATAAGACATAAAATATTACTCCCTGGTAATAATTGAAAATTAATAAAAATACAAGAATTTTAATTTATTATTGCTCATAGCCATTTTCTCTTAAGTAGAGGTAGAAATTCACGTTTTTGTATTTTTCAAACTATTTTTTAACTTTTTAGTTGAATCAAAAGCAGTGATTATTAAAGTTAAAAAAATAATTTTTACAACAATCTATTATTATTATTATTAGCCCACCTTCCATCCCACAGGTACTCATGACCTGCTACTTCGCTACCAAACACGGTCGCGGCGCGACAAGTGATTAGTAGATTCGTTGGTGTCAGTCGTTGTTTCGGAACTCCATATTCTGCTTGCGCATTCGTCATGATACGCGACTTTACACACC
>JAWWLR010000158.1:52703462-52716482 GCA_035041075.1 Acraspis erinacei | reverse complement strand
CAATTCTACGCTATGGTGCAACGTAGTATTTCACTTAATTGATGTCACATTATTTGTGGTCGAGAGAACCTCGATCTCAATCGACAGTTCAACAATAATAGTCCCCGGAATCAAGTTTGAAATGGTTAATTAAATGTCTGTATACTAAATTGGTATGCAATTGCAATTGGAATTCAATTCATTTCATTCATTTTCTTCTCAAAAAGACAAATTTTCAACAAAATACACGAATTTTCAAATAAAAAAGATAAAATTAGAAAGAAAAATGGAATATTTACATTTTTAATTGAGAGCTCTAATTTTTTACTGAAGAAACGAATTTTCCACAAAATAGTAAACTTATTCACCAGAGATAAATTTTCCACGGCGTGAGTTAAATTTTTAGTTAAAAAATGAATTTTCAAACAGAAAAGAAACAATTTTTCAGCAAAAGAGTTAAAGTTTCAAACAAAGGGGTATAAATTTACAGCGAAAAATGAAAAACCTTTATTTTCTGTTATAATAATTGATTAATAAATTAAAAAATGACTTTCCAGAAAATTAATTTAACTTTCTAACAAAATAGTTCAATTTTCAACCAAAAAGATCAATTTTGAAATAAAAAATCAGTCTTGTACCAAAAAGGATTAATGTTTAACAAAATAAATTAATTTGCAACGAAGAAAATTCGTTTTTTAACAAAAAGTGGGATTTTCAACAATATGCGTGAATTTTGTAATTTTCATTTGAAAAAAATAAATTTACAATAAGAAATTAAGTAGCTTAATTTTCAGTTAAAATAATTAATTTTGAAATAATAATATCAATTTTCTGCACAAAAAAACAACGAAGTTTTAAGAAACTACATGAATTTTCAGCGAAGAAAATAAATTTTTCACTAAAACAGTCGAGTTTTCAATAAAGTACATGAATTTTTGAATTTTGAACTAAAAAATATAAATTTATAATACAAAATGAAATAGTTTAATGTTTAGTTAAGATAATTAATTTTCAAGTAGAAAATAAATTTTCAACAAAATAGTTAAATTAAAAAAAAATAGATAAATTTTCTATAAAAAGACTAACTTTCAAGAAACTAGTTCCATTCGCTACTAAATGATTGAATCTTCGACTGAAAAATATAAATTTAAAAATGATTGGAACAGTTAAATTTTCACTTAAAAAAATAATTTTCAACTAAAGAAATTAATGTTTAACGAAATAATTGGATTTTTCGTCAAAATATATGAAATAAAAAAATAAATTTTAAGCAAAAAGATTAATTTTTTATATAAACGAAATTGTAGCGGTCCCACTTTTTTGTAAATCCTTACCGAGTTTTATAATTCATTTTAAATTAGCTTTTTTGCTTAAAAATTAATTTTGTTCACGGAAAATTTAATTATTATATTTGGTATAAAATTGATTTCTTTGTTTGAAATTTCCTTTTTTTGTTGACTTCAACTGTCTTTAATTTAAAATTAAAATCCGTTTATTTATTTTTCGATCATTTGCCGCGTGTTGTTTGACTTCAACTGTTTTTTATTTAAAAATTATAATCTGCTTAAAAATTATGCTACATTGTGGAAAAGACAACCTCTTTGTTTAAATGTCATTTTTTGCTTCAAGATTTATCATTTTACTTAAAAATTCATCTCTTTGGTTAGGAATATATTTTTTAACTAAAAATTCAACTATTACATTTAAGAATTTTGTTGTTGTTGAATTTACCTCTTTTGTTAAAAATATAACTAGCTTGCTGATTTTTTTTTGTATATGAAATTAGGTTTTAGAAATTTAGGTATTCCATTTTTGGTGAAAGAATAATCTTTTTTAGCTAAAAAGAAACTCTTCAGATAAAATTTGATCTTTTGCAGTTGGAAACTGATCTATTTTGTTAAAAATTCGTATTTTCGATATAAAATTAATATTTTGGTTAAAAATTCAACAATTTTTTAAAACAGTAATCCTTTTTGGTTAAAATTCACGTGAGCCTAGTTTGGGCGAAGTAATCCCTCGTAATGTTATAAAGAGAAGTAACCCAGGGTAATCCTAAAAAAATCTAGGTAATCCATCTTTACTGTTCCGCTTCTTTAGGAGTTGTTTTCTCCTAAAAAATCATTCTTGAACCACGGCATAAAATTTTCTTGGAATTTTGCCTGATTTAAAATGGAATTAGTCATTTTTTCTATATTTGATGGTAAAAGTGATTTATTTCTTTCACAGATGCAGAAACTTCGAGGGAAGTGTATTTTCATTATATTCAAATCTTAAAACTCATGATATCTTTTGAAACGTTCTAGGTGGATGACAGAAAGCTCTTCTCTAAAGAGATATTCGTATGCGAAGTGCGCGTAGATCGTATTTTACGTTAAATTTCATTTGCCTCGACGAGAAAGGGAATTATGAATTGCCGACAATAAAAGTCACAGATAGCAGCAGACGTCCGTAAATCAGATTCCCTAGAGTCGATGGCTGTTGAGGAAAGAGAAAAACGGATAGTTTATCAGGATCTCCAATTTAGTCTCCCTAGTCCGGAAATATATGACATCATAGAGGGGGTTTAGTGGCAAGTTATACAAAGATCGTCGCTGTTTGTCCCTCTTGAGAAAATTGGCTATATTTAAGAGAAAATCTCCTCCTCCTCCTTCGCTTCCTCCTCCTCCCCTCCTCCCCCTCCTCCTGCACCACCGCCACCACCACCTACTCCTCCTACATGTCCTCCTTCGCCTGCCCCTCCTCTTTCATCTCCTCCTGCTCCTCCGCCACCACCTTCTTCTCCTTCTTCTACACCTGTTTCAGCGATTTTTGAATCACCACTCCCTGTTTTGAGACTTTGTGATATTTAAACTAACTTCTCCACCTAATCATCCTCCTCCAACTCCTCCTCCACCTCCTTCTCCTCATCTTCCTCATCCACACCCCAACATCCTCCTCCACCAACAACTCCTCCTCCTACACCGCCTTCTCTGCCTGTCCCTCTTCATCTATCTCCTTCTACTCATCCGCTACCACCTTTTTCTCCTTCTTCTACACCTCCATTTTTTTGACTCACCACTCCCTCTTGTGACAATTTGCGATATTTCAATTAACTTCTCCTCTTCCTCCTCCTCATAACCCTCCTCAACCCCGTAATCATCATCCTCCTCAATCCTTCTTCACCACCTCCTGAATTCATTCCTCCACCACCACCTTCTCGCCCTACATCTTCGCCCGCGCCTGCCCCTCCTTTTCCATCTCCTACTGCTCCTCCGCGTTCGCCTTCTTCTCCTTCTTCTATACGTCCTTTATTGATTTTTGACTCACAACCGACCCTTATGACAATTCTTTATATTGCAATGAACTTCTCCTTATCATCCTCCTCCACCTCCTTTTCCTCCTTGTCCTCTTGCTCCTTCTCCCCCTCCTATTTTTAAATCCGAAATATTTATATAAACTTCATATCCATATAATTACAAGAATCGGACATACACCCTTTTCGGAAGTTTATTCGAAAATTTGTCTTTTTTAAGCATTTGAAAATTTACGGTTTTATTACCCATTTCTCCATTTTGTGGGCAATTGATCTTTTTCTAAAAAAAAACTTCTTGGTCCAAAAATCAACTTTTCCGTTTAAATTTCCAATCTTTCGTTAAGTGTTGAAGTTTTTACTGATTATTCATTTTTGTCATTGATCACTTTAGTCAAAAATTCATGTTTTCAGTTTGAAATTTAATATTTCGCTAAAAAAATTTGTTTTGATAAGAATTAATTATCTTTATTGAAAAGGTAACCATTCCATTTTGCATTGAAAATTGATACTCTCAGTTGAAAATTGATTGTTGCTAGTTGATAATTAATCTCTTTTTGTTAGAAAATAAGTCTTTTTTGGTAGAAAATTTATCTTATTCATTGAAAAACATCCTTCTTGATAAAAAATGCAACTGTTTGGTTAAAATTTTTTTTTAATTGTTCACATTATATTTTTTATGTGTTTTGCCTATTGACCTAAAATTAATATTTTTCAACTATTGATTTTTATTTCTAAGTTGTGAACAAAATCCACTAACTTCAAATAATTTAATGCATTTATCTGGTCGGCAACCATAAAATCAAAAATATATACATTAACAAACCGATTAAGTTCTAAGCAATCACCAATTTTATCAAGGTCCGAACATTTTTAATATTTTATGTCCGCCATATTGGATACGTTATTTGGAATTTTTTTTAAATCAAACATCAAATTTGAACTTAACGACCAGGAAATCTACGCACCAGCAATTTTATGCAGATACAGACATTCTTAGAATTTTATGTCTGCCATATTGGATCCAATATTTCGAATATTGAAAATCCAATATGAGATTTAAAATCACCGACTCCAAACACATAACTTCCGTCAATTTTCTCCAGATCCAAGCATTTTTACCATTTCATGTCTGCCATATTGGATCCACCATTTTCAATTTTGCAAATCCAAGAGCAGATTTTAATTCAGCGATCCCAAAATCTAATTGTCACCAATTTTATCAAGGCCCGAACATTTTTAATAATTTATGTCCACCATATTGGATTCGCCATTTTTAATTTTTTTAAATCCATCATCATATTGGGAAATCTACGACTCCAATTTACGACAAATTTTATCTAGATACAAACATTTTTTATATTTCACATCCGCCCTGTTGGATTCGTCATTTTGGATTAGGAAAATCCAACATTATATTTGAAATCAGAGCCCCCAAACACCGAACTGTCACCAATTTTATCTAGATCCAAACATGTTAATGTCATGTTCTATTTTTTGTCCGCCATATTAGATCCTCAATTTTGAATTTTGGAAATCCAATACCAGATTTCGATTAAGCGACTCCAAGAACCTAAATATCATCAACTTTATCAAGGTCCAAAATTTTTTATAATAATAATTTAGGTCCGCCATATTGCATCTGCCATTCTGAATTTGAAACTCCAACATCAGATCTGAAACGCTGGAGGCCAGGAACCTATGTCCAACCAATTTGATCAAGGTCCAAACGTTTTTAATAATTTATGGCAATCATATTAGATCAGCTATTGTAATTTAATAATTAATTAAAACTTCACGTCCACCATATTGGATCCGGTATTTTAATTTTTGAAAATCCAGCATCAAATTTGAAATCAGCTACCATACAAATCTTACTACCATTAATTTTTTCCACATCTTTCATGTCGTGTTCTATTTCATGTCCGCCATTTTGGATCCGCCATTTTGCATTTTTGGAACCCAACAACAGATTTCGATTAAGCAGCCCCAGAACCGAAATTATCCCCAATTTCATGAAGGTCCGAACATTTTTAATAATATATGTCCACCATATGGGATACCCTATTTTGAATTTTAAAAATTCAACATCAGATTTCCCATCAGCGATTCCAAAAAAACTAACTACGAACAATTTTATCCAAATCTAAACATTTGATCCAAACGTTTCATGTTCTATTTTATGTACCAAAACCCTGAATTACGTTTCACCAATTTTTTCAAGGTCCGAACGTTTTTAATAATTCATTTCCGCCATATTGGATCCGCCATTTTGAACGGTTTAAATTCAAAATTAGATTCAAAATAAACGAACCCAGAAACCTGCTATGTACCACCAATTTGATTTAGACACAAACATTTGTACTATTTTATGTCCGCCATATTGGATCCTCCATTTTGAATTTTGAAAATCAAATATAAGATTTGGCATCAGTTATCCCAAAAACCAAACTACCAACGATTTTATCCAGTTCGAAACATGTTTTATGTCATGTTCCATTTCATGTCCGCCATTTTGAATTTTCAAAGTACAAAATGGGGTTAGGATTTGGCTGCCTCAAAAACATTGACCCTAAAATATCACGTAATTCTGAATTTTTGTTCTCAAATAAAATTTTGGCATGATATTTTCTTTTTTGTCTGGCTGTAAAGGGGTTAAAAATGGGTTCAATTTTTCCTATTTATGACGATGAAGCATAGGGCGGGAAAATTTTTAAAAAGAGCGTGAAAGAGTTTTTGAACAGCCCTGGTAGGAAATAAATTATAAAGTGACGATAATTGGAAAGGAGATAGATGGCTGCGGTTAAGAGCTGTTGCGTTTGCGACCAGTCGCTGTGAGTTTGATAGCCCATGTCACCATTGTACGGAAGATTAACGGGAATTCCACTTTTCGACGCGCATTAACAACTGGTACCAGAGATTTCGGTCAATCCGTAAAGTGGAGGTAATTTTCACGTCCACATAACTGTTCAACAAGCTAGTTAAACACCCTCTATTGTTTTACTTGCAAACATAAAATGCAGCACAAAAAAATTCAAATAATTTCTGAAAACAAAAATTTTTGGTATAGGAAACCAGTACGAGCTGAATATCAGTATGAACTGAATATTGGTAAAAAGTGACTAAGTTACAGCAAAAGTTATGTAGTATTTTTTTATAATTAGCGAAATTGAAAAAAAATATTTTTTATAATCAGTTAGCTAATACTCACTTGTTATTTTTGGATTAAAAATTGGAACTTTGTTTCTCTCATGTAGATGAAAATTTTTTCTGCTGACAGATCATCATTTTTCAAGGAATTAAATTGCTTTCACTATTTTTTCACTGATTCTTTAGATTCGTCCAACTTTTAGCTTCAAAACTGTCTAATGAATGTCTTTATTTTAATGGAAAATATATTTTACGTCTTCTTGTGAGAATTATCATTCAGTACAAGATTAATAATATGTGGACAGGTTAGGCTTCAATATTAAATTTTTTTTCTTTTAGGTTGTTAGCACAAACAACTAACTGCTACCAACTAATTTTTAAATAAATATGGAATTTCTTAGATTTTACAAACACCGTAGAAAAAAATTATCCTAGGTTTTTTTTTATCTATTATAGTTGGTACCACTGACTGCCATGTTTGCATAATTAATGCGAAACACAAAATCTGCATAAATAAATAAAAGGTTTTTGCATAAAACTTTTGGATTATTTTTTCATGAATTTATACACAATTTCTCTCGATAATTTGTCATAGAGGTTTAAAATGTAAATATTCAGCTCGTACGTGTACAGTACGATCTGAAAAATACTGCAACTTTTTAAAAATGTATAAAATTTAGGATAAATAATTTATAAAGATCATTTCACATCTAAATAAATAATAGAAAAGCGAATTTCTCCAGAGGCTGGCCAAAGCAAATCTAGACTACTGTCTGAACATAATGGCAGTGACTACTTATATTACAACAGTGAGACTTGTACCCTGTTTTTTCTTACTTTTGTTCAATTTAATTCTAAGGTATTGAAAACTATATGCCATTTTTCCTACTGTAAAGTTTTAAGAATTGAAAATAAATATTCTGATAAAAATAATGGATATTTTTAAATCCTACATATCAGGTAATCATTTAATTAACAAAAGTGATTTAAAGATTAGTCTTGTAAAGCTCGGAATCATTTTTTTTAAAAACATTATCAGCTTTTCATTAATTAAGGATGCTTTACATTTTAATTCAAAAATTTTGAAAATCTAATCTCCAAATAAATTAATAAATTAAATTAAATTAATAAATAGTTGTGTAATAACTTATTGAAAGTATTATGCATGTTTTATGTCAGTGATTTCCACTGAAAATTAGTATTTTTTAAAAACAATTTTGATATAAAATCAGAAAGGTTTGAAGAAGACTTAGAGTTTCTCCAAATTTTAGGCTGTTTTAGTTTTTTTGTCGTTAATTTGCCTTTTTAAGAAAAAAAACAAAAAATTTCAAAGGATCATACTTTTTTAACAAATTTAGGGCATTTTGTGATATTTCACATGAAATTATAACTTCCAAACGACAATCATGAGATTAAGATCCAACAAATTTTGTTTAAAATAATAAAATTTACAAGCTGGAACAATTTCGAGTTCTGCTAGTCTTTTTTCAAATGAAATTGAAATATCTATGCCAAAATCATTAGATTTCAAAGATTCATAATTTTAGAGCAATTTTAGGGTAAGTTAACATTTTTCATCGCAAATCGATATTTATAAAAAATTTTAATGTTAAAAGGACCTCGAATTTTTCAACAATTCTTGATTCTTCAAAAATTTGTAGTTTAAAATTGAAAAACTAGATAACAAAAATTATTCTCAATTTTTTATCAGTTTTCGATTATGTTGGAGTTACTGTCAAATATCGGTACTTTTATTAAAAAATAATTAGACTAACAAAATTGTCAGAAACAGGCTTCAAAAATAGATTTCACAGAATACCTTCCATTTTTTTTAAGAATTTAAGGTTATTTTGACGTTTTTCAAAGCAAATAAGTAATTTTGAATGAAAGTCATAAGAAATTGAAAAAGATTTACAGTTTTCTGAACAATTTTTTGTCGTTTTGTATTTAGGAGTTTTTCCAGAATTTATTTGTATTTCAAATAAAAAATTATTATTTCAAAAAGAAAGTGTAAAGTTTTTCAACAACATTCGTTTCGGTTTTTGTTGTTATTGTCATTATATTTTAATCCAATGATTTATGTTTAAAATAATATAAAAATTTACAAACTTGTACAATTTTCGATTTTTGAAGCTTTTTTCGTCGCAAATAGAAGCTTTTATACAAAAATAATTACATTTAAAAGAAGATACGTAATTAAGAATTTTATGTCAATTTGGTGTTTTGCTTTGAAAATTGAAATTTTCAAACAAAGTTATTATACCTTAAACAAAATTTAGAAAATCTGAAGAATTATCGATTATTTTAGTCTTTTTCAACGGAAATTGCCGTTTTTAACAAAGAAAGTATATTGCATAAAAGATGTACAGCTTTTCAACAATTTTTAGGTTAGTGTTTTTGATCTGAAATTGCTATTGTTTATAAAAAATAATTTGATTTAAAAAAACGTCAATGGAAAATAGAGCGATTTTCAACGTCTCGTTATTAAAAGAAAAGTCAATATCAATTTTCATAAATTATAATAAAGATTATCCTTGCTTTTCTTTTGCTTACTTCAGATAATAGATTCCATGAATAAAAAAAATTGGTATCAATATTAATTTTATATTTTAATTTTAAAATTTCAGAAAAAAATAGAATGAATCACTCATTTTATCCACTTTGTAATTCGCACAAATATATACGCAAAAAAACAATAGAGGAATGATTTTCTACTTCGGCTGACTAAAAAACTCTTATACTACTGTCTACACATAATGGTAGTAACTACTTGTAATAAAATAGTAAACCTAACGCGGTATTTTCTTAATTTTTTTCCATTTTATTTTTACATTCAATTTTGCTCATAAGAGAGATAATATGGTCAATTTTTTTTAAGAATAGAAATAGTCTTCCAAAGAATTTTGTGATAGAAAGGAAGAATTTCAATTCAGGTCTTTATCGTCTACAAAGAGTTAGGAAAATCGAGAAATCTCCCAGATTCGAAGAATCCTTTGGTATACTGTAGGAATCTAGAATCTTTGAATATTGCAAAGTCTTCGGAGTTTAAAATAAAGTAGAATTCGTTAAAAATTTTAGAAAATATTCCAATTATTTTAATAGATATTCCTAAGGCTTAGAAGTTTCGGAAAGGTTGCAAAAATTTCTAAACAAAAGTTAAATTTTTCATGAAATTTAAAGAAATAATTGATTTTCACAGAATGGTAAAAAAGATTTCCGAAATTCTCGAAAAAGAATCTTGAAGATTTTACAATAATTTAAAAATTTTCAGCAAAATTAAAAAGATTTTTTTTTAAATAATGACAAAATGTAGATTTCTCAAGAATTTGAGATAAAATTTCAAAGGTTTTCAAATATTTCTAATAAATTCAAGAACATAAAAAATTCTCTAAGAATCATGTGAGGGTTAAAAATGATTTTTTATTTTACAAATTCATTCTTAGAGAATATTAAAAAAGATTTCAAAAGATTTCCTTTAAAACTTGGAATAATTTTAAAGAATATTTATCAGATTTAGAATTTTTAGAGAATGTTTAGGAGTATAAAGAAATGTTGTTAATGATTTCTACAAAAAAAATTTGTTATTTTTAAAATTTAATTTCCAGAGAATGCTTAAAAATATTTCCAACCATTTCCGAAATTGTCGAAAAAGAACTTCAAAGATTTTACGACAAATTTTTTTATTTTGCAGCTTTCTTTTAACTTGGCGGAAAATTTCTTTTCATTTTAATGAATATTTATAAGTTTTGAAATAATTGCAACATAATTTAACTTTTCCAGAGATTTCACAAAAACCAAAGGTCTCAAGAAAAATGAAAAAAATTGTCTTAAGAATCTTGGAAAAATTAAGAGTTATTTTTTATTAGAAATTTATCCTAAGAGAATATTCAAAATGATTTCAAAAATGTTAATAGATTTTCATAATCATAAAAAATAATTTCGTACATTATCTAATATAGGCTTTTGTCTTTTTCGAATATTTTATTTTTGGAAATTTTTATTTCTACAAATTTTGCAATCATTCCTTAAGAATGTCGGAAAAAATGAAAGAATTTGATGCAAATTCTTTAATTTTGAAAGATTTTTCTTGATTTCTGGAAAAATTCAAGTCAAATATTTTTTTAAGAATCTTGGCGGAAATTTATGTTTATATAACTTAAAAATTCTGATTATTCTTTCCTAAAATTGAATGAATATCGAATTAAAGCATTTTAGAGCTTTAAACAAGTAAATATTTTTCCAAATTGTTATTTTGAATTGAAAAATAAGTTTCCCCTCTTGTATTATACATTTCTGTATTTTTTAATGAAATGAAATGATATTAATAAATAATTACATTAGATTGCTTCTAATTAGTGATTATTCTTGATCTCAAATATTTATTATTTTTAAACAGTTTCAGGCTACGTTGTTATTTTAAATCAAAAAATTGGTATGTTAAAACAACAAACTTCATAATTAAATTATTCTTAAATTAATGTTGATTTAATTAAATGTTTAAAAATAAGTTTAAACTAAAACTTTGCCTCTCAGAATATTCCCTTTAACATCTCGTAACTCACGAGTCTCGAAATAACCTCCCGTTGTGCGAACACCATTTATTTTTCTATAGTATATGTTTGCAGGGGCTAAGCAGCAAAATTACAAATGACTTCGTCACATTATCAATCAAATTTTCACATTTTCCATCAAAGTTACACTTGTAAAACATTTTGAGCTTTATGTTACCTCAATGTAAAAAAATAATTATGTAAAGATAATAAAAAGTAATTTAAACAAATCAAAACTAAATAAAATTTTAGATTTTCTACAAATAATTGATTTTTAATAACAATTCATAGTTATAATTGCAAAAATTGGTCTGGTTTGATCTTTAAATAATGATTCATGCTTCTTTCCTTGAATTTAAAAATGCATATTAAAATAAAGTTAAAAAATTAAAATATTTTTTATTAATTGTTTAATGACAGCCAATTTTTTCGTACATTATAGACACAAATGATATAAAAAATCCTATTTTTCGAGCTATAGGTAAAGTGCATTAATTTTTATACTATCAACATGACAATAATTTTTGCCTCATAATAAATTTAAAGATAATAATAATTATAAACTTTTTTTATTTATTGTCTTTAAAAACTCTAGGCTCATATAAAGAAGATATTATGTGAGTCGTATGCAAGTCAATGTGAATTTTTAAAAAATAAAAAATGATTTTTTCCAATGTTTTGTCGAATTTGTAAAAAGATTAGAAATGACATAAAACTAAGAGGAAGAAAAATTTAAAGGAAAAAATATATATATTTATTTGGTGAAAACAGGTATTAAATATATTTTTTTAAATCGTAAAAATATTGTCCGTATGTAACCTTTCTAAATTTGGTTCCAAAATTTTCAAGAAAATTTCTATTACTATCAATTACTATCAATTGCTATCTGGTAAGAAAAATTAAATATCTTAAATATTTCAATAGTTCTAAGTGTTGAAAGAAAAATTCAGTTTATTTTTAAACATCGTTTTTTCACTTTTTTCTTAAATTATCCCCTATCTCGTTTTTTCGCTTTAATTTAAAATGAAGTATAATATTTTATATTCTATTTTTCGTTGAAATTTTTTTTTTGAAAATTTAATATTTTGCAGAAGATGCGCTATTAGATTTAAAATTTCAAGAATAAAAAAAAATATTAACTTTCATATCTGAAAAATATTTCTTATTGACAAATTTATGTTTTTTGTAGTATAAAAAATAATTTTTTTTTTATAAAACTCTTTTTTCAAGCGTTAGTCTTTCTTGATTGTAAATTAAATTTCTTGATTAAAATTTATCTTTTCGGGATTAAAGGTATAACTTTTTAGAAAAAAATTTATTTTCAGTTTAAAAAATCATCTGTTTTGACGACAATATGTACAAATAAATTTATCTTTTTCTCTTAAAAATTCAGCAATTTGCTTTTCTTTCTTTCTGGGCCGAAAAATCTTTTACGACTCAAAATTCAACTTTTCTATTGAAAATTCTCTAGTTTATTTGAAGTTTCATCTTTCTTGATAGAAAATTGATTTTTGTTGGGTTAAAATTCCACTGCTTTTCACAAAAACTGTCTTGATGGGTTAAAAATCCAACAATTATGTGTTCCTTTTAATTAAACTTTTTTTTTGGTATCAATTTCAGCTCTTTTCTTGAAAATTTTATTTTTATTTTGAATGTTCATCTTTATTATTCTAACTAAAGAACTTAACTAGAAAATATTTCTTGGTTAAAAATTCAGCTCTATTCTTGAACAATTTCTTTTTGATTTGAACGTTCATATTTTTGGTATTAAACGTATAACGTTTTTAAACAATTTTATTTTTAGAATGAAAACCCAATCCGTTTGTTGAATAATCGTCTCCTTAGGTAGAATTTTTTTTTTTTTGTAGAAAATTTAACTATTTCCTTAAAAATGTAATACATATATACATATATATATATATATATATATATGGGACGTTTCACGTCAACCGGATCACCTGCGCTCCCAAAATTGGAAGCAACGGAAAAATACGTGCGAGGGCTCAAAATTTTCGTGTTGTCAAGAAGTTTCAAAAAAGTTCTGGCCCTTTC
>JAWWLR010000158.1:52670670-52684774 GCA_035041075.1 Acraspis erinacei | reverse complement strand
CCTTAAAATATTATGTGAAACTGAAGCCCATCCTCCTCCTTCTACTCCTCCTCCACCACCTCCTCCTCCTACTTCTACAATTCCGTCTGCGCCTCCTTCTCATCCTTTTCCTACACCTCCTCCTCCACCTTCTTCTCCTGCTCCTCTTCCACCTCCTCAACTTCCTCGGCATTCTCCTCCTCCTCCACCACTACCTCTTCCTTCTCATACATTTTTCTCCGCCTGCTGCTCCTCCTACATCTCCTCCTCAACCACCAGAAGCTCCTCCTCCTGATCGACAAGTACCTTCTCATTCTTTCTCCAACATCTTCTCTTGTGACTGCTACTCCTGCTCATCTTCCACCTCCTCCACATCCTCGACATTCTCCTCCTCCTCCACCACTTCATTTCACTCATCATAGACCTCTTCCTCCGCCCGCTCCTTCACCTCGTCCACCACCACCTGCTCTTCCTTCTCCACACCTACTCTTCCTATTTTAAAATAAGTATTAAGATAAAAAAAATAAATAAATTTCTTCAGCCATTTTTTTTTACTCTAAAAACTTTTGTATAATCTAGAGATTAACTTAGATGGCAAACAACTGATTAGGTGAGGGGCCGTCGATTAAATCGTTTCAACTTCTTTAATTAATTCTTATTTTTCCTCCTTTTATCAAGAAAATTCCCCTTTTTCTCATTTGTTCTCTTATATATGAACTAAATCAATAGAACCCTATTAATCCAAATATTCTTGGTTAAATCTATTTTTTTCTAATATATTAAAATCACATTTTTGGTTCAGCATATATGTCGTTTGGTTAAAAATTCTACTACCTGATCAAAAATTGAATTATTTTGTTGAAAATGAAACAATTGTGTACGAAAGTTATGCTTTTTCTAAAAAATGTAACTACTTCTATGAAAGTTGAACTAATTCGTTAAAACTATTTTTTTTTGTCACTTTTTTGGAGAATTAAACTCTTGTCTTGCAAAATTCTTCTTTCTTTTGTAAAAAATTTATTTCTTTCGTTGAAACTTGAACTATTTTGTCGAAAATTCCTTGAATTCTTGGTTAAAAATCCATGATTTTTTACAAAAATTTTATTATTCATTTTTTTTTATTTAACTTTTTTATTTCAAAACTCAACTATTTAGTCAAAAATTCAACTCTTTGTTTCAATTCTCAACTTTGTTCTAGGAAATTCATTTTTTGTAAAAAACTCATAATTTTAGTTGAAAATTTATCTATTTGCTTGAAAATGTATCTATTTTTTTTTAATTTGCTTTTCTTTTGTTAAGAATTGCTTTTTTATCTAAACATGCCATTATCCCATTTCGCGTTGAAAATTTACATTTTAAATTGAAAACCTATCTTTTCGGGCGAAAGTTCGAGTATTTTGATGAAAATGTATCTTTTTGATAGAAATTTTTAACTAATTAATTTAAAGTTGAACGGCTTTGTTAAAAATTCCTTATTTTGAATAAAAATTCGTCCCTTCGGTTGAAAATTTATCTATTATGTTGAAAATTTGTTTAATTTTTTGTGGCAATTTTATTATTTTAACAGAACATTTTAATATTAAATTTTTTGTTTGAAATTGACCTTTTCTACTTAAAAATCGAAGTAATTGTTTGAAAAATTAGGTATTCTTCTGGCATTTTTTTTGTAAAATTATTCTTATTGATAGAACAAAAATTTTGATTGAATTTTGAAATCTCTTCTTGAATATTTATTTTGTTGGTGCAGACTCATCATTTCAGTTACCAAGTTATCTTTTTATTTGCATATTTATCTATTTTATGTGACATTTAAGTTTCTTTTGTTACGTATTCATCTCTGGTTTGAAATGTACATATTTTGATAAAAATTCATTTGTATTTTTAGTTCAAAATTAATTTTCTTTGTTAAAAATTCATCCATTTGGGGAAAGTAATTAATTAATCTCGTTCTTTGAAAACTCACCATTTTCGTTACATTTTCAACCATTTTGTTAAAAATTTGTATTTTTTTGTTAAACTCAACACGTTGCGAATTTTATTTTTAGTTTGAAATGAGTTTTTAACTGCGAAATTAACGTTTTCATTTTTTGTGTCAAATATATATTTTTTAAATTAACAATTCAATTTTTCATTAAAAATTCATCTTTTTTATTGAAAATAAACTTTCTTGATTTTTTTCAGACCTGTTTGAAGCTTTGTTTTATTTGATTTGATTTGAATGGATGATAGTTTGTCTTTTGTTGCTGAAAACTAATTTTTTAAACTGAAAAAAATCCATTTTTAATAAAAATCTCATCTTATTTTGTTGAAAATTCAACTATTTGGTTGAAAATTGATGTGTTTGATTGATAATTCGTCTTTTAACAGAAAAGTAATCTTCGGAGTTGAAAATTCATCTTTGAAGGTTAAAAATCAAGCTGTTTGGTCACAAATTCAACTATATAGTTAAAAGTTATTTTTAAACTTTTCTCAAAAACAATGGTTTAAGAATTTTAAAAAACAATAAAGTAAAATTTCGAGAATATTTTTTTCACCCAAGGTTTGTAAGTTACTTCTTTTTTTAGTAGTAAAAAAAATTATATCGCAGAACAACTTTTTGTAGGTCTCTTAAATCTGAGTTTAAAGCGGAACAACTCATCTTCTTGTCTTCTTCCCTTATGTCGCGTATTTATCGGAAAACAGTTTCATTTGAAGTGAGAGAGCGAGCATTTTTTTAATGTTTTCATTAATTTCAAACTTATTTCCGATTTTCAAAAATTCAGGAAGCCGCTAAAAGTAATTAAAAATAGAACAATAATTATTTATTTTATTTTGAAAAATAACTGGTTTTCACAAAGTAGATGCCCTTTCCTTTAAATTCGATTTTTTTAAATCCTGTCCTCAAATTTATATTATGTCGAAAATAACATATGTATGTGTACAAGTTATTTGCCTTCCTAACAGTTTGCGCCTATTTTATTTATACCGCAGCTACTAAATAATTGATACATTAGGGTGAAATAACATATCAGGATGAAAAAAGAATATTCCTGTTAAGGTTCAGCTCTATCGGATAAGGGGAAAGGATGCCCTCTGGCTTTTAAATATTTAAATACTCATTTGTATGCATCAAAAATCGATTTTATTCGATATCATCTGAAATATTGATGTTATCAAAATGCTTGTCCTACCAAAGTTTTAGATCTAGTCAAGGGAGACTTTGATGGCATAAAAATTTGGAAGGTATCAAATAAAATCAATTTTTGCTGCATACAAATAATTATTTAAATCTTCCATAGCCCGGGGCACTCTTTGCCTTTATCTGATTCAGCAACAAATTCACTGGGTTTTTTGTTGTTGCATTGAATGTATCCAATCTGGGGACCGTGCGAACAAATGTGTAACTTAAATATAAGAACCACCCTATGGACACATCTTTGTCCCAATAGTCACTGCCGTGAATTATTATTTTATAATTATCCAGGTTTATATAAAGGTATCATTATTGTTTCAAATTTATTACATTATGAAACAGCTTTATGTGAATGAAACTATATTTCATAGCACCCCCACCTACTATATATGTATAAATTCTTCGCTTTGGTATGCAACAACAATGGAAAAATGTCTATGCTTTTATGTTTTTTTAAGGAACGGGAATATTGTTAAATATAATGCGTAAAAGAAAGCAAGATATTCTATGTATACTGGAAACAAAAATGAAAGAAGAAATGGTAATAAGTACAGGACATGGTGTAATTATGCTGTGGTTGGTGGTTAATGGAATACAAATGGTAGACAAAGAGCTGGATCAATTCTGAATGAAAGAGAAGAACCTATTTAGATTTTTCTTAATGTTATGGACAGAAAAAAAGTTTCATTTTAAACAGAGAAACGATTTCAAAATGTACTGCAATAAACTTTAACTATGATTGATTCATACTGAGCAATACGAATACTTAAAACCATTCAATTGCTCATCAGTTTTTAGATTGGACCAGAAAGCGAACATAGCTGAAGTTCAAAATGAGTTTGTAAGAAAATGACTGGAAATTTGAATTACTAATGTTTTATATGTGATTACTTTTAATGATGATGTAGATTTATATTGGTTAGGATGAAAAAGGGGGAATCGTGATATTGATGATTGTAGCATCTGATCTGTAAAGCTCGATATGGTGAAAAAGATCTTTAAAAAATAATAAATTTGAGGACACTCTAAATGATATTGGATAGGTATGCAATATGAAGTGCCTGGTAAAGAGCTTGGTTATTATAGATATCAGAAAGAGACTGATAACGATGGGTTGGTTAGCAGGTTAATTGCAGTATTCTTGCTATTCTGGTCACTGATATTTGGCAGATGATTAATAAAAGATACATGATAGTATTGTTCGCTCTTGATAGGATTGGAGATAGAAAATAAAAATGATAGAGATGGCAGTATATGATGTGGATCAATTTCATCCCGAAATTTGATCAGAATGATATGTAACGCTTTTATACAGTTGGCTGATTTTTTATTTGATCAGGAAATTTTGCTCTAGGAAAATGAGGAATAATAGAAGTGCAACAAGGTGTGCTTTAATGTGATTCAATATGTCATACTTATACTAAACAAAAACATCGCAAACAAATGAGCAGAAATTAATTTACCAGAGAGGAAAAAGTGAATCAATAGGCTAATAGAAATGAAAGAGACTTTTATCTCTCTCATCGTTACACCAATGTGCACTGTGTGGGTACAGTTAGTAGCAAAATCAAAATAACAAATAATCATTACCAAGAAACTGTGTAAAAATTTATTTTGGATCTGCAAAAAATGGTGCAGGTGAAATATTGATAAACATTTAAGAATGAAGAAAGAAATAAACAAAAAGATGACTCCAGAAAAAATTTATATGATAAAATTTGAATAAAAAATGATTGAATGGAACGGTTGGGTACTCTAAGATAAACTGTATTGTATGTATAATATTGAGAAACATTCCAGATTGAGGAAAGAAGAAAGCTAAGAAATAACTCTGAGAAAAAGCATAATACTATTTCGTTATACCAGTGTACATTGTATCGATTCAGTTAGTAGAAAAATCAAAATGACAGATGGTCATGACATAAATGTTCGTGAAATATTTCCTTTAGTTTTATTAATATTTCTGAAGGTAATAATCAGAATGATGTGCAACAGTTTGATATCCTAGGATACACTGTGGTGCAGATATAATGTTGGGGGACTTTCGAGAATAATGAAATACCTAAACTAGAAGATAGCTCTAGGGAAAAGAAGACTCATGCAAATGTAATAAACAGTAATCGAAGGTCTCACAATAGTTTATAATTGTACCTAAAAAAATCGCAAACAGACGTGCACAAGTTAATTTAACGTAGAGGAAAGAAGGTTTTGTCAGGTGAATAATAATGGAAGAGACTCTTCTCTCTTTTATTATACCATTGTGCATTGTTTCGATTCAGTTAGTAGCAAAACCTTAATCACAAATGGTCGTGACACCAGAAATGGTTATGACATCCCTGCTGTAGTTCTCAGAAGATCATTTTCATATAGAGTTGATAATCAGAATAATGTGCAGCGATTTCGTATCCTATTATATAATATGGTGAAGGTATAAAATTGAGAAACATTCAAGAATGAAGAAAGAACAATACTAAGAGATAACTCTAGGAAAAGCAAAATAATACAAACTGACTAAACAGAGGTCGAATATAATGCAATCTCATAATCATACCTAACAAAAACATGACAAACAAATGTGCAGAAATTACTTTAATAGAGATAAAAAAAATATATGATGAGGCTAATAGGAATAAAAGAGACTGTTCTTATTTCCTTATAACATTGTGCGTTGTATCGATTTAGTTAGTAGCAATATCAAAATCACAAATGACCATGGCATCAGAAATAGTCGTGACATCCTTGCTTTAGTTTCATAAATATTTCTGAATTTGATAATCAGAATTACGTGCAACGCTTTGATATCCTAGAATATACTGTGGTGCAGGTACAATGTCGAGGAACATTCGTGAACAATGAAAGACCTACGCTAGAAGATAACTCTAGGGAAAAGATGACTCATACAAATGGAAAAAAACAGTAATTGAATGTGGTACAATATGTCATAATTATACCTAAAAAGCATAGCAAACAAACGTGCAGAACTTATTTAGCATAGAGCAAAGAATGTTTCGCCAGGCTAATAATAATGGAAAAGAGTCTTCTTCCTTTTATTATACCATTGTGCATTTTTTCGAGTCAGTTAGTAGAAAAACCTAAATCAAATCTCTCCAGTATTTTTCATTTGATCATTTTGATCTAGAGATGATAATCATGATATGCAAATATCTGGTATCCTGGGATATAATGTGCTGAAGGTATAATATTCGAAACATTCGAAAATTATGAAAGGAAGAAGCAAGAAGGTGACTCTAGGAAAAAGAAGAATGATACAAATTAAATAAACGGATATCGAATGTGCTACTATATGTCATAAGTATGCAAACAAGAATGCAGAAATTAATTTAATAGAGACGGAAAAAATGTATTACTAGGCTAATAGGAATGAAAGAAACTTTTCTCTCTTTCGTCGTTACACCATTGTGCATTGTGTGGATTCATTTTGTAGCAAAATCGATGAGGCAGAATGCACTTTAGTGTCTCTCGAGAGGTTAATGAGTCAAGCTCGCTTTATTTTCACGCAGAGTATATCGTTGTGCACAATACGGACGTTTAAAGATCCATTATACTCTTGCGACGTAACATAACGAACGTTCATAGCCTCTGGCAATATCAGCTTCCCTAGAGTCAGCGAGTGCGCTCTAATAACCCGGTTGTAACTCTAGACTGAGCTTTAATTTTTCGAATTTCGCGAGCCTTAAATGTTACATTCAGCTTCGCTAGTGGACTTATACTGTATCTAAAGCACCCGAGATATGAGGATTTTATCAGCCACTTTATCCAAGCACCTGGGGCATTTGCAATATCGCTTGCAGCTAGGACAATTTAAATATAATACCCGGTTTCTTTATTGGAAGTCTCAAAGAAGGCACCAGGTGTTTTTGGGGGTAAATAAAATTATACGTGTCTAGCCTGATTCGATAAATCCCGGAAATCTGTCTTTTGTTATCGCAACCTCGAGGAATTGGTAAATTATTCCAATAAGATTAGTGGATTAGGAAGCTTGGATAGAATGAAGTTTTTCCCAGCATTTAGTTATTGCGGAAAGAAAAAAGATTTATTTGTTCCATGTCACTCGGATTATCAACTCGAAGGAGAAAATGATTCAGTTTTGCGGTTCTAAAAATAATGTGTACACAACTTCATTCACATTTTTCAATGAATCTGTATTATCATGAGAGAGATGGTAACATAATAAAGATTTCTTGAAAAATATTACTTGTATTAATACGTAACGACTTGCAAAAAAGGAGTGTGTTTCTAAAAAAGGATTCTTTCTTCGATCTCTCTAGTAGATTAAGGGAAAAGCAACCGACCGGCATTCGGAAGTTCTGTGGTTCGATTCCCAGCGGAGTGAAGATCTTTTTCAGAAAAAAGTTTAATTTCAAAAAACAACTTTATTTATTTCAGTAGAGGGGCAGGTTTTATCATTTTTGTTAGCAAATATAGATTGCTCATGACCAACATAATATTTCTAAAAGAAAAAATGTCATAGGAAATTCTAAGAATAGTTGAAGTTTAAAAATTGAATAATTTTTCAAACAAATATTGAAATTTTCAACTAAACAAGATTAATTTTTAACCATTAGTTCAATTTCTGATTAAAGCAAATTTTTAACCAGAAAAAATGTACCTGAAATTTCACTTCAAAACGTTAACTTTAAACCAACAAAAAACAAATTTTGAACAAAATAGTTAAAATAGTGAACCAAAAAATGAATTTTTAACAAAGATGTTCCACTTTCAACCAAGTTGTTGAATTTCTGTATTTAAATTTTCGAGTAAAAAAGATACGTTTTTCATGAGAAACGGAATAACTAAATTGGAATTAAAAAATTAAGGTTTTACCGAACAATCGATCTTTCAGCAAATGTTTTAAATTTTTAAACAATTTGGTAATTTTTAATCTGAAATTATGAGTTCTAAAAAATATCATTTCATTAAAGAATTAAAGTTTCAACCAACTATTTGAATTTTTAATCAAAGTGATAAATCTTCAACGAAAATTATGAATCTTCAACCAAAAAAAGAATTTCTTATGAAATAGTTCAACTTAGAATCAGTTATTACATTTTTTAAAATAAATAGCGAAGTTTATAAACAAGAAAGATAAATCTATAGTTTAAACAAAAATAAATTAATTTTCAACCAAATAGATCAAGTTTGAACCCATAGAATCAATTTTGAAATACAGTATTAAATATTTATCGAAAAACAAATATTTTTAGAAAATAATTCTAATTTTGAACCATGTAGTTGAATTTCGAGTTAAAGTAATAAATTTCCAACTGAAATTATGAATCTTTAAAAAATAAAATTAAGTTTTATTTGATTTTTATTTCACTTAGAAGTATAATTTTTAACAAAGAAAGCGAATTTTTAAGGAAGGAGTTCATCTTTAATTAATAAATTCAAGCACTTTCAACCAAGTAGATGAATTTTCGACTAAAAGAGATATATTTTCAACTTTAAAACTTTAAAACAAAATAATTAATTTTCATCCCACGATGAATTTCTTACAAACAAAATTAATTTTGAATAAATATATTTGGAACAAAATAGTTGAATTTTTAACTAAAAATATTATTTTCAAACAAACAAAAATTAACGAACAACAAAATAGTTAAATTTTCAACCAAAGAGATGAACTGTAAATTAAAATAATGAATCTTCCTAAAAAAAAGAATTCACAACAAAAAAGAATTAGGGTTAGTATTTTAACAAAAGTGTATTTTAATTTTAAATAAAAAAACTGTTTAATTAAATCAAAAAGGGCAAATTTTTAACTCCAGAGTCAAAGATTTTTCTAAAAGTGTTTCTATAGATTTATAATTCAATTTATTTTCCCAGTTCTGAAAGGTACGTGCGAGAAATTTTCAAAATTTTCTAAATTGGTCCATAAATCGCTTTAAATTATTATTTTCACCTTCAAAAATTATTTATTCAAATTTACGTCGAAACTAAAGAATTAGTCGTTAAAAAATACCGGAAATTTCTGCGAAAGCTTTTATGGCATTATGATATAAGGAATTCCATATCATCCTTTTCATAGGAAAAAATATCTTTTATTCAAGATTGTATGTGCTTTGTAGCCTTTTTATCAAACTGATAAAATAGAAACTAAAATCAGATAGCAAAAAAAATTTATGATGGTCTCGTACCTTCTCTGGGGAATGACACGTGGTCAAATGAATATCTTGATCGCCTCAAGGTGCACGTGACGCGCTTACAACGATATTTTTTATCATTTATTTAACTGTCTTCACACGGTTTTGATTCCCTTTTTTACTATATTTACTATATTTACTATATTTATTATATTTACTATATTTTACTATATTTCAGGGTATTTTAAATAAATTACAAAGAATTTTCAAGAGCTTTAAAAAGTTTCTAGGGATTTCTAAATATGTTCATGTATTTTCGGTATTTTACGAGATTTTAAAACATTCCCTAGAATTTCTAAAAGTTTTAAATAATTTAGAGTGATTCCGAAATATTTTGAGCATTTTTGGGCAATTTTAAAAATTGCGACAAATTTTTAAGAGCTTTAAAAAGTTTTGAAGAATTTTGAAAAATTTTAAAGGATTTGAAATATTTTCGCGTATTTTTAAAAATTCTGACTTTAATCTTCACGAGATCAAAAAAATTTATAGGTATTTCCAAGGATTTTAAGCTATTTGAAAATATTTTCATGCTGCTATAAAGAATTTCCCAGAATTTTAGAAGATATGAAATGATTTAACAGAACCTATAACTGAAAATATATAATAATATAATAAATAATTTTTTAATTTAATTATTTTGTTGCAAAATTATCTTTTTCAGCAAAAAATGCAAATACTTGGTTTAAAATGTATGTATTTTGTTCCTCAGTCTAATTTTTTGTAGAAACTGAATCTTTTTGTTCAAAAAATAAACTTTTCGGTGGAAAATGCATTTTTTAAATTCTTTTTTTGAAAATTTATTTTTTAAGGATTTATCATTTTAATTAAGTATTCATCTGTTTGGTGCAAAATTCGATTATGTTGCTTAAAATTTTTGTTTATGCTGGTTGAGAATTCATTTTCTTTTCCGAAAACGCAACTATTCGATTTTTGTCTCAAAATTGATGTTTTCTGGTATAAAATTAATTTATTTTGTATTAAATTCTTTCTTTGTTTCGAAAATCAATTATGTGGTGTAAATTTATGATGCTTGATAAAAAGTTCATTTTTGTTGTGTGAAAATTCATGTTTGGTGAATAATTCCACTGTTTTGTGGTAAATTAATTTTTTTTGGAAAATACATATTTTTTGTTTGAAAATTTAGATTTTTTGTAGAAAATTTGGTCTTTTTGGTTTGAAAAAAATTGAAAATTCTACAATTTTATAGAAAATTAAACTATTTGATTGAAGTTAATTTTTTCATTAAAAATTTGTATTTTTGGTCGTAAATTAAACTTCTTTAGTAGAAGCGTAACCTTTTTGATTAAAAGTTAAATTATTTATTTGAAAATTTATGGTTTCTACTGGAAATTCGTTTTTATTGTTTAAAAATTAATTTTTGGAACTAAAAATATAGCTGTTCCATTTATTGTTGAAAATATTTACTTTATAAGTAGAAAATTCAACTATTTGGTAGACATAACTTTGGTTCAAAAATTCGTCTATTTGGGTAGAAAATAAATTTTTTAAATTGAAAATGTGACCATTTTATTTAGGATTCCAGAATTCTTTCAAAAAATAATATTTTTTAATCAAATTCCACTGCTTGAGACCTCGTTTCTTCAATAAGTTTGTTAAGCTAAAAATTTAAAGATTCGATTTTTTGTTAATTTTTTGTTTTTAATTAAAAATTTTAATATTTTGTTAAAAATTAATCTTTTTCCTGTTTAAAATTTAACTGTTTTCTGTAAAATTGAACTTTTAAGCTTGAAAACTTAACTTTTGGTTAAAATCTCCTATATTTTTTTAGAAAATTATTCTTGTTTGTTGAATTCATTTATTTGGTAAAGGATTCAACTATTTTGATAAAAAATTTTTTTCGCGGAATTCCACACATTGATAATTCGTGTTTTCACAATTAGTTTTTTGAACTGCAAATTTAACTATTCCATTTTCTGTTAAGAAGTAATATTTTTATATTAGAAAATTTAACTGTCTGGTTGAAAATTCATGGATTTTTTTAAATCTACTTTTCGTAGAAGATCATTCTTCTTGAATGAAAATTTATCTTTTTAGTTTCAAAATTCAGCTATTTGGTAAAAAGCTCAACTATTATGTTAAAAGTGTAATTATTTTTTTGAAAATTTTATTATCTTTTTGAAATTTCAACGATTTTATTAAAGTTATTTTTTCGTGTGCATTAATCCCTTTTTTTATTGAAGATTTATCTTTGATGGTAAAAAAGTCTTATTTGAAAAGTTCCTTCTTTGAAAATTCATCTCTCTTGGCTGAAAATGAGCTTTTTTGTCAGAAATTAAAATTCTAAGCTTAAAAATTTAACTTTATTCCAAAAGAATTCATCGTCTCGGTTTGGAACTTGAACTATTTTATTTGTAATTCTTATGAAATTTTCGGTACTTGCAATTGGCTCTTCTGCGGCTCATTCCCGGCTCGCTGTTGGCTCATTTACAGCTCGCCTTCATTCAGTGGTCAAAACCAGAATTTTATTATTTATAATCCCCTACAAACTGCATTTCTTGACGGATTTCAAAATTTACTTTTTAGAAATTATCATAAATAAATTGATAAGCCCCTTAAGTTCTTCCATTCTTCAATCTGCTTCTTTCTCTAACAATATATTAACAAATATAGAGCCAAAATTGGCAATTTGATTATTGAGAATTTCTATCTAAATGAAAATTTCTTAAAGAAACTCGTTAAATTCTGTTTCTTCCTTCCTGTTTAGATACATTTTATAAAAACTTAAGGAAAAAAGAAAGTTTGCCAAAGTTTGTGTCACGTTTTTTAACCTAAAGGACTTGACAGAGTGCAGAATTTTCTCCCTCATTACTTATCCAGAACTTTCTGTACCGCAGTCAATGTAGAAACACCAATGGATTTTGAAAGGCGAAGCTGGCTTTAAAAAATAAACAAAGGATCATCGGAGAAAAGTGACTTTTAAACTTAGGGGTTTCAGGTTAAGTGAAAAGTCTTGTAAAGAGTCTTCAATGTTCTTGTGGTCCAGAATATACGAGTAATTAGAACAATACCTAAAGCGGTTTCCGGAATTTAATTTCATCGCCAAAAACCGTTAAATAAATTATTTTTTATTTTTATTCTTATAAAAAATCTAACTTTTTACATTTCAAAAGTGTTCCTGCAAAGTATTTCAGTTTAACGATAAACAAAAATGACGAAGATTGATTCGTAATTACCTCTTTTCAATTATTCTTAACTCGTAAAGAACAGCGCTCTAAAAGTCTGGTAACTGAAAAGCAATAAAAAAAGTGCTACATTTCAAGAGGCTTATGTCGGAAGCTGATCGATTCTTCTTTCGCTCGAAAAACAACTTCTTGCTGGCTTACGATGATTTTTTAAATGAGAGTAATTAAAAAAAAGGTTCTATAATGGAAAGGATTTTTTTCTCAAATCAAAAAACAATTTTTTGTTCTTGTTTGTATTAAAAATGTACAATAGATCTTTTCTAGCAAAATTGATATTAAAAATTGTCTTTTAAACCTGGCAAGAGTGGTGGAATTTTTTAAATAGGGGGCACTTTTAATAACTGTTCAGGATAATAATTTTTATAATTAAATTAAATATTTGTTTATTCAGCTCACAAACTAATAGTTGACAGGAAAAAATAAAGGAATTTTGAAAATCAAGTTTTGCAGCCAATCTGATTTAATATTTTTGTTTATAGTTTATTTGTGACTACTTGTTTTAGGGTTGGATATCTTTGTTCAAAAATAATATTTTTTGGTAGAGATTCATTATTTCAGTTAAGAATTCATTTCGTTCATTAAAAATGAGATTTTTTTGTTTTTTGTTTTAAAAAATAATTTTTTTAACTAAAACTTTAACTATTCCAGTTGAAGATTCATTATTATACCCAAAAGTTGAATTTTAAAGTATACTAGATTCATTGTCAACAACAAAAACCGAATTTTTAACAAAATAATTTAATTTGAACAAAAAGTTGCATATTTACTAAACGAAAAGAAACATTTTCGACCAAAAATGGAATAGGTTTATTTTCAATTACCAAAGTAATTTTTCAACCAAAACAAAAGGAATTTTAAAAAAAGAGATGATTTATTAACTAAAATTGGAATCGCCAACCAAAAAATGCATTTTTAAGAAATTAATTCATCTTTAAAACCTAGTTGCTAAATTTGTAACCAAAAAGATGATTTTTTAACAAAAGGTTGAATTATTAACTTAAAAAAAGAATTTTTAAACAAAAAGACTAATTTACTACCAAAAAGACAAATTTTTAATTAAATTCAAGAATTCTTAACCAATGAGTGGAATTTTTAAGAAAGAAGAAAATTTATTTTTTTAATTGTTAAGAGAGTAGTTCAACTTGAAAACCTAGTTGTTAAAGCGTTAACCAAATAGATGAAGTTTTAAACAAAAAGTCCATTTACTACAAAAAAATACTAATTTCCAATAAAATTCAAGAATTCTCAACCAAACAGTTGAATCTTAAAGATGAATTTTTTTTTTAATTTTTAAGAAAGTAGTTCAAATTTAAAACCTATTTGTTAAATTGTTAACCAAAAAGATGAATTAAAAAAACTTGAATTTAAAAAAGAAGGAATAATTTACTACCGTACAAGACAAATTTTCAATAAAGTTAAAGAATTCTCAACCAACAAATTGAATTTTCAACTAAAAAAGATGAATTTTTAATCAAAAACATTAATTTATTACCAAAAAAGACAATTCTCAACAAAATTCAAGATTTCTGAACCAAGTTTGAATTTTTATCTAAAAAAGAAGAATTTTTAAACAAGACAATTTACTA
>JAWWLR010000158.1:52647807-52658746 GCA_035041075.1 Acraspis erinacei | reverse complement strand
TTTTCCCATTTCGTCTTTTCCTTTCTCATTTCCCGTTTCCTTTTCACCCTTCCCGGTTTCTCATTTTCTTCTTTTCTTTTCCTTTAAACTATTCCCTTTTTCTGTTTCCCTTTCCCCTTTCAATCTTTCCTTTTAAACCTTTCCCCGTTCCCTTCACGCTTTTCCTCTTTTTCCATTTCCTATTTCTCTCTTCCCTTTTTTTATTTCCCTTTTCTTCCTTTTCCTTTTACTATTTTCCCCTTTCGTAAATACTTTATGATAAAGGGTTCAAAACAAAAACACTTCAATTTACATAATGTAATATTACCACTTCTGCCGGGCGTCCCACTTGCGTGGTGCTGTGCATGTATAGTGGGCGTAAAGGTATTTATGTAGCGGGCGTAAAATTTCATGCTGGCCCGGCGGCAAAGTGCGCATGTGCGGAGGCCACTGGGCTGTAAGTGGCCACATTACGCCTGCTTCACGTACATGCAACATCGTACAAAAAATAATTTTTTTCTGAATGTTACATTCTCTGTCAAAGTAGATCACAAATTTTTTGAAACTTAGAATATGTAGATGTTTCCGTATTTTATTAAAAGAGCATAAAAAAATATAAATACAAAAAAAAATTTCGCAACTTTAGGTACAAATTAACAAAATTGAATTTTTGGTCATTTGTTTAAATATGATATTCTGAGGAATATATTTTTTTCTTACTTTCTTTAGAACTAAGGTCATTTAATGCCATAAACTTTACCCAACAAAAATTTAAACAAAAATATTTTTCATATACAAACATTATAAAAATAAAAAATTTGAATACTTCCAATTAACTTGCCCAATGCAATTGTGAGAAATGGTTTACATTTTTTTTTAATTTCGTGATGCCACAAAGAAACGTTTCAGTGCTATTCCCAAAAAATCTAATAATTTTGATTTTTCTTTGTCCCATAATAGTCAAAAGTTCGGAGATTGTATTTTTTTTGGCTTTTTTTTAAATAATGCGACTTTTTGCGACTTTTCGCGACTTTTTGAAAAAATCTCAAACTAATAGATTTTTTTTCGTTCTTTTCAGAACTTAGCTTTATCTAGTTTTGATTTTGATTACAATCAAACTTTTAAATTCACATTCAAACTATAAAAATGTGTACCATTTTAATTGAGAACATTAAAAATTATATAATTTCTCATTAAGCTTTTATTCTAAGAAATTTTTTTATTAATATTTTTTGAAATTGAATTGATTTTAGTTTGGCTCTTTGACGACTAATGCCTTAATATATAAATATAGTACGGAGTATACTTTAGATGCAGTATTTTTTTAAATTGAAATTTAAATTATTTTATTTTATTAATTTTTATACTATTTCAAATTCAATGACAGCCGTCAAACTCTATTCTCTATTCCCATGTTTCCCATTTTTTAAATAATTTTCTTTCCTCTGGTTTTAATAAATTTTCCCTTTTTTCATTCTATTGGCTAAAGTTTTAATTTACTAATAATTAGAACACAATTATATAATTCAGCTATTTTCGGTTGAAACTTTATTCTACTTGGTTAAAAATTCGACTATCTTGGTTGAAGATTCAATTATTTTGTCCAAAAGTAATCTTTCTGGTAAAAAAATTAACTTTTTGTTAAAAACCAACTTTTCTAGATAGAAACTTTCTCTTTTATATTGAAAAGTCCCTCTTTTATGGTGAATCTTTTTTTTCGAAATTTGTTTTTCTTGGTTAACAGATTTTTTTTATTCAAATTTGTCTGGTTTTTTAATGTCGTCTGTCTTGAAAAAAAGTTAAACTATTTGGTTGTAAATTCAACAGTTTCGTTAAAAATAAAACTTTTCTTAAAAATTCATCTATTTGGTCAAACATTTATACTTCCTGCTTTAAAAAAATCTATTTATTAAAAATTCAACTTTACAGGCTGATGATTGGACTATCTTATAAAAAATTCGTCTGTTTGTTTGAAAAATCGAAATATTTGAATGAAAATGGAACTGGCTTTGATACAGTTTTAGTATTTGATACTTGAAAAATCGAACATTTGGTTCAAAATTCAATTAGTCTGTTTAATGGTAATCTTTTCTGATCCAAAATTTCACTTTTTTCTTTAAAATTCACCTTTTAGGTACCTTATAGATTAAAATGTCATCTTTTCATGTTGAAAAAGTCACCATCTTTTACGATATTTTATTCAAAATGATTTTTGATATTTAAGGGAAAATTTCAAAAATATACGGTTATGTGAAATTCAACCTCTATTTCTGAAAAAAAACACCAATTCTTTCTCTAATATTCTATAGTTTTGAATCTAATTTAGATGTACGAATTTTCTTTTTTAATTCTGGTGAATTTAAACCTCAAATTTTTGAATTTATTGAAAAACCCCGGTTTAAAATTGAAAAAGAAACAAATTTATATTTTTTCCTTTTTTTATGGTTCTATATAAACCTGGTTCGCTTTACAACTTTTTTTATGGTTGACTATTAATAGTTTAAAAAAATTCCCACACGGACTAATATTTTACATACAAAGTTTTTTCCGATCGCACAGTATCTTCGGTTCGTTGGTTGAATTTGAAAATTTCATTTTAAACAATTTTTAAAAATTTTTCTTTTGTTTCCGAAATTTCATCTAATTTCGTATATATATGACTATTACTAGTAAGCACTAAAACATTATTAGTTTTTCTTTTGAAAATTTTGGAATAACATTTTTAGTTTAAAACCTATTAAAATGGCGAAAGAAATAAAAAATTTCAAATATCTTAAATGCGGCACATTCAACTATTCCAAAAATGTTTGCATGTGGCACAATTTTAGAGAAAAACTTGTTTTTTGCACGTTTTCAAACAAATCTAAATTTAGCCAAATTTTTTTTTTAATTTTTGATTTTTTTTAGTATTTTTCACTACTAATAAACTTATCTTAAATATATTTGTTTAATAATTACAATTATAAATACTAAAAGGAACATTTATTTTATGTTTCAGGTACGTATGCTACATACAGTGGATTGTTGTCTATTTCAAAAAAGAATATGGTGATCGTATTGGTATGTAAAAAGTGGTACTGGACAATATTTAAAATCCCTGAAAGCAGCATTTTTAATTTGAACTAAGTTTTGTCAACCGATTTTTTAAATAAAAAATCAGAAGTCTGCTACTCATGTCGAAAACCTGGAAATATTAGGAAAATTTAATATGCCCTGGAAAACTCTGGAAATTTCAGTGAATATTTTTTAAGGGAATAAACTTGAAAATTGTATCTTAATTGAAAAAAGATGTAGAAATATTAATCTTTTTAGTACAAAATTCATCTTTTTGGTTAAAATTGTTATTATTTTTTTTTATTTTTTTTATTTCAAATTAATTCTGTTTATCGGGATTAGAACTATTACATGTTTAGTTGGCAAAAATGTAATTTGATTAAAATTCGTGATTTTGGTTCAAAATTTATTTTTCTTATTTAAAAATATAATCATTTGGATAAAAATGTAATTATTTTGGTAGGAAATTGTACTATTTAAAAAATGTGTTTTTTAAAATTAAAATCCAACTTTTCCTTTTTTTAATTAAACTCTTTTAGTTGTAAATTCAACAGATTCGATTATTTAAAATAACTGATTTATTCAGTGAATCAAATTGACTGATTTGAGATGTCACTTTTGACATATTTGGCTATCTTCGAATCCGCATTATTTGAATCAGTCAAAAATGACCTGGCAGGAGTCACTGTTGACTGATTAAAATCTAGAGTATCCTAATTTTAGTCGCAAACCCATTTTTTTTTAATTAAAATTATTTTTTACAGTTGTAACTTAATTTTTTCAATTGAAAATTTAACTATTACATGTTTAGTTCAAATTTATTTTCTTTGTTTGTAAATTCAGCTATTTGGCTGAACATTCTTGTTTTTTTTAATTATTCTTTTTTGGCAGAAAATTAGTCTTGTTGGTTGAAAAACAATCATTTTGGTAGAAAATTGAACTATTAGAATGAAAAATCTTTAGAAAATTAAAATATTTCTTTGAAAATGTATATATTTAGTTGTAAATTGATTTTTTCTGGTATGAAATTGAAGATATTTGTTAAAAAGTTATCTTTTTGTTCACAAATTCATTTCTTAGATTGAAAATTAATTATTTTTATTGAAAATTTTACTATTCCATGTTTCGTTGAAAATTTATCATCGTTAGTTGAAAATCAGACTCTTTTTATAGAAATATTATCTTCTTAGTTTTAAATTCACCGTCTTGGTTAAAAATTTTATTATTTCGCTGAAAATCTATTTTATTTTGTTAAGAATTAATTTTTTCTGAAAATTTAACTATTATATTTGAAGTCGAAAATGTAGCTATTTCAGGTGAAAATTCAACTATTTTGTTGAAAATTTGTTTTTTCTTTTATTGAGTTTTTTCTGACTGAAAATTTAAGTTCTCAATTTTTATTCGAAAATTTATCTACTTAAGTTAAAAATTTTATTTAAAATTCTTTCTTTTTTTCTTTCAAAAATTATTTTCGTAAATTAATGTTTAACAATTCTATTTTTAGGAACAAATGTGTGTCTTTTCTAGTTAAAAATAATTTTCTTTTTAAGATTCATACCTTTAGTAAAAAATTCATTTTCTCTCTTGAAAATGTTAATTATTTGTAAAAAATTTGACTTTTAGTTATAAATTAATTTTTGTAGCTGAAAAAAATATTCCACTTTTGCTTAACAATATCCGGCTTTTAGTTAAAGATTAATTTAATTGGTTGAAACTCGTATTTTGTGCTTTGTAAATTCAATAATTTTGTTAGTTGGCTAAAAAATCTGTTTGGTTGAAAACTTATCCTTTTCTGTTTAAAACTCATCCATTTGATTGAAAACTCATACATTTTACGCATGTCTGACGTAATTTGTGGATGACCCCTTAAAAAATTCTGTAAGACTCTTGTTAATAAAAGTGTTTGAAATATTTTATTTAGAAGCAAAAATTCGTTTTACATTAACTCTTCGAATCGGCTAAGTGTATTTTTCTTTTTATATCTAAAAAAAAAAGATAACGATCAGGGAAAATGAAAAATTTTCCAGAGAAAATTCAGGGAAATTCAAAATTGAGTTTTTATAGAAACCCTGTAATATTGGCCCGAAAAGTGAGTGAACATCCTTAGAAGTAAAGAATAAATTTTAGTATACCTATCATTCAGCGAAATAATAAATTTAAAATTGTATCTTCATGAAATCCCCAGTTGATTTGGGGTTTTGGAAAGGATTGAGAGGAAATTCTGAAACGGAAGACTGGAAGCAGATAAACCGAACGAGAGAAGCTGAATGAGATACGACTGGCCAGATAGAGAGGAAACTAGTAGGAAAAGGGGCGAAGGGAATCTAGACTCCTTGACGAAACTTTAGCGGTATCAGAGAGAGCAAATAAATTTATGGGTAAAGTTAAGAGCATTGCAAGCTGAGCACTGCAGTGTGTTGCTTGGGGCGCTTTTATTTTTCATTTCTTTCTTGTTTTACCTCCTCTTTCTCTCTTTCTCCTTCCCTCTATCTCTTTCTCTTTATGTTTCTTTTTCCCTTTTTTCTCTTTCTCTCTTCCTCTCTCTACTCCTACTTTACCTTTTTTTCCCCTCTCGTATGGCAAATTGGGTTATGCATGCATGCTACTCTTTTTATTTTCACTTTTTCTGTTGGGCTAATTAACCGCGCTTTCTTTCCCAAGCGTGCATTGTGAGTCGCTTCATAGCACTCGTAATTTTCGCTGATAGCAAGAAAAGATTGAGGCGATTTAAAATTTTCTATACGAAAATTCACAAGAAGTGACAAGCTTTTCTGTCAACTGAGATATTTAAATAGGCAATTTATTTCACCTTTGGATCTCAAGTATTCCAAACTTCAATTTTGATTCAATTGAAAATCAGGGTGATTACAGCAATAATTTTTAAAAAATCGTATGGAAAATGCAAGAATGTTGAGAAAAAGTTTGGTAAAACATGGATTTGCTCCCTGTCAAAATACATTTTTTTAAAGAGATAACTTCTTATGGCACGGTATGAACTCGCAAAAATGGGTAACAGTGAAGGTAACACTTCGAGGGTAACGCTTCCTCTCCTCTATCTCTCCTTCACTTTCCCCACTGAATGACGCTTTCAATTTCTTTTCCTCTCTATTTCTTCTCGCTTCTTCCACTTCTCTCTCTCTCTCTCTCACCACTATCTCTCGTCTTCTCTCTCCCTTGTCCTCTCTCTCCAGCGTTCTCCCCCCCCTCTCCCTCGCTCTCTTTCTACCATCTTTCGCTCTTATACTCATAGTCAGACTCTGAAAGTATTAGCACTGTATAGCAGCATACATACAGTGCTATACTTTCAGAGTATGAGTGTGAGTATCAGAGCGAAGGATGGAGAGAAAGAGAGCAAGTGAGGGAGAGAGAGAGAGATGTACACATGTGCACATGAGAGTACACATGATAACTGCTTTCAATGTAATTATTTATTCATTTCGAACCTAATCTCAAATCTTCTAATTAATTCGAGTAATATTTCAACTATTCTTTTTATTTTGTCCCCGGGCAGAAACCCTTACTATTGCAGTCAGGTGTCCGCCCGTCCTAGTTTTTTTTAGAACGTGGGGTAGTGAAGAGAATTAAGGGAAAATAAGCGGAGGGAAAGTAGGTGAAGGAGAGGCAATGAGGGAAGTGAAAGTACGGGAAATGAGGCAGGGGATATGGTAGATTTGGGGAACTGAGGGAAGGGGAAGAGGTGCAAGTGATGGGTAATGGGGTAATGAGAGACGGTCAAGTAGGGAAAGTGAGGGGAAATGAAGGAAGGGTAAGTAGAAGAAGTCGATAAAACTAAGGAATAGGTTTTAAGTAATGTAAGGAAAATAGAAGGAGTGAGGTAGTAAGGACGAACGAGAGTATCTAATGTACAGGGAGTAGAGGAAGTAAGGGTAAATAAAGAAAGGAAAATTAGGTGAAGTATGGTAAATGAGAAGAGTGGAAGTAGGGAAATTAGAGAACCACGGCGAGTAGAAGAGAATTAGAAACTTGATCAAAAATCAGGAGAGGAGAAGTAGGGATGTTTGGCAAATGAAGAGGAAGTAGGGGAAGCAAGGAGAAGTTATGGCATTGGATGTAGGGAAAATGAGGAAAGGGAAAGCAGTGGGAGTAGGGGAAATGAGAGGATATGAAGTATAAGATGTGATAGTAAATGTGGTGATTGGATGGAGGACAAGTAAGAGGAAATAAGGGATGAGAAATAAGGTGAAGTAGGAAAAAGTATGGAAGGGCATTACAGAAGGTTAGGGGGAGTCAGGAAGGGTAAGTAGGACAAGTGATGACAAAAGAAAGGCGGTGAAGTGGGGTAGGTGAGGGGAAGTAATTAACAGGGGATTGGACCAAGTAAGTAAGGTAAATGTGTATAGGTCGAGTACATGAAGTAAGAGGATTCAGGGGAAAACAAGGAAAGTTAAAAGAGGGGTAGTAACGAACGGAGTGGAAATCAGGAGAGGGTAGATAGGAGATATAAGTGGAAATAAGGGAATGGGACATAAGGAAAAATAGTGGAGAAGGAGCAAAAATAAATGGCAACAAGGTAAACAATGAATGGAAAGTAGATGAAATATAGAAAATAAGGACAGTGGAAGTGGATGAAATAGGGTAAGAAAGGGAGTCGGGTAGTAAGGGAAAATGAGTTTGTAGAAGTTGGGCACAGAGGGGAAATTAGGGTTTTAATTTATTTGGAAATAAGGGAAATTAGAGGAAGAGGAGTAAGGGAAGTAAGGGAGGCTAAGGGAAGTAAGCGAAAGAAGATTTAGAGGTAAAGACGGGAAATAAAAGAAGGGTGTAGTAGTAGGGGAAATGCGCGAGGGGTTAAACATCAGTGAGGGCAAATGAGATAGGGGAATTAGGTAAATTGATGGGAAATATGTGGCAGGAGATGTGAGTGGAAACAAAGAGGAGAAATAAGACGTAATGAAGGGATGGTAAGTAGGGAAAGGGAGTGGAGGTGAATTGGGGAGAAATGAGAGAAGAGGCAGTATGGGAAATGATGAGAAATGAAGGAAGCGGAAGTAGGGGAAGTAAGGATAAATAAAGGAAGGTAAATTAGGTGACGAAGAAAATAATAAATAAAATATTCATTTTGGACAAATAAAACCAGAAATTCTCGTAAGAAATGAGCATTTTCACTTTGAGACCGAAAATTTCTATAAAAAAAATTATAACTTGAATTGGAATGTGGAATTTTGGATATGGAGTGTAATGCTTAGAAAGAATTTTAATTCTGATTTAGTGGAAAGAAATATGAAAAAAATCTCTTTTCCAAGCTAGAATTGGCCACTATTCAAGACTTACTTCATCTAAAGTTTGGAAATATATTTCTGAATTATAATATAAATTTTTGTAAATAAATATACTTTGATTTAGAACAAGGAATTTTTTGAAATAAATAGATTTTTAACTTGTACTAATGAAATTCAAAATAATTTATTTTTAATCTGATTTAGAAAAAGGGAATTTTTCAAAATTTCAGCTCAAATTCAGGACTATAATTTTTCTACAATAGTCTCTGTTCCAAGTCAATATTTTTTTTCTAAATTCCATGTCCCAAATAATCAAACATCTTCTGAATCCTTTTAAACATAATGAAATCTCGTTAAGTCATTAGATCCAATTTGGAATCATTCAAACCTTTTAAATTTACCTGGAATTTTAAATCATCCATCGCGTAGAAACCCTGAATATTAGTAAAATTGTATAAGTTGAAGAGTTTTAACTAAATTTTTTATCCATGTTTTATTTCAAGGATGCGGGAATATCAAAATCGGTACAAGAAGTAAAAGAAATAAAGATTTTTATCTATTTACTTCATTTTTTATTTTTCTCATTGCAAAATATAATTTTTCATTTAAAATTCGTTAAAAATATTTAAAGTAGTGACATACCTCATTTAACATCAGACACATAATTATTGAATTGATAACCATAAGACATTAATATAAAAGAGATTGTATAAGAAAAATCAGACTGGCGGTCAAATCGCCAAATCGGAAAAACCCAGAAAAAATCCAGAAATTTTGGGTTTCCATGACAAAATTTATTTTTTTCAACTTTACCTGCTTTTTATTGTTAGTTCAAGAATCAGAGAGACGATAATCTGTTTAAGTCGATAATTGTTTAAGTTATTTAAATGATATTTCTACGAGTTAACATTTTTTTCTTGAATAGTTTAAAAGTTATCAGAATTCTCCATAAAATCAACCAGGGAATCTAATAAAAATTTGTTAGAAGGTTGATATTATACTAAAAGGTTGGGAAAATTCGAAGACATCTTATCTTCAGAAAAATAATAATAGAAATCAAATATGAATTTAATGCATTTCCAGTATGAAATTATATTTTTCTGAAAATAGATCTTTTCACTTCGATCCACTGGGAATCGAACCTCAGAACTGCAGATTGCCGATCCGGTACTTTTCGAATTAAGCTATTAGAGAGATCAAAAGAAAAATACTTTTTTCTGGAATATACGCTTTTTTAAACCAGGTGTTACATTTATGATACGATTAAATTAAAGGAATCTGTATTATCACCAGAGGTAGTTACTATCGAAACAAGATCTTTATTTCAGAAAAATATAATTTTAAAATTATAAAAATTTATTTTCCGTCTAGTCAAAAATCACGCTAAGTATTTTCTTTCATTTGAAGAGATCATCAGAAGATCTTTTTTCAGAAAAATATAATTTCAAATTTTTTTACATCTAGTCAAGAATGATCTGAAATATTTTCTATTATTTGAAGAGTTGACTTACTCGATAGATTTGATTTATATTTTCACTTATTGTGGAATAGCATATACACTGATCGGTAGAAACTACCTCTGATGATAATACAGATTCCTTTAAATCTCCACTATAATAAAATCGCCAATTTCCTAAGTTCGTTTGGAACAAATTACAAAGAAATCCAGGGAAAACTGGGAATTTCGAATTGGGTGATCACTAGATGTCCTGTTTTCGCATTCCACTAATAATTTGATTTTGTTTTATAATTTCCTGTAATTCAATATACACGTACTCTGAATTTGAGTAGGGGGCATATTTCGGGCTGAGGATTGGCAGGCGGGACACCTGGAAGATAACCAAACACACCTGCTACTCTAGCGCCACTTTCAGTAAGTGCTCTGTTTACATGTGGTATGCGATCTAAATTTCGGGAAACTACGTATCCCTCTGCATCACATACGGCGTCGACATAACCATTAACGTCCCTTCCAACCAGGAGACGACCCCTTACAACTGCATTGAAATTTCCTTCGATTAGATGTAATTCATTATTTTCGCAGTAGTAAAGATCAGGAAGCTCTGCGGCTGGAATTACAACTGACGTGAGTGTTATAAGTAAGGACTGGAGCCGCGGAGGGGGACGTGGAGGTTGTTGTTCACGTATGGAACGCAGCGGTCTACCAGGACAAACTAGAAAAAAAATTTTTAATTAGAATTTATGGACAATTTTATGATTTTAAAATTACATTTTTTCTAACAAAAAAATTTTCTCTCTTCGCTCCACTGGGAATCGAACACAGAACTTCCGAATGCCGGTCGGGTGCCTTGCCATTACGCTATGGGAGAGATCGAAAGACGAATCTCAGTTAGAAATACGCGCTATCTGAAGCCAGGTGTTAAATTTATAATACTAGGAATTTAAAGGAATCTGTATTATCATCAGAAATAGTTACCATCAATCAGTGTAGATATCATTCCACAATCAGTAAAAATAGATATCAATACTATCGATCGAGTCAACTCTTTAAATAAAAAAAATACTTAACGGCATTTCTGACGAGATTGAAAATAAATTTGTCACGAATTATACAATTCTCGAATAATAAAATTCCTAAATTAGAATATTCCCTGATAATCCCAAATTGCAAAATTCAAAACTAATGAAACTCACAAATTCCTGAA
>JAWWLR010000158.1:52613441-52624651 GCA_035041075.1 Acraspis erinacei | reverse complement strand
GTAGATATACCATCTCGCGACATTATTAAATCCGAGAAGATGAAAGTTAAAGTCTTTCTTTCTTTATCCTTATATATTACAAGAATATTAAATTTACATGATGATAGGGACAGTGAAGCCCTATCCCCTTATCGAAGAATAAGTTACTTAACTATGAAGAGGAAAATTGAAATAGAAAAAAGACTTTACGGATGAAATAATTTTATTTTCACTTTTCAGGTCAATAAGCTTTTGAAAATTTACTTCTAGTTAGTTAGGTCATTAATCAAAGGAAAAAAATTACATTGTAAAAATTCTAATATTCTTTGTATTTTTTTATTAAAAATAAAATAGTTTATAGGATTTCTAAAAGAATTTTTTTGAATAAAAATGGATTTTCTCTTAAATCTAATTCTACACATGAGTAATCTCCTTTCTAAACATTTCCCAGTAGATCAAGCCGAGTTTAATCGGCCGGGCTGACAAAAGCCATAGTCATACTACTTAGAATCGTACATAACATACGTTCTATCCAGTTTTCTCAGGAACAATCTGATTCGCGAAACAAATATTTGTACAACACTTCGTTTTTGTTAGCAATAAAAATAATTTAAAACAAAATACGTAACTTTTTAACCAAGTGGTGTTATTTTGAACAATGAAGATAAATTTTCTAGGAGAAAAGACAAATTTTAAAGAAAATACATCAATTTTTAATTAAGTAGTTTAATTAGAAACGAAGAGAATTAATTCCTTACAAAAAAACAAATTCATAATAAATTATATAATTTTTTATTTTAATTTTAGTTTTAACTTTAATTTTTTTACCCTTCTAAACATTTATAACCAAATATAGTTACACTTTTAACTAAAAGATTAATATTCTACCAAAAAAAAATTTTTAATAATGTACATCAACTTTCAACTAAACAATTTAATTTTGTTGAAAAATGGTCTTCAATAAGGAAAGAATAATTTTCAACATAAATCAACTTTGAACTAAAATAGTTAACTTTTCTAACAAATATTCAAACTTTCGTGCCAAAAATGCGAATTTTCTACAAAACAGTTGAATTTCCAACAAAAAGTTAATTTTTCCATCTGACACAGAATAATTTTGAATCAGACAGTTGCGTTTCAAATAAAAAAAGGTCTAATTTCTACAGAAATAGATTAATTTTAAAACCAAGAAGATCAATTTTAACGCAAAAATGACGAATGCTTAATAAAAGTAAATTTCTATTAAATCAATGAATTTTGAAGTCAAAAAGACAAATTAGTGAACAAAATAGTTGACTTTTTTAAGCAAAAAAATATGACTTTAGAAAAAGAATTCATTTTTTCAAAATTTGAAATAAACGTTAAATTTCACTTTTAATAATTAAAAAATATTAATATAAAAACCTGGAAATTTGGCTTAAAAATACTTTTTCCCATTAAAGAGTTTTTCATTTCAGACTATCAACTTTTAGATTAGGATTACACATAAGTTTAATATTTGAAAAAATTGTCACATCATTTTAACCAAATTTTTTGAAATATGTATTTCCACTATTTTCTATTTCTTTAGTGAGTTTGAGGCCTGAGATGTGCTTATTTCACAACTCACTTTTTTGGAATTTTGTTCCTAACATTAAAAATATAAGAAATTTTCAAATTCATTATCAAACAAGTTTTTAAATAAAAATTTCTAAAAATTCTTGAAACGTAACCAATAATTTTAAATTGCAATTTTTTGAAATTAAATAATTAAAAATTAAGAACTGTTAAATTTTAATCATTTGCAATTCGAATCGATTAAAATTCGACCATTTGAAGTTAAAAACTAAATGGAATGTTTCAAGGTCAAAGCTTCTGACATTTTAGAATTTTAAATTGTTATTGCATCCAAAAATTATAATTTAGCGTCAAAAATTATGGGAAAATTAGTTAAGATTAGAAAAAAATGTTAAGAAAAAAAAGTTCGCCATCATTTTCTCCGTTCAAAATGAAAGTTTTTTTATTTTAAACTTTTAACATTAGATTACTCTATAAAAACCTTTCAAAGTAAAAAGTAATTTGACAGATCATCTCATTTTATCTATATCAATATTCAAAAACACAAGTTTAAACTACTTAATTTTAAATAAATTATTTTTTCTAAAACTTAATTTAAAATTATCATTCATTTTTAAAATTGTCAAAATAGTCTTGAATTTTAAATTCATTTTTTTAAATTTTCAACAAAACATTGGACACTTTTAATATATAGCATTAAAAAATTATGAAAATTAAAAATTGTTAAACAAGATTTCTATATAATAATTCTATGTTTTAATTAATATTAAATAATATATAATTAATAAATAATTAAATTTGTAATGCATAGTCTTATTATTTTTTAAACTGGAACTTAAGAAATTATTGGCTTAATTTTTTATTGTTTTAAATTTATTTCTGGATGCATTGACTTGAAAATCCTTTAAACTCATAATTGTGGCACTATTAAATCTTTTAATGTGATATTCGATGATTTAAATAAAATTTGCTCTTTTGACAGGTTTAATAATGAAAACGTCCTAATGTTTTTTGTATTAAAAATTTAAACTACAACAATGCGAAATTTGAAATTCGAAACCTCTAAAAATAAGGAAATTTTAAGCCACAGATTTAAGAACTTAAGTTTTTTGATAAAAAACTTTTGTTTTAAGGCCGTAGAAATGAAACTGATATAGAAAAGAATATTTACAAATATAGTAAATTTAAAAGTTATTGAATAGATTTTTTACTGAAAATTTCGATTTCTTTAAAAAAATCATTGTTTTTTCCATCGCTTAAAATTGAATGAAATCAATAAAAAGTTAAAAATATGTTTTTAAATCATACTATATTTTATTGCATGAAACGAGATCCTTCTTTCTGACCATTTTCAATGTCTGTCTATGTCTTTCATGTTATTTTTTGTTCTTCTTCGCTTTTCTTCACAACTAAAGAAGTATTTCTTTTTCCTCGACTGTCAAAAGGAGAAAGGAAACCTGAACGATTCTAGCAGCCAGGAAAACGTGAGACAAGTAGTTTTCAAGTAAGGATGAGTGCGAACTTCAAACCCTTTTCTGCAAATATTCATAAGATTTTTATCTTAGAAATAGAGAAACAGTTTTTAAATTGGTTTTACTGTTCTTCACTGTTATTCTCATTAAGGGAATACAAATAATAAGAAAAATCTTTCTAGCATAAGCGACCCTAATGTCCTTGGTTTATATTGATCCAATCGTTAATGTTAAGGAGGCTGTGATAATCATATTTATTTTTCTTTATTCTTAAACATAAATATGCCTCTGATATCTTCCCCAACATCAAGAATTGCATAAATATAAACTAGGACATCAAGGATACTCTCGCTAGGAAGCATGTTCTTATTAATTATTTTATTTACAATGTTGAGAAGAACAGTGAGATCTTCAAACGTTTCAAGAAGCAACTTTTTTAAAATCGTTGGGTTCAGTCACCAAATAAATTTGTTCTGTAGAGTTAAAAACCAGTTTAGTTGTTATCTGTTTTCTAACAAATATTTTGTCAAACGTTAGAGAAATTTTAAATTATTATTTCACACGAAGTAGAACTGTTCCTAAACATAACTACCTTGAATATTCTTAAACATGAACATAAATGTGACACCTCCCTCAACATTCAGATTTTGATCAATGCAAACTATGACATCTGGAATACTTACGCTAGATAGGACTCTTTTAATATTATATTATCCATGATGTTCTGGTTCAAACTGAACCAATTCTTGATTTTAATGTAGATGTCACAGTCATATTCATTTATAATTATTCTTAAACATAAATGTGACTTTACATCAGGAACACTTACGCTAGGAATATTTCTTTATTTATTGTGTGTTCTTAAAATGTTGGGTTTTTGTACCAAATAAAATTGCTCGATACCGTTGAATAAGAATTTCCTTATTAACTCTCATTCCCATAATGAGAAGAACAGTGTCCTCCTAAGACGTTGCAGGAGCACTCTATTCTCATCAGGGGAATAACCATTATTAAGAAAATCCTTCCTAGCGGGAGCATCCCTGATGTCCTGCTTCACATTGATCCAATCCTTGATGTTCATGAAGTTGTAACAGTCATATTCATTTATAATTATACTGAAAAATAAAAGTGACTGTACATCTTCCCTAACATCAATAACTGGGTTAATAGAAATCATGAAATCAGGATTACTTACACTAGGAGGATTTCCGTATTTATTGTAATTCTCCTAATGAGGATAACAGTGTGTTCTTAAAATGTTGGCTTCTTGTACCGAATAAAATTTCCCGATACCGTTTAACAAGGATTTCCTTATTAACTCTCATTCTCATAATTAGAAGAACAGTGTCTTCCTAGAACGTTGCAAGAGCACTCTATTCTCATCAGGGGAATAATAAGTATTAAGGAAACCCTTCCTAGCGAGAAGAACACATTTCGCATGATCATTAGAATGAAAATTAATTCAAAATTCTTCTTATAGTAAGCATTTCTGATATCCTCGTTTGCATTAATGTGGTCTCTAATATGAGGATTGTCTTATTATGATGAGGAGGACAGTTTGTTAGTAAAACCTTTCAATAAAACACTGTTCTCCTCCTCAGGAGAATGATAATTAATAATAAATTACTTCCTAGCCTAAGTATTCCTAAAGTTCTGGTTTGCATTGATATAATCCTTAATTCTGAGGAAAATGTTACAGTGCAATTTATGGATCGTCCATATTCTATTTTAACACCTTAGGGGGTGGGGGTGTCATAAAAGCAACTTTTGGGAAACGGGGGTGTTTTTGTATTAAATTAATCTTTGTGTTTAAAAATTCGTATTTTTTCTTCAAAAATTCAACTTTTTGTTTAAAAATTAGTCTTCTGGGTTCAAAATTTAACAACCAGGTTTTAAATTTGAATTAATGTCTTTAAAGTCAAAAAACAATCCTCTCGTTTTTTTTAATTAAACTTTTTGATTGAGAATTTTGAAGATTATGTGTTTATGTTTTTGGGTTAAAATTCATGTATTTTGTTAAGAATTGTATTTTTTGTAGTAAGTTAATCTTTTTGTTAAAAAATGAATCTCTTTTAGTTGAAAATTGAACTTTTTGCTTGAAAATCCTTGATTTGGATGCAAATTTGTATTTTTTGTAGAAAATTAATCTTTTTGTGTAAAAATTTATATTATTAGTTGAAAATTCAACTTTTTGGGTGAGAATTCTTCAATTTTATTTCTAAAAATGTTGTAATTTAATCTTTTTTTACAAATTTATGTTTTTAGTTGAAACTTCAAATGGTTGGTTAAGAATTCTTGAATTTGATTGAAAATTCGATTGTTTTGGTAGTAAATTAATCTTTTGGTTTAAAAATTCAACTGCTTGTTTAAAGATTCATCTTTTTGATTAAATATTTAAAAAATGGTTCAGAGAGTTGAAGTGCTTTCTTAAAAATTGAAAAAAAGGCTTTCTTTTTTTTTAAATTCAACTTTTTATTTGAGAATTCTTGAGCTTGATTAAAAATGCGTTTTTTTTTCTTTTTTGTAGTAAATTAATATTTTTGTTTAAAAATTAATCTTTTTTAGTTCAAAATTAATCTTTTTGTGTAAAAGTTTATATTATTACTTGAAACTTAAACTTGTTGGTTGAGTTTCCTTGAATTTTATTTAAATTTTTTTTTAATAAGTTAATTTTTTTCCAAAATTGATGATTTTAGTTAAAAATTCAACTTTTTGGATGAGAGTTCATGAATTTGATTAAAAATTCGTTTTTTTGTAGTAAATTACTCTTTTTGTTTAAAAATTCTATTTCCATTGAAAAATTAGAAACTCGGTTTTCAAGTTGAACTAATTTCTTAAAAATGATAAAAAGTTTTTTTATTTTTAATTCAACTTTCTCATGGAGAATTCTTGAATTTGATTGAAAATTCGTTGTTTTTTTTTGTAGTAAGTTAATCTTGTTGTTCCAAAATTCATGTTTTTAGTTATAAATTCAACTTGTTGGTGGAGAATTCTTGAATTTGATTGAAAATTCATTTTTTTCTAGTAAATTAATCTTTTTGTTAAAAAATTCATGTTTTTTATTTAAAAATTCAACCTTTTGTTTAAAAATTCATATTTTTGATTAAGAGTTTAACAACTATGTTTTACAGTTGAACTGTTCGCTTAAAAATTGAAAAAATGACTTTCTTTCTTAAAAATTTAACTTTTTGTTCGAGAATTCTTGAATTTTTTTGAAAATTCGATTTTTTGGTAGTAAATTAATATTTTTGTTTTAAAATTTATCTTTTTTAGTTGAGAATCCAACTTTTGTTTAAAAATTCATCTCTTTGTTAAGAATTTAACAACTCGGTTTTAAAGTTAAACTAATTTGTCGATAAAGCATTTGTTTGGCTGGTGATTCAAAATTTTAGTTAAAACTTCATCTTTTAACTTGGAAATTCAACTGTTTCCGAAAATGTATTTGATATTTTGTTTACATTTGTGAAAATTATGTAACTTTCTGAAAATAGTAACCATACATTTTGTAACAATACAATTGATTTTTCTTCAAATTTTTAAGATCTTTGAACGAAAAGTACAGAAAATAGGAGTTTTTGAGTATTTCATAAGGCGCTATTTTGGATTTTTCCCAATTTTGACTTTCATGCATCAGTAAATATATTTTTTACAAATACTGTAAGCCTTTTAATCGACATCTGGAAAGTTTTCACGTAGAAACAAAGAAATAATAAATTTGGAAAAAAATGTTTGGTGCCATTTTTAATTTTACGAGATTTTATTATTAACTGTGGAAGTTCTAATTATGATTCAAATATAGGGATCCCCCATTTTGTACATTTTGAAGAAAAAAACTTTACGCGTAGGTATATTATTTTGTCATAGCCTGAAGATCATAATTGTACAGACCCAGAGGATTCCAATGAAATATACCAAACTTAACTGCATTCAAAATTTCACTTTATTTTTTCCCATGTTCAAAAACTTTAAGCGTTTTGGGCCACAGGTTAATATTAACCGATTTCACGCAAATTTGGTGGAATAATTTTTATGCCGTTCAAAAAAAAATAGGGGAGTGAGACCAAGAAGAATCCAAAATCGAAAAATAAGGACCACCCTACTGTACATCTTCCTCAACATCAAGGATTTGATCAACGTAAACCAGGACGGCATCTTCAATGAGGAGGAGAGCGTGTTACTAAAATTGTTGGGTTTTTCATCAAATAAATTGGTCCAATAAAGTTCAACAAAATTTTAGTTATCTTATTTTTCCTAAGCATTGGTGTTCGGACATTGAAATATTGAATAAGGGTATATATTTTTTTCTTTGTGAATTTTTTTTCAGTTAGTCATTACAGCTATCTGCAAAATCAAAAATCATCTTAAATTGTGCGGCAGGAATAAATTGGATCCACACACTAATTTAAAATTCTTTTCTGAGAGGCTTAAGGCAAGTAATCCAATATGTTTAGCAAGAAAAACAGTTTTCATTTTCGCGGATTTCGTTATCAAGCTTCAACTTTTCGCATTTCAACAAACGAGAAATACACTCACGGGTTCTAATAATACCTTAGAGGGCTTAGCAGTCTATCGGGAAATCTGATGTTCTGAAACAAGAATAAGAAAGATCTGCATTAATTTAAATGCAGATTTAATACCGTTTTTTTTTCAGTTTCATTCATATTATATTATAGTATTATATTTTAAATGTTAAGCATGATTATTTTAAAGGTTCTTTGCTTTTTAATATTTTCTAAATTATTTAAGTTTCATTTTTTCTATTTTTATTAGCATTGCTTTTAAAAACTAAAAAATACTTATTTCTTAAAACTTACTTTCTGAAAATTTACGGTTAAAATTACTTCAATCTAAAGGTCCGAAAACCAGGAATTATTTTATTGATTTTGTATCTCGAATTTCTTACAACTATTTTAAAATAAAAAACAAAATATGTTGCGAATTCCTTGGAAAAAATTGAGAGATATTTTTGTAGAAATTGTTACCAGAAAAAAATGTTCCTCTTTTGACATTTTTTACATATCTCGCGTCGACTTCGAAAAAACCCAAAACTTTTTTTTTAAACGCCCAGGTTTTTATAACTTTTAATTCTTTACTCTTATAGCGTCAACTTTGACAAAATTATGTTGCTTTATGTATAACCAATAAAGAAATATTGAGCAAGTATAGATACTGTATTATTAATAAGTATACTTTCATAAATAGCAGTCTAGCATTTTTCAATGATTCTGGACATCCAACTTTTTTTTAAATGTTAATTAAATCAAAACAAACTGAATTATAGACTATGGGTGGCAGTGTCAATTTTATAGGAAAATATTGCAAAGAAACCGTCAAATCGATGTTTTCGAAAAATTGGAATAACTCTGGAAATATGGAAATATTCAAAAAAATTTAAACTTTATAAACTCATTGTAGTCGTATGTCTCCTGAGTGATTTTCTTAATTGCTTAGACATTTTTCAATTTTTCAACTTAATTCTGCCCTAGGGTCCAACTTGGTGCAAGAGGTCGCAAGATTTTAAAATTGTGTAAATATTTATAAATATTTAGAAAATCATTGTTTATCATAGTTTGATCATTTTAAGTAATATAGAGACAAATTTCTGATACGATTTGAATATTTTAGGGAAATGCTATGGAGACTTGACTTTCGAATGAGCTGATGAAATTAGAAAATGTTTAATTATTTCCAGCATTATTTTAATTTTTTTAAGAGATCGAAATTTTTAGTTTTTTTATACTTTTTTCAAATTAAATTTATAATTTACCTTCAACTTGGGTTCATTAGATGGAGGTGGATTACCGCCGATGACAAGCGGATTACTTAAGATTACAAATAAATAAACTAGGGTCATAGTGTATTAGTCAAAATACTCAGGATTACAATTGTATTACCTAGGAGGAAAAGTCGATTGCCAGAACAGGTAAATGAGAAACAGATTACTCCAGATGACAAGTAGATTACAATACATTTATCAACTTAAAATTCATTCTTTGGATTACAACTGATTTTTCTGCTTACTGTTGATTAATCAGGTTACTCCTGATTACAATTGGATTACGAAGGGTTACAAGTATATTCCCCATGGGTACATATGAATACAAGAGTATTAACTACATTGTTAAAAAAATTTGGAAGTCATGACAATTGCGGATTTCACGGACTTCAAAGAAATGAAGGAATTCTCGAAATGTATGGAATTCACGGAATCCAAGGAATTTACGTAATAAATAAAATTCGCAAAAGTCACGGATTTCAAGGAATTCACGAAATAGATAATTCACAGAATTCACGAAATTCAAGAAATGCACGGAATGCATGACATTCAAGGAATTCATTAAACTCACAGATTTCGCGGAATTCAAGGAATTAAAGAAATTCGCAAAATTTAGGGCAGTCATGATATCCATGGAATTAATGGAATTCCAAAAATTGAGGGAATTAATGGAATTCCAAAAATTGAGGGAATTAATGGAATTCAAGTAATTTGTGGAATTCATGAAATTCACGGAATTCATGGCATTTGTGGACTTCCCGGAAATGAAGGAATTCATGAAATATATAGAATTCGCGGAATACACGGAATCCTAGAAATTTATGTAATTTATAAAATTCACAAAAGTCACGGAATTCAAGGAATTCGCGAAATTGATGCAATTCACTGACTTTATGGAATTCAAGTAATTGACGGAATTCTTGAAATTCAAGGAATTTATTAAAATCACGGAATTCAGGGAATTAAAGGAATTCGCGAAATTAACTGCATTCCTAAAAAAATTCGCGGAATTAATGGAATTCAACGAATTCATGCAATTGAAATAATTCACGGAATTAATGGAATCACGGAATTCATGAAATTGATAGAACTCAATGAATTAATAGAATTTAAGGAATTCGTTGAAATTACGGAATTCACTGAAATCACAGAATTCAAGATTTGAGGAATTCACTTTTACTGTTTCTGTGTAATTACAAAAAGCTGACACAAAACTCAAAAAGTGGTTCAATTGAAATGAATGTTTTTTTGTACTGTTTTTTTGAGTCGCTACTGTCAAATTTGTTTTTGAAAAATTTAAGAAAAAATGGCTGATCGAATATGGTGACCAACAATCTCAAAAAAATTTCAATTTTAATAATTTAAATAACGAATTTTTGTTAATCTGTTTTGGGTCGCTGATTTCAATTTTTTTTTAGAAGTTATAGAAAATAAAATTTTTGATCCAATATGACGACTAAAAATGTCAAAAGGTGATTCGTTTTAAATGAAAATTTTGTTTGTATGTGATTCATAAGCCGTTGATCTGAAATTTGTTTTCATGAATTTAAAACAATGACGGATGCAATTTCCCTACAAAGAAAATCTTAAAAACTAGTTAGATTTAGATTAGAATTTGTTGCTGTATGATTTTTTGATCGCTAATTTCAAATTTGTTTTAGAAAGTTTTGAAAATAAAATGATCCGATATGCTGACTAAAAAAACCTCAAAATGTGGTTTCATTTAAATCAAAGTTTGTTTATACAGTCTTTTCATTTGCTGATCTCAAATTTATTTCCGAAAATTAAAAAGAAAATGGCGAATCCTAAATTCGTATTTAATTTTTTTTTAACAAAATGGCGGATCTAAAATTTAAACGAAATGGCGTTTCCAACATTTCGAGCAAAAAAAAACTAAAAAATTATCCAAGTTTCGTTTGAATGATTTTTTTGCAGTTTGGTCCAGCTTTTTGGATTCTTTTCCAACGTGTGACACTTCATCTTTTTACGACATTTTAATCTTTCGAAGTCACATATCTAATTAAAAAATATGAAAATCCATGCTTGGCTATTTGAAAAACGAAAATGACTTATTATATATATTTTAATATTTTTATTTCATTTTTCAGATTTTGCGCTCAGAAAAAGATTTATTTCAATCAACACAATTTTTTTAGTTCAACCCTATAGTATGGTTATCACTTGAAACACAAAATATTTGGTTGAGCCAACTAAATTTTTTGTTTATTTAAACTAAATCTTTTGGTAGATGGAGTATTTGTTCGATTGAAACAACATTTTCTCTTGAACCCATCCAATATTTTGTTGAATCAACTAAAATTTGATGCGTAATTGATGTTATTTTGTTGACCAGGGTAATCAATTAATTATTTTCTGATGTGAGATATTGCTGATTACTATTCAAATCATTTTTTTAGAGAAACGAG
>JAWWLR010000158.1:52595454-52606438 GCA_035041075.1 Acraspis erinacei | reverse complement strand
TCCAAGCTTTTTTTAAATAAAATATTCGGTTAAATGCATCTATTTTTTTATAAATTTCATCCGTTTTTCTTTAAATTTGGTTTCAAATTAATCGTCTTCGGTAGAAGATATAACTACTTTGTTTGAAACTTCGTTTTTTTTTAATTCGAAATTCCACTACTCGGTTAAAGATTGCACAGCTTTGTTACAAAATTTTTTTTGGTTGTCGATTCATCATTTTGGTACAAAATTCAACTCTTTGGTTCAAAATTTTTCCTTTAATGTTCTTGAAAATTATTATTTTGTTAAATGAAAATTTATCTTATTAAGTTAAAGCTGCATATCATTTTATTGTAAAAACCTTGTTTGTTTAAAGTTTAACTACTACATTGAAAACTCATTTTTATGTAAAAAAATTAATTTTTTAACTGACAATGTAACTATTTCATTGTTTGTTGAAAGCTGATCTATTTTAGTTGAAAATTTATTTTGTTTGGTAGAAAACTGATCTTTAGGGTTGAAATTTCTTTTTTTTTTTTTTGTTAAAAATGTAACAGTTTCGTTTAAACTGAAATTTCTTCGAAAATTTGAATTAACCTTTTTTCCCCTCTCTTGGCAGAAAAATCTGGATTTGTTAAAAATTCGTTTTTTATTTGATAAATTAATATTTTCAGGTTGAAAATTAAACAGTTTTGTAAAAAAATTAGGTTCCCTGATTTAAAATTGGTCTTTTCTTTGTTGGTAGAGGAACAGCTTCCTTAGAAAATATATATTTTTTAATTGAAAATGTACCTTACTTAGTTCAAAATGGATGATTTTTGTTGCAATTTTTTCTCGTTTGTTTAAATTTAACGAATTCATTGAAAACTCTTTTTTTGTTCAAAATTAATTTCTTTACCGGACATTTTAACTATTTCCTTTTTTGTCACACATTGATCTTCTTTAGTTGGCAATTTAACTTTTTTGCTAGAAAACTGTTGAAAATTCTTCTTCCTAATGCAATAATTAATATTTGCGTTTTTAACAATTAACTTTTTTGTAGAAAATTGTTTTTGATTCAATTTTTTTAAAATTAATTTTATTTACCTAAAACTTTACTATGTTTTGTTAAAAGATCACACGTTTTTAATTAAAAATTCTAATGTTTGATCAATTTTCTAACTATTCCGATGAAAATTATTTTTTGCTATTAAATATTCAACTGTAATCTTTTTTCTTTTAAAATTCAACTAGATTTGCAAAATTCGTATTTTCAGTTTAAAGATTCATCTTTTCGGTTAAAAAATGCATCTTTTTTGATAGAAATTAAATTTGTTGTTGTTAAAAATAATTCTTTTAACTGACAATGTAAATATTCTATTTTTGGTTGAAAATTGATCTTTTTTGTTTAAAATTATTTTTTTTTCATTGAAAAGAACTTTTGTCAATATTTTGGATAACGTTTTTGTCTTGCTTGACTCAAAAATCAGTCGAAGAATCTTTATTTGTTGAAAATTAGTCTTCTTAATTTAATAATTAATATTTGCAGTTAGAAAATTTAACTTTTTTGTATAAGATTTGTCCTCTTGATTCAATGTTTTTTTCATTTTTGTTTAAAATATCTTTTTTACATTTTTTTAGTTTAAAATTTTAGTGTTTGTTAAATATTCCTACTATTTTTGTGATAATTATTATTTTGTTATTAAAAATTTAACTTTAATCTTTTTTGGTTGAAACTTCAGCTGTATTTGAAAAATTAGTCTTTTCAGTTTCAAGATTCATCTTTTCGGTTTAAAAATGCACCTCTTTTGGTAGGAATTGGATTTTTTGTTGTTAAAAATAATTTCTTTTGCTGACAATGTAAATATTCTATTTTTGTTGCAAATTGATATTTTTTAGTTCAAAATTCATCTTTTTTGGTAGAATGCCAATCTTACTGGTTAAAGTTTTTTAACAATAAAGGTTAGCTTTTTAGAAACTTATCTCTATGGTTGCAAATTTTACTATTCTCTTTAAAATTCATTTGTTTTATCTTTCAAATTAATTTTTTAATGAAAATTTACCTTTGAAATTTTTTCGATAAAATGGTGTTTTTTTGTTCAAAATTGAACTCTTTGGATGGAAATTTACTTTATTTTTTGGTAAAAATCAGTTAGTATTATATTTTGCACTGATAACTCATCTTTTTGTTTGAAAATACGATTTTCGAGTCGAAAATTTAACTGCGTTCTTTTTTATGTCGCAAAAATCAGAGAAAAGGAAGGGAAATTTTAAAATAAAGTTTTGCGTCTACTCCGAATAAAACCAAAATTTACCAAGGAAAGAGTCTGGCAATAATATAAAAAAATTCTTTTTTACTCATGAAATTTTATTTAAATTTTCGGTGTGAAGTGAAGGCATCTAAATTGCTACTGTCTCAGATTTTGAAATAAATAAAGAGTACTAGAATCGGAAGCACATAGCTCCAACTACATTTCCAGTAGGCTGCAAAATAAACCTGACAACTGCATCTGAGAGGAAAAAACATCTTATATTTCGGGGACGTTTTCCTATTCTCCTTTCCAGATGCGCTGTTTCAAGAAAAAATTGAGATTTACGAGGTTATCCCTTTTTTCTCGAAATCTCCTTTCCAACCTGTCACTTATCATGAACAAAAAGGAATCCAGAGGCCGAAGCGGGAACAAAATGTACATTAAGTATTCAATAAGTATCTTGCGACAGAGTTTTCGCTTCGGAAATTACAAATTTGATAAAAATAACTACTACACGTCCCAGAAATATTTTTGAAAAACGTTCCAAAAATTGTAGCCAACAGTTAAATTAATCTAGAAAATTTTTTGAGAAAAACAGAATAATTCACCTCTGATAGATGTCGAATTATGACTCCTCAAAGAATCCCTTTCTCAAAAAAAACTATTCAATCCAATTTAAAAGCTTTTATCCGTTCTTTGGAGTCTGTCAATGTTATACAAAATCTTTTGAATATTAACTGAAGAACATGCAATTTGGGGTAATTATAGAAGAAAAAAAGAATTACCTAGCCAAAAAATAATTTTATTTTGTGAATTTAATTACATTTTAAGCATTTGTTTATATATTATTTTATTATTAACAATTAGAAACAACTGTTTCTTCTGCGATTATTAGTTTATCAATTTTTCCCATTTTTAAAATTACACAATACAATTCTGTTAAAATAATCCTTCCAATAAAATGTGTTCTAAATAATAAATAAAGAACGTAAAAATAGTTAATTTATAATTTTCCTTTCATTCACTTTCGACAAAATGTATTTGGGAAGTATTTTTTCACAACAAAAGAAATAAAATATGTAAAAAATTAATAGTGGGAAGCGTATTCTCTAAAAAATGACTAAAAAATAATAGTTTCTTAATTAAAAATAAAAATAGTTTATTTTTTATGAATTATAAATTAAAATATGGGATTAAAGTTCTTGAATACGTTGGCAGTATATTTTCCAGTACAGTCTTCTAAATAAAAAGGAGGGAAAGTTGCATGGTCATAACACTTGACCTATGAGAGCTAAACATTTTTTTTATTTCTCGCAGAAATTACTCCCCTATAATTTATCCTGATATAGTTTTTCGTAGGATATGCACGAAATGAGTTTTTAAATAAAAAACTTTTGGCTGAAAAAAGCAAAAAAATTTTTTTAAAGAGGGCTTTAGAATTACGTTAGAAATATCAGGATCTGCAGGCTTTCGTTCGATTTTAATAAAACTTTGCGAAATTATAATGGAATAAATTAAACACATCGTGCTAAAAGAATTTATAAAACATATTTTGATAAAAATTTTTAGGTATTTTTGAAAAAAGTATGCAATGTAATATTATTATATATACCAAATTTGCTTTGACAATTTTGACAAAAAAAACCTCAACAAATTTTTTAATGAAAGTTTTTGTTTATAAAGCACCCTTTTATTTGTTCTAGTTAAAATATAAAGACGAGATAAAGTACTTTTTGTGGGATTGTACGCTGCCATCACGCGCTGTCCTCCCAGGGTCTCAATACCCTCGCACACACCGCGGCACGCTGCGAAACGTGAAAGCAGCTCGGTCGCCAGGCACGCACCCACAAAAATGACGATACCTCGCGATCTGAAAGAGTCATTATCACTTTTTTTTTAACGGAAGGTTGAATTTTGAGGAGTTTTTATATTCTGAATGGGCAAAAATAAAAGGGTGCATTATAGACAAAAAATTGAATTAAAAAATTGTTTGGACTTTTTTACCAAAAATTTTCCAAACTAATTTGTACTTTATTTTCATAATTAATATTTTTAATACCGTAAAATAAATTTATATGGAACTTCTAGGTGATAAGGAATAACTATACAACCTAATATTATCATGGATACCAAATTTATTTTCAAAATTTTGACCAAAAAAGGCAAACAAACTATTGAATTAATTTTTTAGTTCATAACTTATACTTTTATTTTTTTCTAATTAGAATATAAACGTGCCTCCAAATTTCACCCTTTATAAAAGAAATTAATGGTGACTCTTCAAGATCACGAGATATTGCCATTTTAGTGGGACCGTTTCCCGGCTAGTCAGCTGCTTTCTCATGTCGCAGCGTGCCGCGGTGTGCGAGGGCACGGTACAACAGGGAGGACGGCGTGTCGGCGTTGCACGGTCTTATTAAAAGAACGATATCATTTGATCTAGAAGTCAGCATACATTTTTTTATAATTAAAGGTGAAATTATAAGCAAATTTTATATCCTTAACAAACCAATAAATACAATGGTGCGCCATGTACGAAAAATTGAAAGAATTAATATTTTAATTTAATGTCTCGTCCTTTATGTACCTTTTTTTCCTATGTAGGATATAAAATTGCTTATGATTTCCCCTCTCATTACAAAAAAGGGATTCTGGCTTTTTTATAAATCTCAGTGCCCCAGTGCCCTCACACATTCTGCGGAACGCTGCGAAACGAGAAAGCAGCTCAGTGGCACGCTCCCACTAAAATTACAATATCTCGGGATCTACAAGTATCACCATAATTTTTTTTCTGATGAAAGGTTGAATTTTAAGGAATTTTTATATTCTAAATGGGCAAAAGGGAAAGGGTGCATTATGGACAAAAAATTACATAATAAATTTTTGGGATATTTTTTGTTCCAAATTTTTCAAACTAATTTGTTCTTTATTATTATAATTAATATTTTTTAAACCGTGAAACGAATTTTAATGAAACTTTAATGTAATAAGGAAAAACTATAGGGCTAAATATTATAATACATGCCAAATTTGTTCGGTAAATTTTTACCGAAAGAGTTCAACAAATTATTTAATTAATTTTCTCGTACATAATGAACCCGTTAACTTTTTTGAGTTAGAATATGAAAATGCCTCAAAATTTCACAGTTTATAAACAAAGAAATTAATGGTGACTCTTCTACATTATGAGATATTGCCATTTTAGTGGGGTAGTGCGTGACCACTGAGCTTCTTTCTTGCGTCGCAGCGTGCCGCCGTGAGGAGAGCGTGGCAGCGGCGCACGTTCTTACTAAAAGAACGATATCACATGATCTAGAAAAGTCAACATCAATTTTTTTATAATTAAAGGTAGAATTATAACCAATTGTTATGTCCTTAACAGAAAAAACATAAAAAGGTGTGTTATGTACGAAAAATGGAATTAATTTTGTAATTAAATTTTTCATCCATTACGCACCTTTTTTTCTTAGCTTCGGTATAAAAATTATGTAATTTAAAAAATTATTAATTTCTCTACACCCCAAAAGTCTTTATTATTAAACTTTGATTTCGCAGCCCAACTTTTTTTGTGACGCCACTGACGTAGAATTATGCCCAATCAAAATATTTTGAAAAAACTAAATGAGTAATTTTCCCTGAAAAAAATGTCAAAGTGGTCAACTTTAAGAGAGCTTTTTTGAAATTAAGCTTTTGAGGAGGGCCAATCTACGCAAATACGTTTTTTTAACTTGTTCAAAAATATTTCCGGGACACGCAGTATTTTTCTAGCAAATCTGGAATATTCATCAGGGCCCCTCCATTGACCGTTTTAGCTAAAAAAAACGCGCTTTACATACTTAATACGGTGAAAAAATAGCAGATGCCTGGATGCTAAGCCTCTGGTCCTGACAAGTCTCACTTCTCGCTTCTGTAGCTTTCGTGTCTGTCCATTTATAACAATTTTCTCGAGCAAATACGGATACAAAGTTGGGTGAGTGTTCGCGACAGAAACTGTCGTAGGCCCAGAGGCACCTGCTGCTTTTTCCTTTTAAACAGAAAAATAGTAGCCAGGCTTGACTTTACTCGAGACATCGAACCAATTTCATTACGGAATTAACAACACATTTATCTTAAGTTTTAACGCACTCTCCTAAAATGAACCAGTTAAATCTAATTGATTTCCAGTCAAACTTCACTGGTTGAAACAGCCAGAAGTTCTTCACTGAGAATCGGTGGATTTCATTGGTTCACTCAGTGTAATTCCTTCATTGGTTGAATCAGTGAGATTTCACTAGTTTACTCAGTGGAATTTCTTCATTGATTGAATCAGTGATGTTCACTAATTAGTCAGTACAAGTAGTCATCATGAGTAGTAATTGTCAATACTAATTAACAATGAAGTCCGTTTTCGACGGTTTTAATTAACAATTGGAATAGCTAAATGCAACGACGTGACACGCGCAGACCGAACGATTCAACTGAAGGTTCACGTCTTCGTCACTTGGAGCGCTATATCACTGGTTGAATCTGTCATTTGGCATCACTGGTATATTCAGTAACGCTATTTCAGTTGAATGTTTACTGGTTCACCCAGTCAAAGTCGGAAAATCACTGATTCACCAGTGATAATTAAAAATACTGATTCAACCAGTCGCAATTTCACTGATTCATTTTCAGCGCGCATATTAATACAGTAATGTTTATAGAAGCTTTCCATGTCAGAGGCCGTACTTAAATTAAGTAACAGATTGTAGGCCCTCTCTAAGAACACCCCCCTGTAAAAAACTATTTTACACCCCCCTCCCCTTCCTCTACGTTATTTTTGGTTTCTGGAAATAGTAATGTATGGGAGTTACATTTTCAGATAAAAAAAGTAATTTTAAGCAAAAAAAAAAGAATTTTCAACAATACAGTCAAACTTTCAACCAAATAGAGGAAATCTTTCACATAAATAAATTTTCACGAAATAAGTTTAAATTATATTTACTTTGTTGCATTTGTAATGAAAGCATATCAATTTTCAACAAACTATATGAACTTTCAAAAAATGTTGAAAACAGTATAGTAAAATCATCAAGCAAAGAAGATTAATTTGCAAGCATAGAGTTGTATAATTATCCAGGGATGATAAACTTTCTTCGAAAGAGATAAATTTTTAAACCAAAACTTTCATTCAAAATTATTGGATTTTGAAACAAATGGTTAATTTGTTACGAAATAATTTAATTTAATTATTTATGAAATAATTGAATTTTCAATCAATCAAGAAATATAATTTTCAACAAAAGAAGTGAATTTGCAACCTAAGAGAATGACTTTTTACCAAAATTGTTGAATCTTGAAACAAGCAGTTGAATTTTTATTCAAGAAAGATGTAATTTCTACTAAAATAGATGACATCATGAAAGCATTAAATCTATAATAAAATATAAGTCTTCAGCAAAAAGTAAATTTTCTACAAAATAATTGAATTTCCAACAAAATAGGTGAATTTGCAGCAAAAAAGGATGACTTCACCAAAATTGTTGGATTTTCAACTTTTTGACAAAATTTTTTAGTTTGAAACCAAACAGTTGCATTTTGATTCAAGAAAAATGCAATTTCTACTAAACTAGATAGGTATAAATTTAAATTAAAAAATAAAATTAAAAAAAAAGTATTTAGATTTTCATCCGGATAAGGTTTCAGTTGACTTTTCATCCACAAAATATGAATTAAAAAAAAATTGAATTTTCAACCAAAAGTAAATACTTTTCAATAAAATTTTTGTATTATTACCCAACAGTTGAATTTTTGTCCAAAAAAGTTGCGATTTCTACTAAAGTACAAACAAATTTCTATTAAAAAATTCAATTTTCAAAAAAATAGTTAAATTTTCATCTGAAAAAGAATGTCAATTAACATCTTAACACCAAAATATTCATGCTAAACAAAAAGTAAATATTCTACAAAGTAATTGAATTTTGAATAAAACAGTTGAATTTTCATCCAAAAAGGATGACTTTTTAACAAAATTGTTGAATTAAAAAAAAAAGTTGTATTTTCGTTTGAGTAGATGAAATTTCTGATAAAATAGATGCAATTTTAAATTAAAATATGGATTTTTCGAAAAAGAGTTAAATTTTCATCGAAAAAAGATATTAATCAATGTTTTAACACCAATATATGCATTTTCAACAAAGCAGGATGATTTTTTATCAAAATTATTTATTTTTGCACCAACCCAAGCTGAATAATTTAAATAATAATATTTGTCAGTTATAATATTATATCTAGTATAAACAAGTAGAGAAAAAAATTTAACTCCTTAAAATAAGAAATCAAGTATTTCAGAAAAACGAACTGAGATGACAAATTATAAAATGAAATTTTTATTGTAATTTTTTCAATTAATAATTTTACCTTTTAAAATTTTTTTCCAGATTTCACTTGTTCTTTGAGAAAAACTGGGTTTTAAAATTTTTTTAATTAAAAATGTATTTACCCTACACCAACTTCGGCGAAGAACCATTGGGTTGAATTAATTTCAACAGAACCGTGATTAAAATTTTAAATAGAATTTTAAATACATATGAAAACAGGAAAATATAATTTAATTATTCATAAAATTCGTGGACTATAGTAGCAAATTTAAAAACTGGAAAGTTAATAAATTCGATTACAGTATATACTTTTAGATTTATATTTTTATTACGAAAATCATTATTGTCAGGATACTAACGTGTAAATTTATTTTTTGTTTCAGGTACGTATGACTCATGCATCGGATTATTTTCTTTTTCAAGATAGAATTTGATGATCCTATTGGTATGTAAATTATGATATTGGATAATTTCATACCCCGTAAATCACCATTTTTAAATTGGATTTTTTAAACAAAAAAATTGAATTTCTTTTTTCAACTTTCCTAAAGTACTATTTTTGAAAATTTGTAAATTGATTAAGCAAATTCTTACACCTGCCCTAAAACTAATATAAATGATTTTCAATGGGGGAAAATATTTTTTAAATTATTCATTACTTTATAAACGAATGATTGAAACAGTTGTTCTTTGGGCTTGGCACTGTTTATTTAACTGAAATCAAATATTGTTGTAGAAAATGCGAGAGAAATTAATGTTCCATTACGATTAGTAGAAAATAAATTATATGTGAAAATTATTTAAACAGTTTTGATGAACCAATTTATTTTAAAAAATTTTCCACGAATATTTTTAACTTTTTCCGGAAATATTATTTATACATTATTATATATTGTTAATAATAAATAAAATAAGAATGTTCTCCTCATACATTTTGGATCTAATGATTTCCTGATTCACAATAATTATTATATATTTTTAAAATTTTCATTCAAAAGGCAGAGTTTGAGTGTTTAAATAATAACGAAACAGTATCTATTTTCAATTAATCTTAATAAAATAATAATTTTGCTCACATCTAATACCAAAACTCTGGATATCAACGAGCTAAACAGTAACAATCCCGAAAAAACGCTTTTCTTCATTAATTTGTTTATGACGGTGTAAGCAATTTTTTTTAAATATTAAAGACCACTAGAAATTATATTTAGACAGCATTAGCCCAGATGTAAGACGATCTTTCATAAATCTGAAAATTTGAAAAGAACTGGTACTTCTCAAAAGTTAAAAAGAATGGCAATTTTGCTGTTCAATAAAAAATTACCCGAAATTTAAAAAAAATCCAAACACAACAATTTTTTGGAAATTTGAAAATCTTTTATTTAAAAAAAAGGTCTCAACGTATCAAATAGTTTAGGCTAAAAATTTATTTGCCCACAGAAACTTTTTTGCGCTGCTGTAGTTGGTCTTGCCTTTTGGAACAGGCCTGTCCAGTGAGGAGAAATTCCAGATGTAAATGCATCATCTGGACTTTGAGTAAATTTCCCCTCGCTGGACAGGCCTGTTATATATTCATTGTTTTTTCATGAAAGCTATTAATTCAATTAAATGTTATAGATTCAATAGCATTTTTTATAGTTAAAATATTTTTTCTGGAACGATCTTTCATGCGAGATTGTGTATCCAAGTAGCATATTAAGACTCGAGTGGTGTCGTGAATATTACCCACGATATCGCGACTCCATTAACCTCTCTTGGAGATTAACTGTCAATTTGTTCGACGCTCATACACAACGCGCTTTGAATCTCCAGTGAGTCGTGAAGTACGTGACCCCTCTCTCCCACCTTTACTGCTAATGTCTTTCTCTATTTCTCTCGAACCTTAGAATTTCCTTCTACCACTCACTCTAATTCAGAATAATCAATACGAAAATTTCGTAATTGACTCTAGATATTCAAGTAAGGAAGTAAAAAAGTAAAATTTACGAAATTATATTGCTAAAAACGAAATTCAATCATTTTTGTAGTAAATTTATTAATTTTTTATCAAAATACAGAAACCTTATATGGAAATTGCAAATATTTTCCTAAAATTCCAAAAGAAATGCGCAGTTAGCAACTGCGCACTATCCGCTTCTCAATCGCGTTCGAAGCGGATAAGGCATGGTGGTTGTGGTCATGCGCAGCAATGCACGTCAAATATTATTTCTGTGAAAGTAAATGATAGTACCACAAATCCTAAAAATTTATATTAAAAGAATGATTCTTATGTGAAAAGTAAGGTTAGAAATGTTTTAAAAAAACCCGACACATTTAGAATACTAAAGTAACTAACATTTACGACATTAAGTTGATGACAACGAAATTCAGTAACTTTTATAGTAAATTTTAAAAAATTTTATTAACCTGTAAGAGTGGTATCTGCAAATTACA
>JAWWLR010000158.1:52563192-52574444 GCA_035041075.1 Acraspis erinacei | reverse complement strand
GATCTGACGCTTTTGAAGTCAGTGACCAGAGAAGGGAGAAGGGGTAGGTTAAATAAAGCAGGAAGAAAGGGTAAAGAAGAAAGGGGCAGCAAATGATCGTTGGCTTTATCAGTCATTTATGATGTCCTACCCGGAAGCGACGCCTTTCCGCGTTGTCGCCTTCACTTCGTCCCTCAACTCCTCTGTTAGCCTTTCCTTTTCCTAATTTCCTTCTCATTGTCCTTTGAATACAGACCTGCTCAAACATCCTACTTCGTTATCTACATCCTGATAATATTAGCTGGCTTATCCCACCAGTCTGATGAGCTTCGAGTTTCAACCTTCATTTTCACCTCGTATTCCGAGAGCTTTCAACATCTTAAACTGACCGCAGGTAATTTGTCGCTCGAGAGGATTAATTTTACCAAGGGTCGGGTTTATGTGCAGCAATCATTTCCTCTATGGCAACCTGCGTAGAGCCCTCGATGCTACGTCCCATGTGAAGATAATCTCTTTCTCTTCTAACTTGCACGGATGTCCAAAAAGTCTGAAAACGCCTAAATAACTGTCCAGATAAAATATTATTCAAATGGGTCAAGGTCATTCCTTTAGAAAATTTCAACGAAAAATCTAATGGTCACGTTCAATTTGACCTTGAACTTCAACTTCAAGGTAATTTCAAGGTCAAATTAGTGTTCCTTACGTTTAGCGTTATCCAGGGACAACGACGTGGACGTAGTAAAATCTGTTCTCTTTGAGGTACTGGATTTCTGATGTCAAATAGGGATTCCCATTTAAAAACAAAAGGATGACCTCGAAATCACCTTAAAGGTCAATGTCAAGGACAGATTCAAGTTCATTATTGGATTTCTCGTTGAAAGTTATTTTAAGAATGACCGTGACTTGAGGAACTTGAATTTGAAGACTTCAAATTTTTTCACTAAATGTAGATTTTGTATATATTCAAATGCAATCTTGAAGCTTTTAAGGAATTTTAAAAAAGTTTCAGGATAATAACTTTTCGTCTTACGATTTTAGAAGAAATCTTAATTAATTTTTTATATTGAATAATTAACCTTAAGAAATTATTTCAAAAGAGTTTAAGACATTTCAAGTAATTTGCTAAATTTTCCGAAAACAATATAGATTATTTGACAGCAAAACTTGAGCAAAAATTGGAATAAGTTTAAGGGATATTTAAAAGTATTGACAGGATACAACAATAAGTTTAAACTTAGAAGATTTCCACAAATTAGAAACAAAATGTAAACTTTTGAAGACTGCATACAAAAACTTTAGAAGCATTTTAAGCATTTTGAAATGTTGCAACAGAAGAAAAACTTTTTTTTGGTTTCCTGGAATAATTAGAATTGAAATTTTTACTTTCAAACAAAAAATCTGGGATATTTTCAGACATTTTTTTTTAATTTAGAAAAATTTTGTCAAAATTTAAGGACAAAGCGAATCACTTTATGAGATATTTAAAAGTTTTCAACATTTTTTAAAAATAATTTTCAATTTTAAAAGATTTCAAGAACCTTTTAACAAAATATAGATTGTTGAAAATTTTAAAGATGTATTTTGAAGTTTCTTGAAAATTTTAAAAAGTTTCAAAATAATAAAATATTTTTAAAGATTCCGAGGAATATTAAAAATTTTTCTCTATTTTGAGAAAAATTAACTTTTAAGAGAACATTAAAAAATATTTTAAAACATGATAAAAGATTTCTAAGAATTTAGAAAACAAATTTGAAAGATTTTAGGACACTTTTAAGAATAATTCTAGTCAGCTCAACAAATATTTTAGAATTTTAAAAGTTTTCAGGACAATAAAAAAATTTTAAAGCCTTGAAAGATTTGCGAAAGTTTATAAAAATTTGTATTATTTTTTCCTGGCATCAAAAAGTTTAAAGTATCTTTTAAGGTGACTCAATTTTTTCTAAAATTTCTTGAAATACTGTAAAATAGAAAGATTGTTAGTATTATCATATATCACATATATTAAGTCTTCAAAAATATTTTTAAATATTCTCAACGACCCTTAAAAATTATGTTTATTTTACTCTAAAGCAAATAAACAAAAAAAAAATATTCTAAATTTTTGTTTAGTATGAAAAAATAGTTTTCCCTATAAATTGTATTTTGTTCTTTTTATCTTGTTTGACTAACAAAACTTGTTTGATTAAATATTGTCTTTTTGGCAGAAAAAGTAATCTTCTTGTTTGAAAATTTATCTCTTGGTTTGCAGATTGAACTATTTATTAAGATTCTTTTATGAATTAAAATGGTTTGGGTTCAAAATAAAAATATTTTTGATTTGAAATATCAAATTATACTTTTCGTTAAAAGTTCATTATTTTCGGTTGAAAATTCAACCCTCGGGTTGAAGGTTAAATTTATTTAAAATTTTGATTTCACCTAAATATAAATAAATTATAAGGATATTGAACATTTCAAGTTTTCGATGTACTGAAAAAATTTTCGCTGGATATTACAACAATTTCAGATCTTTCACGTGGTTTAAAGATATTTCAAGATATTTCTAGATAACACAATATTTCGAAATATTTAGATGTGTTTCACAGGTTTTCAAGTGATTTTTAATGTTTTTAAAGAATTTCATACGATTTCTATGGATTGGAAAATATTTTAAAAGGCTTCAATATCAGTTTAAGGATTTGCAATAATTTCAATAGGTTAAAAAATTATGAAATTATTTGAAGAGATGTTATAATTACTGGAAAAAACTTACTGGATTCCATGAGCTTCTAAAGATTTCAAGGCATCTTAATAAATTTTTAACGCTTTCAAAGGTATGAAAAGATTTCTAGAATCTTCCAATTCCTATTTCATCTTACAGTCCGCTCTCTGAATAGTGCCGGACATTTGCTGGTAGAGAAGTATTTTTCGTGAAACTCAGCTTCCCCCAGTCTTGGCACGTTGAAGCGCCATCGAGATCGCGCCCGCTCTCTCTGAATAGTGCCGGTCATCAGTTTTCTCTTTTTCCCCTGCAAGTACGAAGTGTATATGTTTGAATGTGTTTTTTTTTCTAGATTTTGAGTTTTGAAGAATATAAAGCATTTATCTGATAAAATGTATATTTTCGTACATATATTTGAGTGGCACTATTCAGAGAGGCTCGATTGAAACACCGGCGTTAGAAGCGATAGCGTAATGGTGGGGGATGCGTTCGAGCATGAATAAGAAGAAACGGCACTATTCAGAGAGAAAACTGTATAAAGAATAAGTATTAGAAATACTTAATATTTATTTCTAAGAAATGAAAAAAAAAATCCTTGTTCGTTGTCTAGTAGACGTAAACAAAAATATACAAAAAACACTTCTCTAAAGGATTAAGATTATATAAATACTCTTTATTTTAATAAAACCAAAGAAGGTCTTTTTCATTTGACGAATCAATATTCTATTAAAGAACCTAAGCTTAGAGTCCCTTTTAGGACATGTCAAAGACTTTCAAAGATTTTAAGTACTTTCCATTTAATCCTGCAGTACTTCCACTCAAGGATTACTTTCAACACCTGAGCATGACCGAACCAGTCCTTTCTTCTAAGACCACTGTGCTACTGTTTTCGATGGCTTTCGAAGTAACCATTGCCATGACAGAGGAATCGAAAAAAGTTTCTCCACAGAGAAACTTTGAGTGTGCCGTCTTTCAAGAACAAATAAAGAAGTGAAAACGCCCAGGTTTATCTTCCATTTGCGATCAAACCGATAGTCTCGGAATTTACTTTCCGAGATTTAACCGTATGGAAAGGTAATAAGAATCGACGACATGAAACTAACTACTGGATTTTAAATGCAAAGTCTCATTGTCAGTTGGAAACTTTTAATCCATAAGGCACACTAAACTCTTCTGCTCTCTATTCAAGGAAAAATTGTGGTTGTTCCATCTTCCAATCATCCTATGAATAAATGGGCAGTATTCATTTGATCGCGGTGTACCTGCTCGTCTTACCCTCTCCACTCAAGTTCCCCTCACGTCGCTGACTGAGTGAGAGCGCTGTGTCGAGCCTTGGCAGCGGGGGTCGCTTTTCTAATGGGGAATAAAATACCAAACATAAAAACATTCCGTCTTTGCAATCAGCAATTTAAAAATATTATATTCGAAATCTACATTTCTTTGCAATTACAACTATTTGTCACTGGCAATCAAAAGATTAAAATTAGAATAAGTAATCGCATATTTTAGTTTATGTTTTGACCCCGGCACTATGGAATTTTCTGTAGCATAGTTAAAAAGACAACAGTCGGTTTTGTCGAAAATTCGTCTGTTGACAATTCAAGGGCTAAATTTGGTTGAAAACTTAACTGTTAAAAATGCAAGTGTTAAAATTTGTAGAAAATTGGTTCGGTTGTAATTAGGCTGTGGATTTTTGTAGCAACTTTGTCTCTGGGAAATTTCAATTTGGAATTTCAACAGAATATATCAATTTTGAGTAGATTACCTAGACGCCTATTATACCTGAAAAGATAACTTTTTAACTAAAGACAGAATAGTTGAATTTTTAGAATAAAATTTTTTTTCAACCAAATATTCCATTTTTTAACCAGAATTATTTTTACTTAACTGTAAATTGGGATTGGTTTTAAAGTCTAAGAAGTTTGGAGATTTTACGAAATGTGTATGTTCTTTAAAGCAATTGAAGATAAATTACATTATTTTAAGAGACTTTAAGTGCTTTTGGGAAGTCTCTAGATATTTTGAACGATTTCAAATAATTTGAAAGAATTTTAAGAGAACGTAGAAAAATTGAATGATTTTCAAGAAATACAAAGCTTTTTTCAAGAATCCAAAAAGGCTTAAGGATTTGCGAAAGATTTTATGCAATTTCAAGGCAGTTTAAGTGATTTTAAGGAACGTCAAGCGAGTTATTGATTTTTTTAAATTTAATGAATTTGAACAGATTTTAAGGGATTTAAAAAATTCAAGGATTTTAAGGTATTTAAGAAAATTGAAAGAATTTTAAGAGATTGTAATTGACCTTAGTCAATTTGAAAAGGCTTTAAATGATTTGGAAGAAGTTAAAGGGATTTCACAATAATGCTGAGAGGTATAAAGAATTTCAAGAAATCTTACAGAATTTGTAAGAATTCAAGTTATTTTAACGATTTACTAGGGACTCAACGGGATTTCAAAGTTTCTTTTTAAAGGATTTAAAAATAATTCAATAAGATCTAAGGATATACAAGACGTTTTATAAGATGTTTTATAAGATTTTAATTGAGTTGTAGTAATTTTAAGGAATGTCAGGCGAGTTATTGAAAAGTTATTTTAAAAGATTTTAATGACTTCTAAGGTATTTCGAGGGATTTAAAAAAATTCAAAGATTTTCAGGAGATATTAAGGAGTGTAAGAGAATTCAAAAGCTTTTAATTAATTTTAGTCCATTTCGAAAGATTTAAAATGATTTTAAAGTTTTTAATTTAAAGATTTAAAATTATATTAAAGTTTTTTTTTTTAAGGATTTAAAAATAATTCCAAAAGGTTTAATAATTTATGAGAGATTTCATAAGAATATAAATTAGTTTTAGTGATTTTAAAGAATTCCAAGAGAGTTATTGAAAATTTATTTAAAAAGATTTCAAGGAATTTAAAAAAAATTGAAAGATTTTAAAGATTTTTAAGAGATTTTAAGGATTTTAAGAAAATTGCAAGGATTTTCAGAGATTGTAATTAATTTTAGTCAATTTTCAGAAACTTCGAAAGATTCGGGGGAAATTAAAGATTTTTAAGAAATCTTTCAGAATTTTTAAGAAGGATCAGTGTCTTCTATAATTTTTATTTTCTCCTTGTACCTTTCTCTGACATCACCTTTGAAGGTGGAAAAATAATCGCTTCATGTCTTTGAAAACCACACTTTAACACAATAACAAAATTCCAAAATTGACACCAACAACTGTGACAAAAAGGCAACCTAACCTCAATCATGGCACATTATATTTTTTCTTCATGCATGTCGAAATCACACACTTTCCAAATTCAAAACAATAATTAAAGAAATGGCTCTTCTATCTAAAATTCAAAGCGATATCACGAATTTTACTTACCTTCGTCTAAAAAAATTAATTTTAGTCAAACTTCTATGTAACCAATTCTTTGCAATGCACCAAGTAAGGCTTAACAAAAATTTCGACGTTACCGACCGATTGTGACGTAATGTTAGAAAATTCAATGAGACCCTACTTTCATGTTTAGAAGTCACTTGTTTTTCATTTTTTTTGCGTGAAGTTATGTGCTAAAAAAATCAAAAATGTGAATTTTGAAAATAAAAGTAGGCTGTTGTTGTATTTTATCGCTTTATTCTTTATTTTATTTATGCTCTTTCATTGAACGAAGTAATCTGCTGGTATCGATAAACAATAATATAAATCTTCCCGAAAGACATAAAACAGGGTTTTCATTTTTCTCAAAAAGCATTAAACTCATTTATTCATAAGATGATCGGAAGATGGAAAAAGCTCTATTTTTCCTTGTATAAAGAGCATTAAAGTTTTGTGTACCTTAAAGAATAAAAGTTTCCAACAGACAATGAATTGTTTTCACTTGTTTTTCATTTATCCTGCACATAAGTTCATGAAGAACAAATGAAAAACAAGTGAATCCAAAAAATGGAAAGATGAATTCTAAACCAAAACGAGTTAAATTTTCAACAACAGAGAAGAATTTTCAACTAAATTAATGAATCTTCGGCAAATAACCGATCCGAAATCTGTATAAAATCGAGGCATATATTGTTGATCCAATTTCAGGATAAAATTGAACTATTGTTTTCGTATGTAGCGGTTTTAAATATTTCAATGAGTGTGCTCAATTACATCCTAGTTTTTTTGGTTTAATTTAAAAATAATTTTCGATTTGAGCGACTAATTCCGACTATTCAACATCAGGACAAAAGGAAGACAATATCATCAGGAAAGTAGCAAATGCAAAGTAGAAAATTCTGCTATTTGAACATATTTAAATTCTGATATATGCGGATCGAAATAAGTCACATTTTATTGTGTCGCTCTCATTTTCTTCTCATAGAGATTTTCAATTTGAGTAGAGTATATGAAGAAGTACTTAGATTGGCTGCAATACGAGGATACCATCGAAAAGCAGATATTTTCAGCATAAAAGAACGATGAGGTAGGCGGAAAGAATCGGTCTGGTACATTGAATCATGTACATGGTTTAACACATACCCACACGCACACACTCATGTGTGTATGTGTTTGTGTGTGGCTACTACTTTTATATAGTATGTTAGCCAGGATGCTGTTATGTCTTGATGTCTGAAAGGATAAACCGAGTGAATCGCAAAATTGAATTATGAATGAAACTTCGTTTGGAAGGCAGCATCTCTAATATTAATTTCCAACGATTCTAACGAATAAAATCGACTTTACAAACTACCTTATAAGATTTATCAATTTTCATTTGCAATGGTTTCCATTAGAATAGATTTTTGGTTCCAAAGAAACCAAAACGTATTTTTTTAAATATTTCGATGTCTCGAGATAAAAAAATCTGTTCTATTATGCTTCCTAATAGAATCGTAATTTCGTAACAAGGTAACAAGTTACCCTACTTTTTTTAATGAAGCATAAATATTTACTTTATTACGGCACACAAAAATCCAGGGTATCGGAAAATTACTGCCTGATTACGCATCTTATTATATAATTCCAGAAACTTCTATCGAATAATTTCTATAGTCGATTAAAAAATTATTTAAATTATATCATATTTTTTTATTAATTATAATATTGTACTATAAATAAATCTTTATTCCAACCTGCTTTTGTTCACTGCTATGTTTATCCGCCGATCAATAAAAATTATCATTGAGTTGATAAAAATGGATAAAGAGGCCATCAAAGAATACCTCACACTGTCCGAGGAGGGGGCATTGGAACTATATAAATGACAATTTTTTGAAGTGCTTGAAAAAATGGAAATGAGTGATTTTATTTTACAAGTAAAGCATCTAACTACAGACTTCACACTCTTTCCTTAGAATCCAACAAGAAAATTAATCTATTTTTCATTGAAAGTTAATTCCTTTAATTGAAATTTCTACTATTATATTTTTTATTCATATCTTTGGTTCACAAATTCTACTACTGGGTGGAAATTGAACTATTCTGTTCAAAATTAGTTTTTTTTTTGTATGTTCAAAAATTAATATTTTTAAACTGAAAATTAAAGTATTCTATTTTTTTTTAAACTTCTCTTTTTTGAATGAAAATTCAAATATTAAATTTTTCATTACGATTTGTAATAATTTTCTTCAAAATTAAACTTGATTGAAAATTCTACGAATTGGTTAAAATTTGAACTAATTTGCTAAAAATTTATTTTGTTAGGTAAAGATGCAAATTCCTTGCTTAAAATTGTTTACTATTTGTTTTAAAAAATGTATTCTTTCTTGTTTCAAATTAGTTTTCTTTACTAGAAATTTAGCTGTTTAAAATTTACGCATTTTATTGTAATTTGTCTTAGTTTGGTAGAGAATTAACCTTTTGATTGAAAAGTCAGCTAATTAGTCAAAATTTGAACTGCTTTCCTGAAAATTCATTTTATTAGTTGCAGGACCACTTAGTTAATTAAAAAATTTACTATTTTATTAAAACTTCGTTGTTTACTTGTTGTTGAAAATCAATTTTTTTAACTAAAAAATTATATATTTCAAGAGTATGTATTTTGTTGTTACTTTATCATTTTTGCTAGAGAATTAATCTTTTTCATTGAAAATTTAACTAATTAGTTAAAATTTAAACTGCTTTGCTGAGAATTAATTTTATTAATTGAAGATCCACTTAGTTAATTAAAACATCTACTATTTTCTTAAAAATTAATTTTATTAATTGAATATCCACTTCGTTGGTTAACATTTTTATTATTGTTTTTTTTTAATTCGTTTTTTGTTTTTTATTGATAATTAATTTTTTAACTGGAAAATGAGATGTTTAAAATCTATTTATTTTTGTTCTTGTTTTTTTTTTGTAGTGAATTAATCTTTTTGATTGAAAATTCAACTCATTGATTAAAATCTGAGCTTCTTTGCTGAGAATTAATTTTATTAGTTGAAGATCCACTTCTTTGGTTAAAAATGTCACTATTTTGTTAAAGAAAATGTATAATTAGACATTTATCTGTTTAAAATTAATTTATTTTGTTGTTAATTTGTCTTTTTTAGTACAAAATTAATATTCTTCATTAAAAATTTATTTTTCAACTGAAAATTAAACTATTTCTTATTTGGTTGAAAGTATCTCATACGCTCAATCCGAATTGAAATTTTATCTGTGTTGGTAAACTTTTTATTCATTAAAAATGCAACTGTTTACTTGAAAATTAATCTTTTTTGGTTGAGGATTTAACTCCTTAGTTAAAAATTCCTTTCTTTGTTTTAATTTTTTTTAATTCTACTGTTTTTAATTAAAAATTAAAATATTTTTTGTTCGAAATGCCAACTATAACATTTTTTATGGAAAATTCATCTTTTTGGTAAAACTTAGATGTTTTTTTTATTTAAAATTTGTTTTCTGGATTAAAATATTAACTATTATATTTCTAATTGAGAATTAATCTTTTCTGATTGTAGATTCAAGTATTTGCTTGAATTTTAAACTTCTTTGTAAAAGTATATTTTTTTTAGATTCATCATTTTAGTTGAAAATTTAACTTTCTTATTGAAAACTCTTAGTTTTTGAAAATTTATCTTTGTAGGTTGAACGTTCAAATATTCGTGTTTTTTTTTAAATACAAATTTTTAGTTATTAACTAATGTTTTTGTTGTTGAAAATTCAACTAATTAACTAAAAATTCCTCTTTGCATTCCTTTAAAAAATTTTTTTTTTAAATTCAACTATTCTTCAAAATTGTCATCATATTGTTAAAAACTTCAACTATTTTCTTGAACATTCATCTTTCAGGATTGGAAATTTACCACTTTTATCTGAAAAATGTATCTGTTTTCTAAAAATTCGTCCTTTTGGATTGTAGATTCACCTATATTGTTAAATATGCAATTTTTTGGGGTTAAGGGTAATTCTTTTTTTTAATTCGATTCTTTTGTTGAAAATTTGTCATTGCATAAAAAGCTTGTAATACATAGGATAGAAGGGTAGAAATAAAAATAACTGTTTTTCACTCAAGAGAATTTTATTGATTCAATAAACAAAGTTGGTTATTCATTAAAAACCGATCTTATTAATTAAGAATATAATTTACACCCGGTACCATAAATATAATAATGAAAAAATTGCAACTCTTACCCTCTAGTTCGTATTTCCCTCTACGTACTAAGTTTCAACCACCAGCTTAATATTTAATATCATCAGAAAGCAAATTGCAAAATAATTTTGCAAATAATATTTATATGTGAAAATTGGACTTTATGAAGGTTAAATTTATAGATCTGATTTTGAATAAACAATTTAACTTTTCTTTTATTCGCATAAACTTCCAGAAGAATTTTAAGAGGTTGATTTTTTTGTAGCATATGTAGTGTTCATTAGATAAATCATTCGCCGCATTCTTTTGTACCAATTATAACCACTAGGTCTAATCGGGTGGCCAGATAAGTGCATCTCAACAGGATGTCCATCGAGAGTCAAGTGATGCATAATGTTTCCCTCTAATGTTCCAATTATGAATTGATGTTCTATTATATGAGTACCATAAGGAATGTGTACTTTCCCAGGAGTTTGACCCTGAGTCCTTGATTCTGTAAAAATCAAATCAAAATATATGAATTTAAATGTAAAACATCAAATTCCAGCTAAGGCATCTAATAAGCTAATAATCTAAGAAGGCTAATAATCTAAGGTGTCCTTATTCTTCTGTATGGTACTGTAATTAAAAATTGAAAGAAGATTTTTGGACCTAGAGATAAAAAAAGTGATTAAAACGTTCTAAAACCGTCTTACGAGGAACTTCTTCTTCTTGTTTATTATTATTATAATTTAATACTATTTAGCATTAAATTTCTTGAATTTATCAACTACGAGTACAACCTTTGCAGAGATGTTAGTTCAATATGCTCCCATAGAAATTTAGTTACATAAAACGTTAAAACCGGTATTACAGTTTAATATAAACTTTTACGATTTAGGGAAATCGGGTATTTATATTAAAAAGTAATATAGTATTTATCAACGAGCTATGGAAAATATACTTTGTAAAATTACTATAAGTACTACGAAACTTGTAAAAAAATGGGATATTTAAAATTCACTATATTAAATTCAAGCACGACAATAAT
>JAWWLR010000158.1:52467970-52478033 GCA_035041075.1 Acraspis erinacei | reverse complement strand
TTTATTCATTTCTATTCGAAATTTCTATATTTTTAATTAAATTGTTTTAAAATTGAAACATTCTATAAATTCAATATTTATTAAATACGTAATTTATTTTCATTTTATTGAATCAATTAAAAAGTTTGTACATCAAATATTGAAAAAATAACATGTTATTAACAATTAACACGTGATTTATATATTTAAATTAGTTTTAAAAATTAGCTTCAAAACAAGAAGGATACAATTCAGTTTTTAAATTAAATACTTAATAGTATTTTTTCATATTTTGAATTTTCCAGCCCTAATGTTTGAAACTTTGAAAATTTCAAAACGTTTCCAAGGTTTCATGAAAGTTTTCAAAACGTTTCCAAAGTTTCATGAAACTTTTCATTTCGTCAAAGTTTCATGAAACTTCTAGCAGAAAATATCACGATAAAATCTTTCAAGATCGTTGATCATGTCATGAGCTGCATATTTACGAAAAGTACATTTACATTTATCTACGACATGTCTTATCATTTTTAAAATAAGGATTGGGTAAGCGAAAAGATTTTTTAAATCTGGGTTCCTGATTTATAGCTCGATTTTGCTTATATGCTGCCGTTCTTCCACTGCTGTTAAAGACATAGCAGACGACAGTCTCGAATTTTCTCGAAATGGTCTCGAGTTTTCTCGAAATCGTCTCGAATTTTCTCGAAATCGTCTCGAATGCATCACTACCCTGATTAAATATTCTGAATTCCTATCTAAATAAGCAACTTTCTGCGGAAAACTTAAGTGTCATCCCTTGTTTCAGGAGAGTATCCTGCGGCAATGCAGCATGGTGGTCAAGCCAAACAACCAAGACTCTACTCACTCCTCCTATGCCTGTGTCTACTACTTTACTAATCGATTCTCGATTACTCAAGATTATCGAATTATCACCATCCTCGAACGAAAAGATCCTTCTGTACGCCACGTTTTGTATATCGTGATATATTTTTTCTTTTTAATTGACAAGATAAGAGTGGAAAATATTCAAAGAAACTGGGAGAAGAAGACAAGGATGATCAGATCGAACAGTCTATCCAAAAATACCCTTAAATAAGATTCATTTCATGCTTTTAAAATATCGGAAGCTCGAATATAATACTAAGTCACTGCCATTGTCGAATTAGGAACAGACTCCTGTTATGCTCGATTCACACCGGCTATTGTCCTTCAGGTTGCCTTGGTCACCATAAATTCCACTAGAAATTCCAAATTCCAAACCTATGATTTAGGCTCAAATGCTATCGTCTTTGTCATTCAACTATGTCATTGTGTTTCAAGCTAAAGCTTTGTGCTTTGATGTGATCAACTGTCTCGCTATAATCTATAATTTTGTGTTATTATCTCAAGTGAAAGGCTTTTGAACCCTTATATTAAAATCAATACCAACCAATTGTCTTCCCTTTCTTCTTTACATCATCATCACATTAGTTAATAGAAGCTCGAGAATATAAAATCGAACAAACTGAAAGGTTCTAGCTAGTGCCATTTGTACTATCGAGGCCAGAGAAACTGATAAATTTTGAAGATGATAATCTAAAAATAGTTTTGATAAAATTGGAATTAAAGTTTGGAAATAAAAATGCTGTAAATTCTGAAATAATTTGATGAACGTTGAGCTTGTTATAGACGTAGCATATCGTTTCTCAAATAATCCTGAAGCATTTTCGCTTTCCCGGGATCTCTAAGGAAAATATTATTGCAACCAACCCACGTATGCAGCACTAGTCGCTTTCTCTATAAAGTAGACTACAGTGTAAACACTACGCCTACTAACTTAGACGTAAGTTCGTTTTAATAAAAGAGTTTGCTGCTTCCGTTAAACAACTCCACCATAAAACTTCAAACGAATCATAATAACCAGAATTATATTACCTACTTTTATCAGTTTCAATATTTTGATACGATGCAGTTTGCGTTTAGGAAGTACTTTCTTTAGATATATCTCCTTTTCTAATATTTACTTTTCAAACATCTAAAATTTAGTTTCAAGAAAAATATTCATCCACAAAAGAACACAAATACTCTGAACATATTTATAATTAGAGTGTAAATACTGAAAAGAGCCTCTGCAAGGATAACTTTGGATTTTTGTTTGTCCAACGTTATCTGTGACTTGGCTTCAATTGTTGAGGTTTCAACCAAACCATTTTCACATTATTGCCGTATAATTTTTAAAGCTCTACAATTCTAAAATTATAAATTTGGACTTACGTTTTGAATTTAATTATGACTTAATAAAAACGTTGAAACTGTAGCGACGAACAATTTTAGAATAACAGGAAATCTCGTCGAGACAAAACGTAAACTCGGACAATTTGTAATGTGAAATGCATATCGTTTCGATATCAAATGCAGATATTGCCCCAGGTGAAATCCCCTTGTATTTTTCGTCACTGACAACGTTGAGTATTATTTAATGAAAGACAGACATTGCAAGAGTCATCAAAAATATATCTGCAATCAAAATACTTTTACTACTTTTTTTTGTCAGCGGTGAGTATACTTTTCTTGAAAGACTGAAAATAACTCGTTAAATTAAAGCATTGCCAATTTTATTACCTTTATTTTATATACAGGGTGTCCTAGTACTCTAGGTACATTTTTATATTTTTGAATTTCTCGTAAAAAATGGATTCAAAACTAATGATAAAGATTTGTTGTAAAATTAATAATTTCTTTATTATTTAAACTTCCTTAGAGTATTTTTAATTTTGTAGAATTCTAAGGAATTCTTAAAATCCGAATGAATTATTAGATTTGTGTTCCTTTGAATTCTTTTAAGGTTTTATTTTTTTATTTTTATTTAAACCTTTCCAATAAAACATGCCTTATTTTGAATTTTTCAAGGTCTTTTGTATTCCCCGAATTCTACTTAATTATCTGCATTTTTTTTAATTCCTCTCAATTATCTGAGCTCTTTTAAATAGTCTACATGCGTTTACATTGTGAATTCTTTTAAATTTTGAGAATTCGTTTAAAGTCTGTTAATTCTTTTCTCCCTATGCATTCTTTTTCATCCTCTGAATTCTTCTTTACTCTCTAAATTCGTCTCGATTCTCTGAATTTTTCTTAATTCCTTGAATTCTTCTGAATTTGTCTGAATTCCTTTAATTTTCTTAATTGTTTTAAAATTATTTAAATTCCCTAAACTGTTCTGAATTTGTTGAATTCTCGCGATATCACTGAATTTTTAAGAAAGTTTTCAATTATCTTGAAATAATTATAATACACGTTGAATTATTTTTTCTACAGAAATGTTGAAGTTCTTTTTTAATCTCTTAAAATCTTTACAGTACACCATTAATTAGTCTGAATTTCTCCAAGTCTTTTGTATTCTTTTAAATCTCCTGAATTATTATTAATTCTCTAATAGCTTGTGAATTGACTGAATTCTTTTGAATTTTCTTGAAGATTTTGAATTCTATGCAATCTTCTGTATTCTCATTTTGTTGAATTATCTGAATTCTGTTGAAATTTTCTGAACATTATTTTGAATTTCTGCAAGACTTTCATATCCTCTGAATTGTTGTCAATTCTCTGAATTCTTCTGAATTTTTTCAATTCTTCACATTTTTCCTAATGCTTATAAATTCTCTGAACTCTTTTAAATTCTCTGAAATATTTTGAAATCTATTAATTCTTTTGTATTTTCTTAATTCTTTTGAAATTCGCTAAATTATTTTAAATTTCGTGAATTTGTTTAAAGTCTGTGAATTATCTTTCACCCTGTGGATTCTTCTGCATTCTCTAAGTTCCTCGTCGTTCTTTGAATTCTGCTTAATTCTCTGAGTTCTACTGAATGCTTTCAATTCTGTAAATTCTTCTGAATTCTCTTAATTGTTTAAAAATTTTCTGAACTTCTTAAACTGTTCTGAATTTGTTGAATTCTTGGGATGTTAAAAAATATTTTTTTATTATTTTAAAATCATTAGAATACCCTTCGAAATAGTTTGAACTCGTTTACTTTTTTAAAAGAATTTTAAGAACACTCAGAGTGCAAAAGAATTAACAGTGTTCAAAACAATTTACAGAATTTTGATGATTAAAAAAAGTAAAATACAAAAGAATACAAAGAATTCAAAAAAATGTAGAGAACTCAAAATTTTTACAGTTCTGAAGAATTCAGAGGATTCAGATGAATTCAGATAATTCATAAGAATTTGGAGAATTCGGAAGAATTCAGAGGATTCAGAAGATTTCTCAGAGTGCAAAATATTTTACAGGGTTTAAAATAATTCACTGTATTCAAAATAATTTAGAATTCAGATAATTCAAAAGTTATTAGAAAATTCAGAATAAATCAGGAGAGTTAAGAGAATACCAAAGACTTGAAGAAATAGCGATCAATTCATGATGTATTGAAAATATTGCAAGGAATAAAGAATAACTTAAAAATTTCCGTACAATTCGTTTGAATTATACAGAATTCATAAGAATTTAGAGAATTCGGAAGAATTCAGAGGATTGAAAAGAATTCCCAGACTGCAAAAGAATTTACAGAATTTAAAATGATTCACTGTATTGAAAATCATTTAGATAATTTACAGAAGCTGCAGGGAATATAGAAAGCAAAATATTTCAGGGAATTTAAAAGAGTTCAGGTAACTCATAAGTTATTAGAAAATTCAGAATAAATCAGGAGAGTTAAGAGAATATCAAAGACGTGAAGAAATACAGAACAATTAATGATGTATTGAAAATATTACAAGGGATAAAGAATAACTTAAAAATTTCTGTAGAATTCGTTTGAGTTATACAGAATTCAAAATATTTGTATAAAGTTAGAATAATTCAGTGTGTATTTAAATGATTTTAAGATAATGGAAAAATATTACAAAATTCAGAGAATTCAAAAGAATGCGGAGTATTGGACAAAATTGAGAGATTTCAGAAGATATCACAGAATTAAGGAGAATTTGTAGAATTCAAAAAAATTCACACAATTAAAAATAATAAATAAATTTAAAAGTTTTCAGACAATTGAGAAGAATGTAAAGAGGCAAACAAATTAGAGAATTGTCCAGAATTTAGAGAATGCAAAAGACTTGGAAAAATTCAAAATTATGCAATTATGATTGGTTAATCCTTAGTGCTTAATCATTTACTAATTACTAACTTTACAAAAAATCTTTATTATCATTTTCGACTCCATTTTTTATGCCAAATTCAAAAATATAAAAATGTACCTTTAGTACCAAGACATCCTGTCTAGTTTCCAATCAATAATAATACATTTTTTAAAGAATGTAATATAATTTTTCAGAAGTAAAAAAAAATTGTTTTTTGGACAAATAAATATTGCAAAAGCTATCTCAAAGTAAGTCATTGTAGTGCGGAAGCATCAAACTCAAGAGAAGCCTCAACTTTTTTAAGCGGATTTGCTACACAGTATACTGTCTGATGCAATTGAAACAATGTTTCTTCCTAACTCTTAAGAGGAAAAATGCATTTTACCACAGGAAATGTAAAGTTTTTTGTCAAATTTATCATCACAAATCAGTATCATCAAAGTTTTAATTGAATCCGAGCATCTTTATTTTGTATCTTGCAAATAATGATATTTATAAAGCTGATCTGAATGAAATAAAACATCTAGTATCGATTGCATCCAGGAGCAGTCTCTTCAGTTGAGAAACTCGATTGGCATTGGTGTTCTCTTTAGAATGGAATGAACGACATTTCCTGGTACAGCATATCACTGAAATGCCATTTCTGCAATCTCAAGTCTAACATTTCTTTTTCCACTCGGATTTTGTCGACTATATGGAATCACCAGATAGCAAAATTTCACAAACAGCTTCATAAATATCATTGAGAATCACCATCCGATTATAATTTTAAATCAATACAAATACAAAAGACTAGAATTACTTAGCAATTCCAAGAAAAGAATTTTACACGCAACAAACATTTTATTTTCAAACTTGACTGAAAAACAATCATTTTAATAAGAGATGAAAAAAAACTTCTTTGTCGAATTTCTTTTTTAAAAGCAGATCACATCAAAGATTCAAGTAATTTCTGAAACCAAAGGACGATATAAATTTTTAAAACCCTGCAGAATGTTCGAACCAATATTATGCATCAAAAAAAGTTGATCCAAACAAAACAGTTATTTAAACATATAGAAACATCGCGAAAAACATAAGATCATTTTTAATACTAAATGTGAATCAATTACGGTTGAATGAAATTGCCACTAAAGTGTAACTTTAAGGAGTTGCATTTTTACCATATCTTTTTTGTAGATAATGTAATATTTTATTAATTGCGTGAAAATGTGTGAAAATAAATTTGTTCACTTAAAAATGTCGCTTTACATGCGTCACAAGCGTGCGTACATTATCGAGGATTCACGTAAAACATAAATCACGATTTCAGTGACGTTATCAATGACTGTGTTCTCCTTTCCCTGTGAATGCTGCAATTGTGAATAGGGCTTAGAGGGAATTAAGCAATCGAATATTTCTCAATTTTCCACGAAATATCCCCCAATTAATTCCTTTCCATCTCGTTTATAAAAGCGTCATCAAAAGCTTCAATGTGAACGTGTATAAAACCCAGAGAAAAGATTGTTGACAAACTCTAATTTGTAGATCACAAAGGAGGTTTATTTTAAGAAAATATTTTCGGTATCGAATGTTTTCGGTTTGTAACTCTTGTAAAGAATACATTTTTTGAAATAGTACTTTTCAATTGTTTCAAGTTTAGTTGCTAATATTTATTGCATTTAGATTTAGCGGAGATAATTTAGCTGTGAAAGCTTTCAGTTGAAAATGGAAAGCTTATAACCGTGAAGGTTCCATTTCCATGGAAATATTGATGCTAATCAAATTCAGAGAATTCGAAATCTCACAAAGTTGTTCTCACAAAGTTGGTAACAGGTAATGAGGGGGGGGGGGTGCAGCATTGTGTTAGATAGGATTTCAATACTGTGAAATTGTTAAATGAAAAAATTGTATTTTTGGATTTTCCATTATTTTTTATGCTGTAAAAATTTAAATCTTCGATTAAAAAAAAACTCAACAAGTTGTTATGATAATCTTGTGGGGCATTCAAAAACAACGTTTTTCTGTTTTTTAATTTTTTCATATCGTACGTTATTTTTCCTAAAATGTTCATTCTCGTGTGTTTTTTTTAATTTTGTAAATACTCTGGTAATTTTCGGTTTTGTGACAAAAGTCATTAGAATAAATTTGTCGTATTTTTTTATACTATGAATATCCGTACAGAGAATTTTTGAATTTCAAAAAAAATTTGTCTCAAAAATATTCAAAATGCACTAACTTGTTGAATTTTTGTCCAAAATGGCTGGATAACTAACTTGACCTTTAGTTTAGGACACTAAAAAAGTGTATCAAAGGCTAATATAATAGATTAATTTTTTCAAAAGTTATCGTGGAAACAGATAGACATGCATACAGACATACAGACATACACACTCGTAAAAACCTGTGTTTCGGCTCTAGGGGGTCTCAACACGTGGACATTTGACAAAAACTGGGGATTCAAACTTTATACAAATCAAATACCTTCTCTGATAAGAATGTAAGAAATTTTCAGTCAATGAGGAAAAAATATTTTATAAACAATGTTGAATTTTCGAGAAAAAAAGATAACCTTTTTTAAATTATTTAATTTAAAAGACAGAAATAAGTTATGAATTTGAAATCATAGATTCTTCTTTATGTCTTACGGTCCACTTAAATTCAACTAAAATGGAGCCAAAGATTTAATTTTTCTGAAGGCTGATAAAGACAACTTAACGGTTGCAGCAAATAAATATGTTTATAATAATACAATTGAAAACATTCTTAAAAATGATATTTTATACAAGAATATTAAAACTAGTGTGGTTCCAACTATCGAAAATAAATTCAATGACATAGCTATTAAATGAAAAAATAAAAGATTAATTAATAATCAATGTGCATACCGTTTAAAAACTCACAATAGTGCCATAGCAGAAGCTTATGCTCTCCCTAATGTCCAAAAACCTCCCTGGAGTAATTGTTTCTAATGTCTATTCTTTCATTTAAAATTTATCAAAGTATGATTCAAATATTCTAAAGCCGAATGACATCGTTTTTTATTTTTGTGTCTTTTGGTTTTTACTTTTCGACATTAATCTTATGTTTGATTAATTAAAAATTCGAAAACTCAGGTAAAAATTTATATTAATCTACAAAATTATTTTTCATTATTGTTCGCTTTATTATTACTTATTGTCAAAATATAATTATTTAGGTTAAACCGTTTTAAAAATGGTGTCGAAAGGTCAAGGATTCAGAAAGAATTTTTTAATCAAATACATTCTCAGTTCGAAAAATGTGTTTCGCCTCAATTTTATTTTTATTTATTTTTATTTTTTATTTATTTATTTTTATTTTTTAAACAAAAGATGAATTTTGAACGAAGAAAATTAATTTCTACCAAAAAGGACGAATCTTCGGAAGATACAGGAATTTTCAACTTGATAGTTAAATTTTCAAGCAAACAAAATCAATTTTCATCAAAAACTGGAATAGGAAGTTTTTTAATAAAAAAACTAATTTTTAGAGGAAAAAATGATTCTATTACAAAAAAAAAAAATAACTAAAATCTGCAACCTAAAGAATTGCATTCTCAACAAAAAATGTCTCTTAACAAACTTTATTTATTAATATAATAAATTTTTTAACCATAAAGATAAATTGTCAATGAAATGGGTTATTTTTGTTACCAAAAATACGAATTTTGAACAAAGAAAGGAATTTTCAAAAATCCACTTTACATACCCCTCCTGTGTCCTATTCACCTCCTCACTTTCCTTCCACTCCCACATCTATATTTCGTACAATTCGCAAAAAATTCGTACAAAAAATCGCACACTCATTACTCCTAAACCCCACACCTGCATGTTTACCACATTTGCCCTTAATGGGACTGTCCACTCCCCTATTTCTCCAAAACCAGAAGCCCATGTACATAAACTCTTGCACCTCCTCTACGGCCCTTCCTCTCCACTTTCACTCCCCTCTTTTACCCCTTCTACCTGCTTTCCTGAGCACCGTAACCTATCAGAGTGAACAAATTTTAACTCCTTCTACTCTAACTCCACCTACCATTCCGGCACTTGCCTTAATCCCCTATCCATACACAAAAGACGCGTGTACTATTGACCCTTATTTACTACTTCTCTATCTAACAAGTGCTGCAGAATGATGCTATTGTTGATTTTGCTCCTGTCCAACCTAAAGCCAAACTGTATTCCCGTCCATATTCCTTTGCCCTCGACATCATCCCGCATCTGCGGCGACCTTTGGCCGGTCCCTCTTTCCACTTCTTGAACTTCCTATTTACCTTCCTTTTTATATCTTAAAATTCCCTATCACACCATTACTTGACCAATCCTTTCTTCTTCTTTCTGAAGACCTTCTTTCCCAGACAACCTTTCACTTTCTCTTTCAAATACTCTCATATCTCTTCCACCGATTCTCCTTCAAAGTTTACCCTCCATAACTGCTCCTGATACTTCTTCAAGGACTCCCTCCTCCAGCTCAGCCTCTCACCCATCGACACTTCTATCACACCTTGACTTCTGCCTCTATCTCCCCTCATCAACAAACCTAATGGCTGATGGTCTGATTCTATCCTCCTTTATGCTGCGAATCTCTTCATTTTCTCACAATCTTGCATATTCATGACTACATATTCAATGACCAATACTCCTACCTCTTTTACAATTGTGTATTCTCCCTCTTCATGCCCTGATATCATACCATTCGCCGACGCCCAGCCTTTATTTCCAATCCTTAGTATCCGATCTAGTCCCTTAGTATCTCTTCCTCCTTATTTATTCTCTTATCTTTCGATGTTCTTATTTCCTTATTGTACATTGTCACTAACTTACACGATACTCCTCCTATCTTTGCTGTCCTTGTGTGCACACTCTCCAACTATTCTCTCCAGGAACTTCTTCCTTTAATCAACCCTTAACCTCCTTTATAATTCCCCTACTAGCCCTTTCTTTCTTCTTTACTCTGACGGCCGCCTGAGCATCAAC
>JAWWLR010000158.1:52407197-52417593 GCA_035041075.1 Acraspis erinacei | reverse complement strand
TTAGAAAATTATCAATTTTACCAGTTTTAGGTTCCCTCGGCTTTTTCCCTAGAATAATAAATATTTTGTCTTAAAAAATTGGGAAATGATAGCGAATATGCTAAGGGACGTCTCTCCACACTTTTTTGTGGGTTAATTTCGAACATTTTAATTTTGCTCAATTTTATGAATTTGTATGGCGCTTAGGAATTAGTATCGACCAGCCCTATCCGACTAAAAAAATGGTGGTTCCTTAGTGATTATATTTTGTTTGTGCGAAATTTTCTCACCAGAGCGGCGCTGCACGCGGCACGCTTGAAAAATGCCTTACACTAATAGATCAATATTACAAAATTTTAAATCATTCATTTTGTGTACAACATGATGTGAAGTAATGCTTTTAAAATGATTCTAGCTTCTGAGCAGGAATATTTTGAATTTTGTTTTTTCTATCTTCATGCGAATGAAATAACAAGATTTTTTTCTAAGTTTGGCATGAAAATGCATATAACTTGAATATTATATACTTTATTAAAAATCTTAAAATATAACAAATCATATTGATTATTAATTATAAAATTTGATAGTATATATATTTACCATGTATTAATTTGAATTCCAGTTCACCTTTATTTTTGTTAAAATTAAAGATTTTATGAATTATAAAAAAGATATATAAAATAACTATGATGAAATAAGTAATTCGGATCCAAGGAAATTGTGTATCAAAACCTGACTTGCCGTTCGGCACAATATACGACTGGCCATTGAATTTTCACTTGGCCATGGAGAATATGGTCAATATGTAGTAAATTAGTTTCACAAAATGAGGTAATCGCGCCATAACCACTAATTAACAAATAAATAATTTATTTATTACATTATTTAGATAATAACCCGTTCAGCACAATGCTTTTGTACAGCGTGGCACGTGCAGCGAGCTCTCGTGAGAAAATTTTGCACATAGAAACTATAATCGCTAAAGGTGGGTTTCCGTATGCGAGACTGTAATAGCGCTACTTTTATGTTTATGACTGCTTCTCATTGAATGTTATGGCACCCTTTCCGTATGCGTGAACCCCAAAGCGCGAAGGTAGGGATCCCAAGGGCGGCTATAAATCGCTGCGTTTAGACTGCTCGAGAAGCAGTCTAGACGCGCAGCCAACGCGACTCGAGTGTTTAAAAATATTCTGTACCGTGTATTGTAATTATGGATGATTCAAAACTAATCGAATTTGTGCGTCAACATCGATGCATCTTTGATGCAAGAAGCAAATTCTACAAACACATACATATGAGAGACAATGTGTGGGCAGAATCCCTCCGATTTCCGATTAAAAAAAACTTTATTACAAATTCTTGGTTTACGCATGAAATGATCTACAAGTACACTTGCTCTCACGAAAATAACCGCCGTATAATTGACTTTCTTGTTCCGGATGAAAGTATAAGAGAGCTAGCCAAAGATACAAGGGTCATGAGAAGTTCTGAATGCAGGTCAGGGATGGAGAAAAAAGAGAACGAAACAAACGCGAATCAAAATTGAGAACCTACAGAAACCGGAAGTTCTAATAGATTTTCAGAATAAGATAAACGAACGCTTAGATAGGGCAACTTAGGAGGCGCTTATGAGAAATAAAGAGATAGAGGTCGCATGGACGAAGTTCCGGGATACCATTGTTAGATGTGCGAACGCAGTGTGTGGTACCGCGGTTGGAGGAAGAATGCCTGGTGATGTATGGTGGAATGATAAAATTCAGGCTGCCCAAAAAGCAAAGAGAAAAGTGTACAGGAGAACTTTAAACATCGCAGGTCTTAGTGGTGAGGAGAGAAATAGACCTAACTATGATTACAGAATATAAAGGGAAGTAAAAGTACAGAATTGGTCAACGTGAGAAATGGTAAATATGAAATGCTATATGATGCAGACGGAATACTAGACGATTTGATGCACTATTTTTTGGGATTATTCGGAGATAAAGCTATAGGACACCACAGCTGCGAGTAAAACACGATGCTTTAGAAAACTCAATTGAGAAAGTCTGCAGACATGAAAATTGATAAATTTTTATACATTCTAGGACCATTTCGCTGTTCCCCCACATACGCAAATTTAACTTTTTATAGGCCAAGTATTTAGTGCAGAATTTCTTCAAATTTTTTCAAAAAAAATTAAAATTTGTTCATCGTCGGAAGTACCGAATTGCTCAACAACAAAAAAACTGGCTGCGCCAGAAAAACGTTTCGCTGGCCCAGAAATTATCCAAAATGAACTTTATATGGGCTCTGTACTTTTGTACTAATTTTTTCAAATTCATGCAACCAATTTCTACCCCTAGAGTTAATCCCTATTCGGGAAACACTATGGTGAGAAGAGCAAAATGATTCGCTGGCACCAACATTATCCTTTTTTTTTTTTAATAAGAATTGATTGTCCAATCAGGTGCATCCTGTCTCGATGGTGGGGCGCTCTGGCCAATCACAGGCTGGTGACGAAATGCTGGAAAAATTCTAATTTTTGTACGCGAGTGAAACCCGAAGTATCTCTTTTTTCAGAATGAATCATCGTGAAAGCATTAAATCTATCATTATCCAAAATCAACTGTAAAGCCACACATATATTATGGTCTTAATTTTTTCAAATTTGCACGACTAACTTCAACCCCGAAAAGCTGCCCAATATGCGGCAAACGCTCTGGCGGGCCTAGCAAAACATTTCGCTGCCCCCCCCCCCCACCCGAAAATTTGAACAAGTTAAGACAAAAATAATGCGCCGAAATAAAGTTGATTTTCGATCATGTCGATGCAAGCGAAACGTTTCAAGTGTTTCAGAATGGCCCTTTTCAACGTCGTTTTCCGCAAAGATGGTAATTTTTGCGGTTAACATTCGTTTCGCAAATCTGGACAAATTAAGACAAAATTAATGCGCCGATATAAAGTTGATTTTGGATAATGTCGATGCAAGCGAAATGTTTCAAGTGTTTAAGAATGGCCCTTTTCGACGAAGAAGGTTTGGACCTGGAAACAGTAAGGGTACGAGGGTTAGCGTTCGCAGATAAGGTTGTTATGGCAGAGTCAGTCGAAGACTTTCAAAGAATGTTGAATAAACTGAATGCAAGCCTGAAGATCATGGGCCTCAAAATTTACGCAAATAAAGCAAAAACTATGGTGTTCGAAAGAAAGAAAGAGAACAAAATATACAGCATTGTATAATGAGTGAATCGAACAAGTTGATAAATTCGTATACCTTGTTAGCTTATTCACTAGGGACGGAAACATGGATGAGAAGTCAGATATGCGCATAAAAGATGGTAAGAAATATATAATATACGTATTATTTAAAAAGTAAATATATGAAATAAGGCTAAAGTGGCAATACATAATTCTATATCTAGAGCGACTGTACTATTCGGTAGGCAGGCATGGACCTGTTAAGAAAAATATTAGGGTACACTTCACGCGATGGACGTGAGATTCCTGGTCATAATATGCAAGAAAACACTGATGTACGAAGTTCAAATAATATGGTGCAGAAGAGATACTAGTTTACACATAGGAAAGAAATCGGTTTAAATGGTTCGAACATGTTGGGAGAATGAAAGACGAGAGTTTGCATGAAAAAATGCAAAGATGTGAAAGAAGCTAGAGAAGTATGCAAGGACAGAGAAGTATGGCGGCAAATATTTAATAAAAAAAGGTTCAGTAGAGTCAATGTCGCCTGAAACAAAAGACCTTGGATACTAATGGACCCAAGTGAGGAACCTCACATGAAGGCTTTGTGAGGATCTTTACTTGGGGTGATTGCTAGAGAGATTGATCAGCAACCTGGGTCGGAGCAGTGTTGCGGAACTACCTTATTATTTAAATAAATGATACGATAGTTCTAGATCAATCTAAAAATTCTATAACTCCTTCCGCACACTACTCCCTTCCTCGCCGAGTGAGTCACGCCTAACCCAAAAGGGAAACGGCTTAATGGTGTAATAATAAATAATATTAATTTAGTAATGTCCGAATTTTCCCCACCTGTCCCAAATTACCCCACTTGATGGTACATAAAAATAAATAAAATTATTTCATGGTTGATTGACATTTATATTGGAGAAATACGTGGTTACGTAAAAAATGCGTTACTGTGGCGTGTAAGCGTACCCTGCTGATACTAGTCGTGTAATTAAATGAGCGTGATCAACGGCCAGTTAATTACAAGTGTGTGCGAGCAAGATTTATCACGTCGGTACTGAAGTCATTTATGCACGCCCAGATTTTAACGTGCGGCATCGAACAATACTAAAAAGATTCGATTAGTCCATTTAGTAGGTTCTACAATTTTGCAGAGCCTCAGCAGAGAAGTTATTAGTTTTGCATAAAATTTGACCCACCTACTCTCTTACTTTGAATTAATAAAATTCGACTAATTAAATCAGTCTAATAAGTTTTGACTATTGAATCAATTATTTCGTAATATTTACTAATGTAAATATCAAAATTTTTGTAATTAATCAGTTTATTGAATTTTACCTGGCTAATCAGTTATTTCATCGTATTAACTAATCTAAATGGTCAAAGTGTTTAGTAATTTTTATTTTACTAATTGAATCTGTAAATTTCTGCTAATCATCAGTAGCTGATTTTTAGTTGTGTTCATTAGTAGAATTAAACTGATAATCAGTCATTTTTTACTAATTCAAATTTAGAGACTAGTCGTTGTGAAATGTCCATCTTCTGACTCCGAAACCCATGTTTTAACGAATGTGTCTGTCTGCGTGTACGTCTGACCGTGAGCACGATGATTTTTGAAAAAAATGATCTATTAGATTGGCCTTTGGTACAATCTTTTAGTGTCCTAAATTAAAGGGCAAGTTCGTTAGCCAGCCATTTTGGTAAAAATTCAAAAAGTGAGCGTATTTTGAACGTATTTGAGACCACTTTTTTCAATATTTAAAAATGCTCTGTATGGATATTCATAGTATTCTAAAAGAAAAATTAATTTATCCTAATTACTTTTTTTCATAAAAACAAAAATCATCAGTTATAGCATTTACTAAATTTAAAAAAAACACATGAAAATAAGAATATTAAGAGAACACACGATATATGAAAAAAGTCAAGAGAAGAAAAATATTTCTTTTTGAATTTACTACAAGATTATCTTAACAACTTTGTGCGTTTTCTTGAAAAGTCGAAAATTCAAATTTTGACAGCATAAAAAAATAATGGAAAATCATAAATTACATTTTTCGGTCAAAATGTGCAAAATACGGAAAAATATGAGTAGACAAGAACTGTGCATTTGGAAAAGATCTACAAATTTGTTATGAATCGCTTTTTGATAGGGTGCGTAGTTTTTGTTTTAATCGTGAAAAACATAATTAATAGTGAAAACAAAAATCTGTCTGCTGCGTGGGCACATTCTGATCACAAATTTTGTCTTTTAATTTCTTTTTCGTCTCGTGTTTGGTTTTTTAAAAAATTAAATTTTGTCATGCATACAAAATAATGGAAAATCAAAAATTATACTTTTTCATTCAACAATTCCATAGTATTTCAAATTCTGAGTTGAAACTAATCGCCCCCCTTATCCTCCTCATTAACCAAAGTTTCGTGGGACTGCCGTTGCAGCTAGACTCTCCTATCTAGCCGCGTTGAGCGGCTCTTTTAGTGAATTATTGGGAGATGAAGCAATAGGACACCACAACTGTGATGTAGAACACGATGCGATACAAAACTCAATTGAGAAAATGTGGTTCACTGAGGTTAAGGATATAATTAGGAAGTTATAAAAAACTGAGGGTGTTGGATAGACTGTATGTGTAACGTTTAAATCGGAAAGATGATATTCGCAATAAAAAAAAAATCTGTTTAGGAAAAAACGACAAAAGTTGCAATAAAATTTTGAATAACAAATTTTTTTTAAGAATGCGCATTTTCTTTAATGAGACAATGAAACTATGTCTGTTTTAATAACAATATATTTTATGAAACGTAATAATACACATTTACGAAAACAATATACAATTTTAGGGACAAACTCGAGTGCGAAGCACAAGATACCTGATAAAAATGTGTTCGTTAAAGCCGAAGGAGCTTTAACAAAAGCGAATTCACAACTACCAACATACTGTTGTCGGTGCTTTGACGTTTAGGTTTAAAAATTCTGTGCACAAGTGTGGGCAATATACGAAGACCGAGCGCGAAGCGCGAGGTAAATACATTATCGAGCGCCAAGCGTGAGCTAAATATATTATCGAAGGCGATATTATCGAGCACGAGTGTTGAACGATTTGAGATCGAAAATGAAGGGAATGAGAGGCAGTCAGGAAAGTAGGGGAATTGAGGAAAAGAGAGGCAAAGTATTTTTGGGAGAGTAAGGAAGGGGAGGTTTGGAAAGAGAGGAAAAGTAGTTGAAATTAAGGGGAGATTGGAAGGGATGGAAATCAAGGGTAATTATTAGAAAGCGGGTGATGTAGAGGAATTGGGAGATAGCAGGGAAAGCAGGAAAGCGATGTGAACTGGAAGAAGTAAGAGTCAGATTTGAAAGATGGATGAAGTAAAGAGAGTTAAGGGGATAGTGAGTCAGATAAATTTGGGAAAAGAGAGAAGATGTGAGGAATGCTAGGAGATAAGTGGTAAGTATAAAATTAGGGAAATAAGGGGAGAGGATCAAAACTAGAAAAAATGATGGAAAGTATCGGAAATTTGGGGAAGGTAAGGACGTGAAGAACTTAGAAGATTTGAGGAAGTTAAGAGTATTGAAGAAAACCAGGGAAGTTATGTAAAGTATAGAAATTAAGGGCAGGTAAGAAAATGGAGGGGAAGTAGGAAAAAGCATGAGGGTATTGGAAGGAATCGACAAGGGTGGGAAGTGAGCAAAAGTACGAGAAGTAGAGGAATTAAGGTAAAATAGGAATATAGAGTGTAAGGAAGGGCATTACGGGAAAGTAGGGTAATGATGAAAAGTAACGGACAACACGAGAGACGGAAATGGAGAGAGGGGAAAGGAGCGATGAGCTAAGGAAAGTAGGGGAAGGTAAGAGTAGATTGGAAGTGATTGTAAACAAGGGAAAGTAGGGAAAGCGAGTGGAAGTATGGGGATTAAGGAAAATAAGGAAGAGAGAGAGAGGAATTAGGGGAATTTAGAAAAAGTATAGAAGAGATATGAACTGAGTAACTGAGTGAACACAAGGGAAGTTAAGCGAGAAAAGCAATGAAAGAAAAGGAATTAGGGAAATGGAGGAAAATAAGGGTATTGGGGGAAAGTAGGGAAGGAATAATATAAAGTATATGAAGTAAGGGCAAGTAAGGGTAAGCAGAAGAAGGGAGGCGAAGTAATGGTAAGTAGGGAAAGGGAAGAAAAGCGAGAAAAGTATAGGAAATGAAAGAGGATTGGAGCGAATTGGATGGTAAGGGATAAGAGGCAGTAATGGGAAGTACTAAAAGGGAAGGAAATTAAGGGAAAGTAGATGAATGGAGGAAAAGTAGGGAATGGAGAAGAAGTATGGTAATTGAGTGGAATTGAAAGAAAGCACAGGAAGGATGTAAAGTAGAGGAAGCCAAGGAAGGTATAGAAAAGTAGGGAAGGAAAAACCCTAAGGGAGTGAATTATAATTGCGGGAACCGTGGGTATTAAAGAAAAGTAGGGAAGGGATATAAAGTATGGGAATTAAAGTTGCATAGTCGTACGGAGAAGAAGCAATGTTAAGTAGGAAAAGGGAAGGAAGGCGCGGAAAGTAAAAGAAAGGAATGGAATGAGATGGGATGGGATCAGAAAGGAGAAGAGGCAAGAGAAAGTAAGGATAGTATGGGGATTAAGGAAACACAGAAATAGAGAGGGTAATTAGGAGAACTAAGGAAAAGTAGGGGAAAGATATGAAGTATGCAAATTGAGGCGAATTAAGAGAAAGTACGGAAGGGGTATAAAATATGAGAAGTAAGGTAGATTAGCGAGAGAGAGGGGAAGATATGAAAAGTAGGTGAGCTATGGAAAAGTACTGTATGTAGAAAAAGGTAGGGGGAAAATTGGAAGAAACGGTATGTAAAGAAGAAAATTAAGCGGAGGGAAAGTAAGAAAAACCAGGGAAAGGGAGGGAATGACAATGGGACCAATCGAAAGGAGTAGGAATTAGAGTTGAGAAATTGAGAAGAAGTAGAGAAGATGGAAGTAGGGGAACTAGAGAAGGAGGTGAGAGGGTCCTCGAGAGGAAGTGAGGAGAGGGAAGGATGATCTTGGGGTAGTATAAAGAGGAAAATTAATTAAAGAGGGAGTGTTTGATTTTCTTAGTACATAATTTCCAGAAAACCTCCTTTCTAGGTCGTATTACTCTGACTTGATAAATAAAATTTTCCTATCAAATTGCGGAAATATTTGTAGTATATATCTCATATCCATTTCGGTAATATAAATCCATGACTTTTTCATATGTTTGGATTTGCCGTGCAGTTTGTGGATTCACAGAGTTTGCTTGAGTACATAAAAAGTGATTCCATACAGAGGCGTATCTACGAGCCTTCCTAAGAGAGATATTTGATGCCACAAAAATGAAGGAATATAGGGAACATAACCTTAAAAAGCTTCCATATTGTATAAATAATGCATCCTTGAATTAAACTTTTCTATTATTTACGACTGAAAAAAATTTTTACAGCAGAACTTTTTTGTTAGAAAAATACTATTCTAACTTGAAAAAAATGCGAACAAAATTTTTCCGAGTAAAAAAAGTTCCATTGATATCCCATTGAGATGCTAGATCAATTCTCTTTAAAGTGCTGAATATAGGAGAAATCAGTACTTGAGTACCAACTTTGTTTAACGTTTTTAAAAGTCCAAATAGGGACAGAAGTAATAGAAATTTTCTACTGAATTTTGTTTTGAAGTGTTTTCAAGAGCTGACTGGATTTTCGTCCAAAAAATTACTACTCCAACAGGACAAAAGTCCCAAAAAAGTTCCAAATATTCCCCATCTTACGAGAGCTTTTTTATGGACAAGCGTACTGAAAAAATCCTACTTAATTTTTTTATCAAGTAGGACTGTTTTAGAAAAAAGTACTGAAAAGGTCCTCACGTATTTTCGTTTTCTGTTACTTTTATCCTAAGAAGATTCCTGCGCAAAATTGACCATTTGGATATTTTTTGTTACTTTAGTCCTATTTGAGCCGTTCTTTTTTGGAACTACTCTTCCCCAGTCCTTACTTCCCATCCACTAATCGCCCTCATTTCTAATCATTTTCCCTAATCTCTCTCATTTACGCTCACAACTACTTTCCCCTTAACTTCTCTATTTCCCTCCAATTTTCCCCTAATTTCCACTACTTACCCTCCCCTCATTTCGTTTCAAATAACATCAATTCCACTAGTTCTTCTTCTCTTATTTCCACTAATTCCCTTCCCCGCATTTGCCCTACTTTCCCCTCATAATTTTCCCTTACTTCACCTTACTTTCCCTACTTCCTCTAATTCTCGCTCATTACCCCTACTGCCGATCCCTTCATTACACCTTGTTACCACTACTATCCCTCCCATTGTTTACCCTCACTTCTCCAATCCATATTTCTCCCCAGTTCCCCTAATCTTCTCCTACTATATTACTTGTAAAGTGAATTAGATCATTGCAAATACTGGATCAAAAAATGGAATCCTTTTATTTTCCTCATTTTATAAAATCGAATACTAAGAAAGTGACTGGAAAATATGGGAATCAGAGAGAAAAGGAAGAGAAATTCGAACCAGGAGGGAATCATATTTTCTATTCTTTTCATTGCAGTAAGTAGAGCCCTCTTCGTTTTGCTCTCTTTCATTTATTACCCCTGTTGAATGTACAATGTCCATTTCCACTGTTTCGAAGCATCGAATCACAGTTAAGGTTCTTTTGCTATTAGTAATTTCAATATTTCCCTCACGGTTTGAAGAGCTTTTTTTCCTGGAGTTGAGGGATTACAAACATCGGGTGCATTGTGTGCTTTAATCCATGCTTGTGCGATCTCAGTTGGCTGCTTCTCCAGAAATAAAGCACTTTTAGACCTGAAAAACTAGAATAAAAAAAATTCTTCAAATTTTCCTTCTTTTTTATTAGTGCAGTTCATTGACACAAAAAAGAGTTTAATTCTGGAAATTTATTTCGAACCACTTGAAGCTATCCACTTGAAGTAATCTAGTTCAAGTAATCCACTTGTAATTTATACTTTATTAAAAACTTATCAGTGTGGTTGAAAATTCTTTGTTTTTGGTTATAAATAAATCTTTATAACTTAAAATTTAAATATTGTCTTGTATATTGAAAATTAATTTTCTTAGGTAACGTAGTCCTAGGTTGAAACTTTTTTAAACATGCGAAGTAAAAGGAGGGGGGCGTGGGGAGGGGCTAGGCAGTAAAGAGTGGAAGTATGGAAGGCTAATAGAGGGAAGGGGGAATGGAGCGGT
>JAWWLR010000158.1:52390342-52403531 GCA_035041075.1 Acraspis erinacei | reverse complement strand
CTATTCGGAAGTATATCCAAAATGCACATTTTGAGGTTGAAAATTCAAGTGTTTTGTTAAAAATTTTACAATTTTGTTAAAAAGTCGTCCTTTTTGCATAAAAGTTCAACTTTTTTGTTGAATATTCACATTTCTAGACTGAAAATTCAACCATTTTTTTCAAAACGTCGTTGTTTTTGCATAAAAGTTGGACATTTTTGTAGAAATTTAGTTGAAAATTAACTTTCTCCTTAAAAATTTACATTTTCTGGTAAAAAATGTATGTCTTGTTGAAAAATAAACAATTTTGTTAAAACCTCATCCTTTTTGTTTAAAAATATAACTGTTTGTTGAAAATTCGTCCTTTTCATTAGAAATTTCGACTATTTCGTTGAAATTTACTGTTTTGTTGAATATTCAGTTTTAGGTTGAAAATTCAATCATTTTGTTAAAACTTCGTCCTTTTTGTATTTTTGGAAAATTTCAACTTTTTCGTAGAGAATGCAACTATATTTGGTTAAAAATTGACATTCAAAGTTTTAAAATTTCACTCTTGTCACCAATTTTTAGACTGAAAATTTCAACTCTTTTGCTTTAATTTAAACCATTTTTTCAAAACTTCGTCCTTTTTGCATAAAAGTTCGACATTTCCGTAGAAATTTAGTTGAAAATTACTTTTTTGTTGAAAAGTAAAAATTTTGTTTAAAATTCATCTATCTGATTGAATATAGAAGTTTCTTTTTTAACAAAATGTTAAATTCTCAACCAAAAATAAAATATGTAGTTTATATTTCAAACAAAGAGTTAAACTTTCAACGAAAGAATTAAATTTTACAAAAAATACTTGAATTTTCAAACTACAAAAATTAATTGTCAATCAAAAAGACAAATTAAAAAAATAAAGATTTTTAACTGAAAACAGAAAAAAAAGTTTATTTAAACTCTGGAATTTTCAAGCCAAAAAACCTAATTTTCTGTAAAAAAATATAAGTTTTCAAGTAGATAATCAAATTGACAAATATTTTTAAGAAAAAATATGAATTTTCTATCCAAATAGGACAATTAACTAATTAGCTGAATTTTCTAACGAAATACTTGAATTTTTAACCAAATTCTGAAATTTTCTAATTACAAATATGAATTTTCAACCAAAAACAGTCCAATTTTTAACCTAAAAAGTTTATTTTTCAACGAAAAGATGAATTTTCAACAAATAATATAATATGCAGTGGATTTTTCAACGAAAAAGTTAAATTTTTCATGAAATAATTAAATTTTTAGTAAATTAGTTAAATTTTCAAATTATGAAGATGAATTATTTTCAACCAAAAAGACGAATTTTTAAGAAATAAAGATTTTCAACCAAAACAGAAAATAAAGTTTATCCAAATTCTGGAACTTGCAAGCAATCAATTTTTTATCAAAAGATCAAATTTACAAACATTTTCAACAAGAAAATATGAATTTTGAATCCAAAAGGACGAATTTTCTATCCAAATAGAATGACAATTAACAAAACGGCTGAATTTTCGAACAATATACTCGAATTTTTAACAAAATAATTCATTTTCGAACCCAATAGTTGAATTTTTAAACAAAAACTGGAATTTTCTAATTACAAATATGAATTTTTAACCAAAAAGCGTCGAATTTTTATCCCAAAAAGTTTATTTTTCAACGAAAAGATGAATTTTAATCAAATAAAGATTTTGCACTCAGGCAAGAAAAAAAAATTCGTTCAAATTCTTGAACTTCCAAGCCAAAAAACGAATCTTTTGTAGAATAGTTTAATTTTCTATCAAAAAATATGATTTTACACAAAAAAAAAAATTAATTTTCGACCAAACAATTGCGTTTTAACAAAAAAAAGGGAAATTACATCTAAGAAAATTAGTTTTTCACCAAAAAATATGAATTTTCAGCCAAAACAAATTAATTTTCAACCAAAAATATAAAAATACATTTTCGGTTAATAAAATTAATTTTCAATCAGGAAAAACGGAGTTTTCAACCAAATAGATCAACTTTCAACCAATGAGATGAATTTCCAACTAAACTAATAAATATTGAACAACAAAAATTCTTTTTTAACAAAGTGGTTCAGCCTTTAACCAAAAAATTTTAATTCACAATGAATAATCTAATAGTAGATATTTAAATCAAATAATATTTTCATTTTTAATAAAAAGCACTTTAATGCATAAAAAAAAATGTCATACCAATATAAAATATACAAGAGATAAATTTTTAAACCGAAAAGACTTTAGTGAATTTTGAACACGAAAATATGAAATTTCAAGAAAAAGTTACTTTTGTCCTACCCTCCTTGAAAACAAGCATGTGAAGCAAACTTTTCAGATGTTCCCCTTTCTCGTTTTCCCCTTTCCTCATTCCCATCTCCCTTTTCACCCTTTACCATTTCTCTCCCCCTTTACAATTTCCCTTCCCCTTTTCCCCTTTCTTTTCCCTTTTCTTTTCCCATTTACTATTTCCCCTCACTTCCCCTTTCTCATTTCCTCCCTTGCATTTTCTTTTTCCCTTTCCCGAGTCCCTTTACTGTATTTTTTTCACTTTGCCCCTTCCCCTTACCTTTTACCCATTTACTATATTCCTTTTTCCTTTTCACCCTTTCCCCTTCCCTTTTACCAATTCTCCTTTAACGTTTCCCAATTCCACCCTTCCCCCTTCCTTTATTTATCCGTTCCCGATACCCTGTTTCTTTTTTCTATTCTCCCCTTTCCCCTTTTATTCTTCCCTTTTCCCATTTCCTTATCACCCTTTCCAGTTTTTCAACCTTTTTCTCTTCTCCCATTTCTCCCTTTCCTTTTTTCTTTTCTCCTGTCCATTTTCACCCCTTCCCCTTTCTTATTTGACCCATTCCCATTTACCGTTTCCCCTTTCTCTTTTCACCTTTTCCCCATTTCTTTTACTTTTGTTCTTTTTCCTGTTCTTCTATTTCCCCTTTTATTTTTCTCTTTTCCCTTTTCCCTTTTTGCTTTTCACCCATTCTGGTTTCTCATTTTCTTTTTTCTTTTCCTTTAAAATATTCCCTTTTTCTGTTTCCACTTTCCCCTTCCCCTTTTAATCTTTCCTTTTAAACCTTTTCCCGTTCCCTTCACTCTTCTTTTCTTTTTCCCATTTCCATTTCCACATTCCTTTTTTCTTTCCCTTTTCCCCTTTTCCCTTTACTATTTTCCCCTTTCGTAAATATTTTAGTAAGAAAGGGTTTAAAGAAAAAACATCATATGATATTACCACTTCTGCCTGGCGTCCCACTTGCGTGGTGCTGTGCATGTATAGCGGACGTATAGGTAATTATGTAGCGGGCGTAAAGTTTGATGTTGGCCCGGCGGCGAAGTGCGCATGTGCGAAGGTGACTGGGCCGGAATTGGCCACATTACGCCTGCTTCACGTGCATGCAATAACGCGTTTTCAAGGGAGTTCGGACGAAATAGCTTTTCCACTTAACAGTTAAATTTGTAACCAAAGACATAAGCCATCAGTAAAAAAAATTTAGAATTTAGTTAAACTTTTACCCAAGTAGTTGAAATTCAATTACAGAAGATTAATTTTCAAAAAAATAGTTGTACTTGAAACTGAAAACATGAAGTTTCAACTCAAAATATAAGTCTAAAAATAAATTACTTCAACAAATTTGTTGAATATTAATCTTTTTTAATTGAAAATTCAACGACTTGTATAAAAGTTAAACTGCATTGCTAAAAATCTATTTTTTTTCGTAAAAAGCTCAAGTTTTTGGTTGAAAATTTAACTATTTGTTGGAAAAGCCTTTTTTTGGTTTAAAATTATTTTTTTAACTAAAAGCGTAGCTTCTCAGATTTTTTTAAGATTGATCTTTTATATTTAGAAAATAGTCTTTTTTTAATAAAAAAATATCATTTTCTTCGTTTGAAATTACATTTTTGTTGGTGAAAAATAGATCATTTTTGTGGAAAATTAATTTTTTCCTGAAAAGTCATATTTTTGTTTGAAAATTGGATTTTTTTAGAGAAAATCCGTCTTTTGGCTTGAAGGTTCAACAATTTAGAGAAAGTTCTATTTATTTTCTGAGTGAAAAATCATTATTTGTTGAATATTCGTCTTTTTGGTTTAAAAATTTTTTTATATAAAGTTAATCTTTTTTATTGAAATGTAAACCATGACAGTTTTTTATTTGGAATTTATCTCTTTAGCTTATAAATTAAACTATTAAGTTAAAAAACGAATTATTTCGTGTAAAAATTCAAGTATTTTATATTTTTCATGAAAGAAAAAATATACCTAATTTGTTGAATCTTGAAGCTAAAAGACGAATTTTTGGTACAAAAGTTTAATTTTCAGCCAGAACAAAATCAATTTTTAGCGCTAAGAAAATAATTTTCAACAAAATAGTTAAATTTTGACCAAATAGATAAACCTCTATAGATAAACCTCTATAGAAAAACCTCTATTATCTTTCAATCAGAAAAATGAAATTTATACAAAAACAAATTTTTAACAAAAAAGATGAATTTTCAAAAACTAAAGATTATTTACTCAAGAAAGAAATAAGAGTTTATCTAAATTGTTGAACCTTTAAGCCAAAAGACGACTTTTCTCTACAAAAATAGAATTTTGCGAACATAAAATATGACTTTTTATCAAAAAAAATAATTTTACACAAAACTTATAAATTTGTACAAAAAAAAAGTCCAAAAAAAGAAATTTTTTTCTCTAAAAAGGAGAATTTCCAGCTAAAAAAGATCGATATTAAAACATTAGAAAAGCTAAATTTTCAAGTAAACAATTAATTTTAAACCAAAAAAAGCTTTTCAACTAAACAGTTAATTTTATAACCAAAGACACAAGCTATCAATAAAAAATTTAACAATGTAGTTTAAATTTTAAACAAGTTGTTGAATTTTCAATTAAAAATGATTAATTTTCAACAAAATCGTTGTACTATGAATAAAAGAGATGAATGTTCAACTAAAAATATAAGTCTTTAAACAAAGAAAAATGATTTCTTATCAAATTGATTCAACCTTTCTTCAACCTTTCCATCCAAATATTTTAAATCAAAAAGATACATTTTTAACAACAAAATTTGAATTTTCTGTTAAAAAGAGTTTCGCTTACTTTTCACGATCAAAATGTGAATTTTGAAACAAGAAATAAGTTTCTAATAAACAAGTTAAATAAATAATCTAAAAAGATGAATTTTTAAACAAAAATTTCAAGTTTCTAATGAAAATTTTGATAGTTGCATTTCTATCCAAAAGAGATGAAATTTCTCTGAAAACAGATGAATTTTTATTTTTTTAAATACAAATTAAAAGTTTATATTTTATTTATAAAAAGATTCCACTTGACCTTTTGATATCAAAATATGGATATTTTAACCAAAAAGCGTGATTTTTTAACAAAATAGTTGAATCCTCTACAAAATACTTGCATTTTTATTTATGAAAGATGAAATTTGTACTAAAACAGAGGAATGCTTAATAAAAAGTACTATGAAGTAGTTCAGTTTCTAACAAATTTTATTACAAGAAAATGTCATTTTTACGCTTAAAAAATTAATTTTAACCCAAAAGAAACTTTTCCATTGAACAGTTAATTTTGTAACCAAAAAGATAAAGCAAAAAAAAAGAATTTTTGAACCATGTAGTTTAACTTTTACACAAGTACTTGAATTTTCAATTTAAAAAAATTCATTTTCAACAAAATAGTTATACTTTCGACAAAAGAGATGCACTTTCAACTAAAAATTTTGAATCTTCGGTTAAAAAGATTTCCGTTGACTTTTCCTGCTCAAAATATTAATTTTTAAACAAGAAATTAAAGTTAATTTTTAAACTAAAAACACATTGAGTGAAAATGGATCAGTTTTCTGGAAAATTAAGTTTTGCTTGAAATTTCATATTTTTGGTTTAAAAATTCAATTTTTGTATATAAAATTCGTCTTTTGGCTTGAAGGTTCAACCATTTTTAGATAAAGCTTTATTTATTTTCTTAGTGAGAAATCTTTATTTGTTGAACATTTGTCTTTTTGGTTTTAAAATTATTTTTTGTGCATAAATTTATCTTTTTTGATTAAAATATAAACCATGACACTTTTTTATGGGAATTTATCTTTTGGGCTAAAAACCTCAACTATTCAGTTAAAAAATTAATTATTTATTGTGAAAATTCAAGTAATTTGTATTTGGTCATGAAATAAAAAAATACCTAAATTGTTGGCTCTTTAAGACAAAAGACGAATTTTCTTAAAAATTTTCAACGAAGTAGTTCATTTTTTACCCACGCAGTTGAATTTGAAATTAAAACAAAGATCAGTTTTCAACCAAATATTTAAACTTTCAACTAAAGAGATAAATTTCCTACTATAAATATGAATCGTCACAAGAAGAATTATTTCTTAACAAAGTGGTTCATACAAACTAACTAAATACTCAAGCAAAGAAGATTAGTTTTCAACCAAAAATTTGCAATTTCAACCAAAAAATATTAAATTTCTACTAAAATATATAAGCTTTGAAATCGAAAAGAGAAATTTAAAAAATTATATTTGAAGTATCATACAAAACAAATTTTATTTTGACTTTTCAAAATTAACAAATGAGTTTTAAACAAAAAGTAAATTTCCTGAGAAGATACTTTCATTTTTAAGCCGAAAAGACGAATTTTCAACAAAACATTAGAGTTTCTAACTAAAAATATGGCTTTTTAACAAAATTGTGAAATTTTCAACCAAACCGTTGCAATTGGATCCGAGAAAGATGAAATTTCTACTAAAACAGCTGAATTTTTAAATCAAAAGAAATTTTTTTAAGTTGAATTTTTACCTAAAAAATAGTGCAGTTGACTTTTCAACACCATAATATGAATTTCAAATAAGTAAATTTTCTACGAAAGTAAATTTTCAAAAAAAAGGTTGATTTTTCAGCTAAAAAATATTTTATTTTATTTGTTAACACAACATTTTTAATTTTCAACAAGTAAATTTTCTACAAAATAGTTGAATTCTTAACCAAATAGTTACATTTTTAGATAAAAAGATGCATTTTCTACTAAAATAGCTGAATTTTTAAATTGAAAAGACAAATTTTCAAGAACAAAAAACAATGGAATTCTCATCCTAATAATATTCTAGTTCACTTTTCAGCGCCAAAATATGAATTTAAAGTATGTTAATTTTCTGCGAAAAAGTTTAGTTAAAATAAAAATTGTTTAATATTCTTCACTCACCATTAATAATTAAACAACAGAATCCTAAACTTATAATATTTTTAATCGAGATTTTTTTCTTTCTTGACTGAAAAATCCTTTCAACAATTTGATTAAAAATGAACATTTTTGAATTGAAAATTAAACTGTTTTGTTGAAAACTCCCACTTTTGGCTTAGAAGCTCAACAATTTGGTGAAACAAAATAAATATTAATTTCAAAACTCATATTCTCAGATAGGAAATTTAAAGATATCGAGAACAAAATTAGAAGCTTTCTTAAGATTTTGAAATTTCTCAAGATAATAAAATAATTTCTTAAGATTCCTGGAAAAAATTTAAGGATGAATAAATAATTGAATAAATAAATTTTGCAAAATTAATTTTTTAAGCAAAATTAAAATAAAGTGTAAAAATCTCAAAAAATCTAGATTTTAAGGTATTTATATACATTTTTAATTATTTTGAAACATTCCAGGATAATCAAATAAGTTTTCTTATTATTTCTGGGAGCATTAAAAATAGGGTCTCGTTAAAAAAATTAATTTTAAGAGAATATTAAATGAATTCGTAAAAGGTTCCCCGATTGTCAAAGAAGAATCTGGAAGGTTTTAAGATCATTTTTTTAATTTTGTAGAATTAAACAAAATTAAGGACGATTTGAATGATTTAAATAATAATAAAAAAATTAAAAATATTCCGAAAAGTTTGAAACAATACAAATATATTTTGAAGATTACGGAAAAATTTCAAAGCATTTTCAAATTTTTTGAATTTTTAAGAAAATAAAAAATGATTCTCAAGATTCTTGAGAAATTCTGAATGACTTGAAAGATGTTTAGGAATTCATCAATTTTGGTTCAAAATTGAAATATTGTGACTTAAAAGTTCAAATCTATTTGATTGAAACATTAAATATTACATTTTTTGTTGAAAATTCATAATTTTAGTTAGAAATTCATCACTTTGATTAAAAAATGCAACTATTTTATAAAAAATGTTTCGAAATTGCTTAAACAATCGTCTTTTTTGGCAGCAAATTTTTCTTTTTATTTTTGTAAATATTTTTTGTTGAGCATATTTTTTTGGTTGAAAATTTTTATTTAAAAAAAAATCCTCTAGAATGATTAGCGATTTCTTCGCTGTAGACAATTTATTTCGAATTTCCTTTAAGAAAAGGTCTCTGAAATAAATAAAAATAATATATAATATTTCCCACTATATATACGTTGTCCACCTAGGGCTCGTCGCGTAATTTTAAACATCGAATAGAAATAAATGAGGAAAAAGGAGGAAGCGATGTACAATACCCGATTCAATAACTCAGTAGTGAAACCAGTAATCCCGTAATTTCAAAATAATTCTGAATTTCAATAGCGGTAGAGCTTAATGGCGGGTATCTCGCGAGAGAGAATGGAAACAGTGAAAAATAATGAATCCCACATTTCCAATATTCAGATTTTATTGCCTGCAAAAAATAGTAACATTTTCCCAAAAAGCACGTTCGTTACGATTTTGTAAAATTTCTTTTATTTTCAGTTAATTGAGATGCGATGCAATACTATATACTACTGGATGATTTCAAAAACGAATATTTGTCAATTTGGTTTACAAATAACGATGCACAATTATAAATATTCATATGGGAAATTTTTCTGAATTATTCCCATTTTTTCAATGCAAAATTTATTTTCTAATTAATCCAAATAATTAAAAAATTCGTTTATCTCTGCTTTTTGATATAACGAAGTTACAAAATAGGGGCTGGAATTTTATGAAAGTAATGAAGATGCAATCTTAGTTTGAATTTTGTTTATTTAAGGACTTTTCTATTTTCAATTTTTTAGCACAAACAGAAAATTCGGTTATCTAAAAACCAGATTTTCTCATAATGTATATTATTTAAATATTCCGAAATATTCCAAAATGGACATTAGAGGTTTTTAGTATAATTAAATTTTCCGAAATGATCTTTATTTTTAATTTTTATTTAAATATAAAATTTCCTAGAAAATGAGGAATGTTCTTGCCTTTTGATAAATATTCTAGAATATTCTGAAATAGAACATTCTGAAATTTATATTGTACTTTAAAATTGTATTAAACATTCTAGCATTGTTACCGAATTTTTTAGAAGATTCTGGAATAAGTGTTAAAGTCCTTAGTACAATGTTGCAGATTATTCTGAAAATATTTCTAATGCCCTTCGGTTTTCAACAAATTTTCTAGAATCTTCAGTAAATTTGTTGAGCATTCTAAAAATATTCTGGAATTTATCCCAGATATTTTGAAATATTCTATAACGTTCCGCTAGAATGTTCTAGAATTTTCTAAAATGTTTTTGAACATATGAGAATGATACATAACACTGTGTGACAGTGAAAATATACTTCTATGGAGACCTGTCACAAGTTGTAGGTCTAGTAAAACTAAGAAAGATGGTAGGGGAGAAATGTCAAATACACCCCCAAAATCTCATTTTATGGCCAAAAAACCGTTTTTGGGTAGTGTCATGTAAGAATCACTCATAACTTTTCTAATTTTTATCCGTTTTACAATTTTTTACATTCTCATCAGAGAAGGTATTACGTTTTAAGACACCCTGAATCCGAAAAACAGGTTTTTACGAATGTGTCTGTCTGTCAGTCTGTCTGTCTATCTGTTCGTGTGTCTGTGGTTTTTTAGATTGTTAGCACGATAAATTTCGAAAAAATTGAGAGATTGGATTGGCCTTTTGTATACCCTTTTAGTGTCCTAAAGTAAAGGTCAAGTTCGTTAGTCAGCCATTTTGTATAAAAACTCAAAAAGTCAGCACATTTTGAAAATTTTTGCGGCCACTTTTTTCAAGATTAAAAAATTCTCTGTACGGTTATTCTTAGTACTTGAAAACACAAACATTTTTTCCTAATGACTTTTTTCGATAAAAAAAAATTACTGGAGTAATAGTATTTTCAAAATTAAAAAAAAAAGAAAATGACAATTTGAAGCTAAATAACGCACGATATGGAAAAAAGTGCAGAAGAAAAAAACGTTGCTTTTTGAATTCTCTACAAAACTATCATAAAGACTTTTTAAATTTTCTCTAAAAATTGAAAATTCAAATTTTGACGGCGCAAAAAATAATGAAAAATCAAAAATTCCATTTGGCAGTCAAATTATGCAAGATGCGAAGAAAGATGTACAGATAAAAATTATGCAACCAAAAAAGATCTAAAGATCTGTTACTGATAAATTTTCTATAGGACGCGTAGTTTTTGTTTTATTTGTAAAAAACCACATTTAAAATAAAAAATAAATTAAATTTTTGGAACAACGACACAAGCTACGAAAAATACAATTGAACAAAATTTGTTCACCCAAAAACCAGCTACAAATTTGTTATTCATCATTCCTTTTTGTTTAAATCGTAAAAAATAACATTGAAAATGAAAAAATTAAATTTTTTGAAAAACGACACATGGTAGAAAAAGAATTACTTAACTTAAGTTGTTTGCCCAAAAAGGATGTACAAATTCTTGTTTTATAATTTTTAGAAAGGACTAGTAAATTTTTTTTCAATCGTCAGAAATAAAATTATTAAAATTAAAAAAAAAAAAATTAAATTTTTGGAAAAACGACACGAGATGAAAAAAAATTAAAGACAAAAGTTGCTCAACCAAAAAGATCTACAAATATATTATAAGCTCTTGTTATAAAAATACATTCAAAAAAATAAAAAAATAAACTTTTTGGAAAAACGATACAATAAGCTACGATAACCTTTTATTTAACAAAATTTTTCGCCTAAATTATATCTACAAATTTGCTTAGAGCCAGTTTACGCTAGGATGCGTATTTTTAGTTTAAATCGAAAAAAATAGCATTGCAAATAAATAAGGAAGCCCATTTTTTTAATTATAAAGACAAAATAATGAAAATACGTATTTTCGATATGAATGGACATTATGAATTGTACTAATATAAATTGATTGAAATGATACATTTTTCAGGGAAGCTGAACATAAAATATAATGCAAAATGAAAAAAAAATATTAAAGTCATCATGATAAATAAAATTTCTACTTTAGTTTGCAATATCTGAATAAGGAATCGAAGGCCGAGGTACAGAAATAGATGTAACATACATATATAATAATGTTGAACATAATGTACAAAAGTTCAGATCTTGGACAAAATCGAGTGCAAAGCACGAGACACGTGATGAGAATGTATTCGTTAAAGCCGAAGGAGCGTTAACAAAAGAGCATTCACAATCATCAAATTCCAGGTATCGATGCTTTGACCTTTTCTCTTGAATGGTCTGTGCTCATATGTGGGGGAAATACAAAGACCGAGCGCGAAGCGCGAGAAGCTGCGCGCGAAGGGAATGTGCCCTCGAAGTGGGCGGATATTTAAAAATACAATTAGAACCGTCTGTCAAGATTTCTGGAAATCAACAACAGATCGATTTTTCTCGATTTAACAAATAATTTTAAAGATTGGCGACTTTTGAGATTGAGTGTACGTAGTGTGCATCCATAAATACCGGAATTTTTGACTATGTAAATAATTTCCGTGTTTTCGCTTTGAGCAGCAGCTTGTGAACACTTCATGTAGGTCGAGGTGACGTCTATTTACCAATTTTACGGTATTGCATCCTCATTGTGTCAATTAAGTTAAAAATATAAAAATATCACGCTCTTCGATTAAACATTTCTATTTGTCACTTTTTTGTAATTCAATAAGTAACATGTCACTAATACAATGATAAAATTTTTGTTAATATTAATATGGAGATTATTTGAAAATTTTTGAGTATTTACCTTTGTTTGCTGCCAATGAAAGGTGGTTGTTTCTAATACGAAATTCCCTTGAAGGGGTCCACCACTACACCTTGGAGGCTTTCCAGACCAATCAGCTTTCATTTCCACTATATTATAGAAAAGTTAAAGAACATATAAAATAAAATGAAGCAGAATTAAATTAATTTATTAATTAAAATAAAGAATATTTAATACCAGTGTGACCTGTATTCTTTAGAGTCAATTTCTTTGGTAATTTATTAAAGTCTGTAAGTTTCAGTGGTTTCTTATACTCTGGAAAACCTTTCGGGTCAGTTATCTCGCAAATTACAGGAGATTGATTTTTTCCATTACATTTTGGATATTTCTTGCCCCAGTTTTTAGCATTCCTATAATTCCATGCGTCTGTGTGAAATAAATAAAAATGATAAAGCTTTCTAATAAGAAGCAATTATTTAAATCATAACTTCTCTTATATGGACAATTTTTAAAGAATAACTGCCTTTTTGTTTAACATAATATAAACATCTCCCTAATGTGCATCTACTTATATTTATTTTCCTGGAAAACAACATCAAAAGTTAGAAATCACATCAAACTTGTTTGCTTATCTGAAAAAAATTATGAAATATGTTTAAAGAAAGTTTAAAAAATATCACATACTTGCTCCTAAAATAAGTCTGAGAAGAATAATCGCTATCAAGCGTAGAGGATTTATTCCGAAGTTTTGCATATTCTAAAATCACATTAGGAAAAAAATATTACAGCTACATACTAAATTACAAAATAATTACGAAAATTAGATTTATATTTAACCACTTACTTCTTCCTTGATTCGCATAAACATCCAGCGGTGTGATAAATAAATTGTGAAGTTTTCAAATCGGACGCTAGTATTTTGAGGAAAGAATTTGCTCTTAAAGACACGTCTATATATAGACCGTGACTCTTATTTTTCTTATCATCTATTTAAAAAAATTAATTATGCACGTGATGTTGCTGTGAATATAGTTTTGCATACGGTTTAAAAGTTCATCGCATTTAAAATTGAATAAAATTATTATTACAATATTATTGGGTAATAATAGCATTAAAAATTTAACTATTATTATTATAAAGGCCGTAACTACGCATACCGAAATTTTGGTACCGATAGCCTAATTTTGTAAAGATAAACAATTTATTTTACATTTTTAAATTAGAGTCCTCATTTCTTCTTAT
>JAWWLR010000158.1:52279715-52295641 GCA_035041075.1 Acraspis erinacei | reverse complement strand
CAAGTTTTCATTTATTTTGCCTGTAGAAAGATTTTAAAAAATTCTATACGTTTATTAATTAGAAATAAATAATTAATATAAAAAAGATAAAAATGTAAATTAAACGTCTAGCGAGATAAGAATGTTCAAAGATTTACAAAACAAAACACACAAAACTACTATGATTTGCAATTATTATTTACTCTAACCCAACATCCGCTCATACCCAGTTTGAATATCCCCTTTCAAAAAAAATGTAAACTCAGAAAAATTGGACTAAACTTTACATCAACTCATCAATTTCGGCGAAACTGACCAAATTTTCAAGTCATCTAGAACCAAGTGAAAAAATGCAGCCAAGGAACGAAAATAATGTAAAAAAAATGATAATTTATTAAAGCCGGGGTAAACTTTTATTTATAAATTAGTCTTATTTTCATCTAAATATTTCGAATATAATTTTGCAGATGCCACCCAATTATCAAAATGATTTCTCTCAAATGAGTCAAAATAATTTTCAACAACAGCAACCGCAACAACAATACTTCCAATCCACGCAATACAGTAATTTTAATCCCTTTAACACTAAGCAACCAGGTAATAAAAATTGTTTTAAATAACATAAATAAGAGTAATATAAATAAATTATTTAAGTTGTAAGAATTAATAATTTTTTAAATGCTTGATCAAATGAAAATTAGTGATTTTATTTTTTAAGTAAGGTATCTAAATACAGCCTTTACACTTTTCTTCCTATTCCCTTCTTTTTCCATTTTTAAAAATGCGAACTGAATTAATAGAACCAAATAAGAAAATCCAACTATTATTCGTTCAAAATTATTCATTTTTTATTAGTATTTTATCCTGAATTATTAATTGATAATTAATTTTATTTTTCTTCGGAACTCATCTCTTCTCGTTAAAAAATTTACTATTTAGTTGACGATTGAACTATTGTGATGAAATCTTTTGTTCTGAAAATTAATTTTTTAGGTCAAAATTTAATTAATTTAGTTTTTAGTTGACAATTTAATAATTTTATCAAAGAATTATTAGTTTTTTGTAAATTAGTGTTTTTCGTAAAACAATTACTTCCTGAAAGAAAATTTAACCGTTTGGTTGGAAATTAAAATATTCTCCTAAAAACTCGTTTTTTTAATTAAATAATAATATTTTTAACTGAAGATTTAACTGTTCTATTTATTGTTAAAAATCCATCGTTTTCAGTTGAAAATTTAACTATTAAATTTTTAATTAAGAATTACAATTTTTTGGTTGAACATTCAACTAGTATGTTGAAATTTGAACTGCCTTATTAAACATTCTTTTGTTTGGATGTAAATTAAAGTATTTGGTTAAAAATTCGTTTTATTGTTCTCGAAAATTTACTTTTTAAGCCGAAAATGTAACTATCCGGTTTTTGGTTCAAAATTCATCGCTTTTAGTTGAAAATTTAACAATTTCTTGAGAAATTTATGTATTTTGTTGTCAATTGGTAATTTGGGATAGAAAAATAATCTTCTGAATTAGAAATTTAACTCACTGGTTAAACAATGAACTATTACGTTGAAGATTCATTTTTTTGTTGTTAAAAATTATTTTTTTTAACTCAAAATTTCAATATTCCATCATTGTTTTAAAATTAATCTTCATTGGTTGAAAATTTAACAAGTTGTTTAAAAATTTTTGTTGAAAATTTTGGTTAAAAACTTCACTACTTTGTTAAAAATCCTTTTTTTGTAATTGATCTATTTTAGTGAAATCTCAACTATTTTGTTTAAAAATTCAAATATTTTGTGGAAAATTTGTCTTTATGGATTAAACATTCGATTTTTGTCGTTGAAAATTCACTTTGACAGGTCAAAAATTCAACTAAGAATTGAACTATTTTCTGAAAAATTTAATTATTTTGTTAAAAATTCAACTACTTTGTTAAGAAGAGATTTTTTGGTTAGAAAATTAAACTACTTGGTTTATAAATCATCCCTTATACTATAGGTTTCAACTTTTTGGTAATAAATTTACTGTTTGGTTGAATCTTTTTTTTTTGAAAATTCAACTATTTCGTTTATCAAATGTGATCAAAAAAAAGTTTTTACTTTAAAATTGTTAGTACTTATGACATCAGTCTTCTCTAATTTTAAAATAACAAATATTATTTAAACAATAATGTTATTTTTACCAGGGTATTAATTAATTTTTTGATATTAAATATTTCAGTGCATCGATTACTGTTCTATTATTTTTGGAGAGAAGAAAAAAAATCTTTCTCAACTAGGATTTGAACCGGGAACGCCACTATACATTTGGCATCCAAAATAAAAAGCTACATAAGTGACATTTTCGTTTAGGTCAAATGTTTACGAATCAGAATATAAATTTAAATAATGATGTTTAAAGAAATTTAAATAATGAATTAACTAATAAATCAGTAATCAAAATTATTTAATATTTAGTATGAAAAAAGTAAGTAATACCCTGGTCAACAAAAAACTTCATTGTTTAAATTGATATTTTGATTCGGTGAAATTTTTTTAGAAATGATCAGTGAAGTAGTTGGTTAATGCTCCACTCATGTATGGTAGCGCTCCCGGTTCCAATCCGGGCTGTTGCATATTTTTTCTGGATTCTCCGAAAATAATAGACGAGTAATCGAGTCTATTCAATATTAGCCATAAAAAAATAAAAAATTATATCAAAGGATTTATGTTCAGCAGGGTCAAGTCTTCAGAATCAAGCTTACCAACCTTATCAAACAGAATTTCATGGAAGCCATCAACCAGTACCTAATGCAAATCTAATGACAAATCATTACCAACCAACTTCACATCCATATTCATCTTCACCAGGAACGCAAAATCAAAGACATTATGGACCTTCACCTCAAACTGTTATGGAACAATTTCGATCTTGCATGAATAGCGCATCACCAATTTTCATATTGCCCAATGCTTGCCCCAATACTTCCCCAACCGCACCTCAAATGCAGCCCACATCAATAATGGGACAAAATATGGGTCACCACATGAATTATCCACAAATCGGTATGAAAAATTTTCGAAAAATAGTACATTGTGTATCGAGGGCGTAAGGAAAGCTATTTTGACGAGATAGCACTTGCCGCTCGAGCGAAGCGATGGCGGAAGTCACACGAGGCAAAATAGCCTTTTTATCCTACCCTCCTTGAAAACAAGCATGTGAAACAGATAATAGTACACACTATACTTGTTGTCCTACCCTTCTTGAAAACAAGCATGTAAAGCATATAAAGGAAGTTTGTGCGCACGACCAGACAGGGTCTACACCGAGAAATCTCTCTGTATCTCTATCAGTTCTCCCTTTCACCATTTTCCTTTCCCCTTTCTCATCCCCCTTTACCGTTTTTCTTTTTCTTTCCCCTTTTCACTTTCCAGCCGTTCCACTTTCTCTTTTATCCTTCCCTTTTCCTCATTCCCCTTTTCCATCTCCATACCCTTTCCCCCTTTCTTTATTTCACCGTTCCCTTTACTCTTTTTCTTTTTCTTGTTCTCCCCTTTTCCGGCTTCCCATTTTTCCTTCCCCCTTTCTTTTCCCTTTCTCTTTTATTATTTCCCTTTTTAACATTTTCCCTTTTCATCCTTTCCCTGTTCCCTTTACCCTTTTTCTCTTTTTCGCGTTTTCCCCTTTGCTTTTTCCTTTTCCCCTTTTTATTTTCACCCTTTCTCACTGTCAGCTTTAATTTTCCTTTCCCCGTTCCCTGTACTCTTTTTATTTTTCTTGTTCTCCCCTTTTACGGTTTCCCATTTTTCCTTCCCCTTTTCTTTTCCCCTTTCCCTTTTACTGTTTCTCTTTCCCTTTTAACCTTTTCATCCTTTCCCTTTCCCCTTTTAACCTTTTCATCCTTTCCCTATTCCCTTTACCCTTTTTCTCTTTTTCCCGTTTCCTCTTTGCTTTTTCCTTTTCCCCTTTTTATTTTCACCCTTTCTCACTGTCCGCTTTAATTTTCCTTTCCCATTCCCCTTTACCCTTTACAGTTTCCCCTTCCCATTTTCACCCTTGTGCCCTTCCCCTTTTTCCTTTCTCCATTTCCCCGTTCCCGTTTCCCTTGCTCATTTTCCTATTCTTCGCTTTCCCCTTTTATTAATCTCTTTTCCCATTTTACACTTTTTTGCTTCCCTGTTCACCCTTTCCGGTTTTTCATTTTCTTCATCCCTCTTTCTTTTCCCTATTGACTTTTTCTGTTTTTCCCATTTCCCCCTTTTCTTTTCCCCTTTTACCTTCACTATTTTCTCCTTTTCCCCTTCGTACATATTTTATGATGAAAGGGTTCAAAGGAAAAGCACTTCAATTTACATCATATGATATTACCACTTCTGCCAGGCATCCCACTTGCATGGTGCAATGCAAGTATAGCGAACGTAAAGTTTTTTATGTAACGGGTGTAAAGTTTCATGTTGGCCCGGCGGCGAAGTGCGCATGTGCGAAGGCCACTGGGCTGGAAGTGGCCAAATTACTCCTGCTACACGTGCATGCAATAACGTATTTTCAAGGGGGGTCAGACAAAATATATTTTGATACCGCTTTAAAATATTTAGATCACAAGTATCAGTTACAGTAACTACAATTATAAATAAACAAAATTAGATGGAAAATGGAAAATTCACTTAAGACCGATTTCATTTCAAATCGGGACGACTGAAAAGTCCCGAAAAATAAAACTCCACACACTCTAAAATTCCCGAATTGGAAAATTACCGAATAATGAAATTCCCGAATAATAAAATTTCCAAATAATAAAATTTCGGAATTGGAAAATTGCCGAATATTAAAATTTCCGACAGAATGTTGCCGAATTATAAAATATTTTAACTAAAAAACCCGAAATATCTATTTAAAAACATTTTTTGTTTAAATACTGGAATTTTCTAGACCGGATATTTTATAAATCAGAAATTTTCTGTCGGCAATTTTATTATTCAGGAAGTTTCAAAATCCTTAATATTATAAACTATTCTGGAATTTTATTATTCTGGAGGTTTCCTATTCGGAAATTTTAATTTTTAAGAATTTTATAATTCATGAATTTTATTGTTCGGGAATTTTATTATTCGGGAATTTTTTAGTATCGGCAATTTCATTTTACGGGATTTTTCAGCAAACTCTTCAAATTCGACAGGCAGTCTATTAGGTTATGCCGAGAAAAAAAATGATAAGATTTATTAGTAATATCTCTAAATAGATTCTTTGTGGCTGAACATGTTCAAACTTTTAACTTTTTAATTTTTTGCGCACAAATTTTTTTTTTACTTTTTTTGGTGTCAAGTATATGGAAGTAAATAATCTTAAACGGAAAGGACTAAGCACAAATTTTTTGAAAACATATAATTATGCATATAATTCTAAACAGATAAATCTAAATAAAAAAATAAGAGATTCAATTTTTTAATTTTTACTTTTCTATAAAAATGGATAATGTTTCAGAATCCATAATATAAGAAAAATTTGTTTGAGACTTAAAAATATGTAATCATTTTCATAGATTATTAAATATAGCATAACAAAAAAAGGCATTTTTTCAACTTCAGGTTTAAATTAACAAAATTGCATTATTGGCCATTCTTTGAAATATTATATTTCAACGAAAAGTATCACTTTTTTCATTAAAGATAATTTACTTCCATAAACTTTACCCAACAGAAATTGAAGAACAAAATATTTATTCAAATAAGAAATTTAATCTATTTTTGTTAAAAATGCAACACTCTGCTTAAAAATTTATCTTTTTTGTTTGATCATGAATTTTTCCGTTGGAAATTCTACTTATGTAAATGAATTTTTTTCTTTCTTAGACAAAAAAAAATTATTTTTGGAAAATTCTTTCTTTTTTACTTTTTAACTGAAAAAAATCACTTCTTTTTTTGGTGAAATTAACTGTTGCTTAGTGTGTTCTTTGTTGAAAATTCATATTAATATTCTTATTTGAAAATAAAAATATTTAGGCAAAAGTTTATATATATTTTGTCGATATTCGTCTTTTATAGTAGAAAATTAATTTTCTTGAATAAAAATTCAATTTTATAGTTCAAAATGAAAATTGTTTCTTCATTGATTAAAAAAGTTTTCTTAGCTGGTAATTCTACTTTAATTAAAAATTCGGCTTTTTGGTTCCATTCAACTTTTTAGAAATTTAAATTAAAAATATTTTCTCGGATAAAATACCAACTATACTCAACTCCCGATTTTGGTTCGGCCTCGGGTCGGGGCGGCCCGGAATCGGGAGTTGAGTGTATTAAATTTTTTAAATTAATTTATTCTTATTATTTGATTCCTCTTATTTCATTAGACCGATTTCTAAAATTATTATATTGACATTGCTATAAAAGTTACTTTTTAAGCTTCCATAAATAATGATTGCACAAATTCTGCATGGAAGTTTAGAAAATTGTAATTATCGTACATAAATATTTCAGATCTTACTAATTATGTAAGACTTAATCATTTCCTTTATGTTAATATTGAGTGAAACTCTGCGAATGCGAAATAAAAATAGGGTCGTGATTTCTTTGGCTAAAGAACGTATTCAAATTTAATGCTAAATAAAAATATTGTACTACACTTAACTGTCGATATAAGAACGTTTTCGGACATGGCTTGCAGTGGCCTTGATCCTAAATTCGGGGACTCCATTTCGGTTGTTTTTGGACGCACGACGCAACTTTCGCTGATAGTGCGGCCCTCATGCTGTTTATTACGCTTGACTGAGCACCGCTACTGTCTCAATTCTAGGAATGTCGTAAACCGGGGGTACTTATATCGGGTGTTTAGTGTATATGTTTGACTGCCATAATTTGAAATTGACTTTATCTGAAAAAATTCTTCTCTTTTTAGGTATGCCTTACTCAGCACCTCCACCTTTTTGCTGTCCACCATCATGTATTCCATATCCTCTACCATTCCCAATTTACAATCACTTTTCCCCTCAAGATCGCCAGAAGGAAAAATCTCAAAATTGTGAATGCTGTCAAAAATCGAATACAGGGAAAGAAATGTTCAAAAATGCAAATATCTTTAATGAAACGGAAGACCACAAATGCAAAGAAAGTAAAGATGATACCATTTGTTCAAAGAAGAATTGCCCCTCAGCTTTGAATTTGCAAGCACTGGCCTCACAATTTCTCTCCAATCAAGGAATCATATCTTGTGTTGCAACCAGATTAGTTTTGCGAAAAGTTCCTGGATCCAATATTACAACAAATGTTGATGAAACTATTGACAGAGCTCAAAAGGCAATTAATCAACTAAATAAGGATCAACTTCTGACTGAGTCCAGAAATGCACAGCAAGTTAATGCTTTAATTAATCTTCACATGACTGCCAATCCTCCACCGAATATTATTCCTATTTTGACGATGATTCAGTTGAAAGTGAATTTGTTGAAGGCACACGTGGAAAATTTAATCAACAAGAAATTAATGGAAAATCAAGGAGTTGGAGCTGAAGGAGCTGGTACTTTTGATCCTATGGTGCTCGCCTTAAAAACAGATGCAGAGCTTAGAGAATTTTTAGCTGCTCTGAGGCAGAAGGAATGCGAGGAGAGGGTAAAACCAATGTTTTAAAGGTTTACATTTGAATAAGCAAATTACTTTTGAGTATACAGCAGAAATTTCCTGTACAGGGACCTTGGAGGATCCTTGACATGTTCCTGGACACGAACCGTTACAGGTAAGCTTGACGGTTCCTATACAGGAATTTGGCGAAGGAAACTCTGCATGATCCCGCAAAAGAACCTGTAGATGATCCTACAAAAGAACACGTATCTACGTCATCCTAAAAAGAAACCTGTACCTGATCTTGCGAAAGAACCCATACATGATCTAGAAAAGGTCCCTGTACCTAATCCTGCATAGCAACCTGTACAGGCAATCTTGACATTTCCTGTATAAAAATTTGGTGAAGGAAACTGTAAATCATCCTGCAAAGGAACGTGTACATGATCCTGCAAAGAAACCTGTAGAATCTGTGCATGATCCTGCAAAAAAGCCTGTAGATGATTCTGTAAAGGAACCCGTACATGATCTAGCAAAGAACCATGTGGGTGGTCCTGCAAATGAACCCATACATGATCTAGCAAAGGAACCTATACAGGTAATCTTGACGGTTCCTGTACGAAAATTTGGCAAAGAAAACTGTACATGATCCTCCAAAGGAATTTGTGCAATCTGTACTTGATCCTGCAAAGAAACCTTCACATGCTTCTGCAAAGGAACCCGTACATGATATAGTAAAGGATATAGTATAGTGAAGAAAACTATACATGATTATGCAAAGGTACCTATAGATGATCCTGCACAAGAATCTGCATACAAGCTAACCTTTGAATGATCCTGTACAGGTTGCTCCGAGGCTCTTATACAGGAATTTTCAACTGGGCTATGGTAAAACATTTAATTTAACGATAAGTAACTTATCGTTATTACACTCCAAAATATGTCCGACTTTACCCATAAGTCTGGGGTTAATTCGTCCTCAAATAACAAAAATGCCTTTTCAACAAAACATTGGATTGGACCAACAAAATTATGTTGTTGAATCAACCAAATACTCTACCGATAAAAAATATTTGGTTGAAACAGCAACGAAATTTAGTTAAGTGAATCAAATATTTTGTTTTCCATACAACAACCCTATTCTATGGTTGAACTAACAAATAGTTTGATCATTGATATTTAAAGAGCAGCATTTCAATCTTGTAACATATTTAACATAGGAACTTTTGTAAATAAAGCAAACTAATTATTTTTATTTAAAATTTGAAAAATTTTAAGAAATTCATTTATTTATACCAAAAATATGACTTTCCACCACGAAATAAAAACCAATTTTTTTTAGTTCAAACAAAAAATTGAATTTTTCAATAATATAATTGAGTTTTTTATAAGACATTTAAATTTTTAATAAAAAAGAGAACTTTGAATCCAAACTACGAATTTTTAAAGAAAAATAGTTGAACTTTTACTTAAATAATTTAATTTTTAAGCCAACAAGACAAATTTTTTATAAGACAGTTGAATTTGTAATAAAAAATAGTAAATTTTCTATCTAAAAAAACAAATGTTCACAAAACAGTTAAAATTTCAACAAAATTATTCTTTTTATATCATTATTAACACAATGATTGAGTTTTTAACAAAATAGTTAAATTTGACACTATTATGATAAATCTTTCAAAAGAAAAATGGATTTCTGATGAAAACGTTCAACTTTCAACTAAGTAGTTGAATTTTCATTGCAAAAGATTAATCAATCATTAATCCGGACAGCAAAAATATCAACCGGATTGTTGAATTTTCAAACCAAAAAAGAGCCCTCTCAATTACAATTGAATTTTCATCTCGGAAATCTTAATTTTGAAACAAAAAGTTCATTTTCAACCAATAATTTAATTTCCAATCAAATAGTTGGATATTTAACCGAAAATTTGAATTTTCAAGAAACAAAGATAAATTCTCAGCAAAAAATGTAACAGTTGAAATTTCAATAGAAGAGTATTAAATTTATACCAACAGAGATGAATTTAAAAAACTAAAAAAGAAATAATTAATTAAACATTAAACATAATTAATTTACATAAAAAAATTTATTTTCAAAGAAACCTTTAAATTTTTAATGAATAGGATACATTTTTAACTAAAATACTGAATTTTTAACCAAAAATATGAACTTTCAACAAATCCATTTATTTAAATGTCATTTTTTGAATTAAAAATTTTAAAGTTACATTTTCAGTTAAAAAAATAAATTTTAACAAAAAAATGATGTTTCAACAAAATAGTCTAGTTAAAAAAAGAGATGAACTTTTAAACAAAAAATATAAAATTATTTCATTGAAAATTAATTTTTTTAACTAAAAATTTAACTCTCCCATTTTTCGCCAAAAGAATTTTTTGTATAATCTTTTACAACTTTTGGTAAAAAATTCAATTATTTGGTTAAAAAAATGTTATTAAAGATGCATCATTTTAGTTAAAAGTTCTTCTTTTTAATTAAAAATTAACTACACATTATTGAAAATTCGTTTTTGGTTTGTTTTAAAAATTAATTTTTTTAATACAAATTTAGCTATTATTTTTGATAGAATATTAATCTTTTTCATTTGAAGATTCATTTCTTTTGTTGAAAACTTTTCTTTTTTAGTCGAAAATTAAATTATTTTGGTAGAAAATGCATATTTTTTGGCTACTTTCTTTCCAAAATTCTTTTTCAGGACTTATAAACTCCACCCTTTTCCTTATTTTTAGTTCAATGCAATTTTTTTTCGCTGTTGAAGGAAAAAGGCATATCGAGTTAAATTTTCTTTTCATTATTCCAATTTATAAAAACAAATAATTATAACTGTAAAATCAGGTAAAATTTTTTCCTTCAAATATAGTAACTTATAAAAATTAAATATGAGAGTGGTTTGAATGATATTGATAGATTAAGCAAATTCTCGTTGTAAATCGAAAAAAATCGAAATAGTTAATCAATTATTTCCTATTATTAAAAATTTAATTATTAGTCATTATGTATTTTATCTGCAGGTGAATTTGAACTTCGCACCTTATCATGCGCAACGAGTGATCGCACAGAGTCATCTAACTAATATTCAAAACAAAATATCCCAAGTGAGTGAAAAAGGAAATTTTTGATAAATAAACAATTTTTTAATCAAAATTCTCTGAAAATCAAAACTTTATCCAATCTTTCCAAATTGAACTATTTGAAATTAAAAAATTCTTGATAATAATTTAGGTACAATTGTTTTAATTAAACAGACTGAACTGCGACAATTATAATATTTACAAATTTTCAAAGCTCAACATTTAATAGTGCTGACCCCGATAAAACATGATTCTAAATCCTGGAAAGTTTATAAAAAAAATCCATTAAAGTCCTTTAAAAATCGTATAAAATCTAATAAATTATCCTAGAAACGTATAGGTCTTCTAAAATCATTCCATATCTTCCCAAATTCTATAATTTTTATTAAACCGCATGAAAAATTGTTTTAATCCCTTCAAAGCGTTCGAAACAATTTTCCAAAATTTGTTAATTTTTTAAAAATGTTTTAAAATATCCTGAAAATTTATTGGTCCTGTGACATTTTTTCATAATTTCCGAAATCATAGAAAAATTTTTAAAACCCATGAACATTTTTTTTAAATTCCTTAAAATAATAAAAAAATTTAATCTCTTGAAAATGCCTTCGAATCTTGTAAAATAACCTAAAATCCTTAAAATCCTTTGGAATCTTTAAATTATTTATTTTTATTAAAAATGCCTTGGAATCTTTTAAAATACTTTTATGTATTTCAAATCCTTTGAATTTTTTTAATGGTCTTAAAACTATTAAAAGCTGTTGACAATTTTTTGAACATTTTTAAATATCTTAGATATTTTAAAATGCTCAGCAAATTTTTTTAATCATTTGGGAAATTCTTTTAATCTTTTAAGATATTCTAAAATCTTTCTAAAAATGAATAAGAACTTTGTTAATACCTTAAAATATTTGAAAATATTAAAAATCATACTAAATCTCTCAATGCGCAACGAATATTTTTAATCCATTGATATATTTTTAAATCCCTTGAAAATTTTAAAAGTTATTGAACATCACTTGATCTTTTAAGATATCCTATAATTTTGAAAGGAAAAAAATAATAGAAAGTTTTATATATAAATTATTTAAAATCCACAAAAATATTTTAAAATTCCGGGAAATTACACGAAATGTGATGAAAATTTCAGAAATACAAGAAATTTTAGTAAAATAAGTCATTCAACGGATTATAAATATTTACGTGTATTTTTAAAGTTCCAAGGGCATTCTTTTAAATTATTGAAATCCGTTGAAAATTTCTTGAGACTTTTTAAGAGAGTAGTAGGGTTAATTCGATCAAAAGGCAATTTTTAAAATTTTTTTTTAGAAAAAACGGTTATTGCAAATTTATTTTAGTAATAAGCATTTTGAAGTTTGTGAGAGCCAATTTTCGGATACGCCTCGAAAAAAAGTTACTTTGCCGTGCCACGCAGAACTCAAGACTGGATCATCTGAAACCAAAAATAAAAAAAATTTCATTAATTTATGACTTTCCCTATGTCGCAAAGCTGATAATACTTTAAAAAAATAAAACTTAGCGTTGCGGACTTGCAAATTTCGGATAGAAATAGTGTACCAAATTTCATAAGGATCGGTCCAGTAAATTTTAAGTTACAGTTGGCACCGGCTTTGAAAACGTCGATGGCGAGAATAACGCTTCAAAGTTTTGCATAGTAAAAAAACCGAAATTAAACACTAATAAATTAGAAATTTTTTAATATACTCACACATAATGATCAATGGCAGGTCCATAAATTATAGAACTTTCATCTAGTATGTCCAAAGCATCTTCTTGCTCTCGTCTATGACATCTGCCAGTTAATCCCACTATTCAGGTAAGCGGCAGGTACGCGCTTCAGCACTCAGCCGTGTCGGAGCGGTCGGAAAGTCGCTCACTAATAGATAGATGCCAGGTGCTCCAAGAGCGTTTGACCACTTGTTTCAAAAAAAAATTTTTTTTGACTTAACACCTGTCGTTCCTAGTTCCATCAGAAAACTTTGAAGACAATCGGCCTTCTTGGCTGTCTCGCTCATGGCCATGTACTCTGCTTCTGCTGTTAACCGAAAATCCCATCTTCGTCAGAACCCTTTAAATATCGAAGTATTCTCTTCGCTGCATTCCAATGAGTTTTGTTGAAGCAATCATTGAATTGACTCAACACACTTTCCTAAATCTGTACGTCGTTATCTGCTGTCCCGTAGACTTTCCGTGGTCTACCAGGTCGCCCAGTGCGCACTTTACGTGGCCTACCTCGTCTTGGTGCACCCACAAGAGCTGGAACATCGAATCCAAGGAAATCCTCGCCTTCCGAAGACTTTTTCTTCATCGTAAGCACCCTGGTCTTTGGGAATCTCTTGCACATCCTCGATGATCGGATGATCGGAGTATCAATTGTTTCAGAGATCAACTTTGAGAACGGGTTCGTCGCATTCCGTTTCGTCAGAATCACATGACGATTTTTCCTGGTGTTATTCATTCGGACGAAAATCCTTGGAACCCTCGGTAGAACGGATCAGAATTTCCTCCAAGAAAATGAAATCCCTAGATGTGTTAAACTTCCTTTTATGCTTCAGCCAAACACGATACGCCTTGGATTCCGCACTGTATCCCAGGAAAATTCCTTCTTCTGCTCGCGACTCGATTTTTCCGAAAGTTGGTGATATATCCTTTACTAGCACTTCACTACCGAAGCGTCTCAAGTATGACACATCTGGAGGCTTTTCAAACCAAGCTTCTTATGGCGTCTTTCCATTAAGCTTTTTCGAAGGTTTTCTATTGCGGACGTAATTTGCTGTATTGACAGTCTCTGTACAGAACATTGCTGATAATCCTGACCTTTATCAAGAGACACCTTGCCGTGTTCATCCGTGTTCTGTTCCGCCTTTCAGAAACTCCGCTCTACTGTGGATTCTAGGCAGCTGTCAATCTTCGCATTTTTCCGTGCTTCTTGAGTAATGTGTTGAAAATTTTATTGACGTACTCCTTTTCGTTATCTTTTTGTAGGAATTTGATTTTTTTCAAGCTGCGTGCTCACAAGTGCTCTGAAATTTTTAAACCCAACCATTGCTTCACTCTTGCGACTGAGGGATTTAACTTCAAAACACACAGATGAATCGTCGGTGAATGTGACGAAATACTTTTTCTTTCCGAGCGAAGCGAAACGCATAGGATCACAAACGCCAGAGTGTATGTGTTCACCCACTTCTGTTACTCTTTCAGATACCTTTGGAAAAGGAGGGCGACACATCTTCCCCTTGATGCAGACACTGCATTAAAAATCTTCGTCTGGACCATCGACTTTGATTCCTTGAATAGATCGAGCCCTGATTGCCTGACGAAGAAATTGAACATTCAAATGTCCCAGCCTGATATGCCAATCTTAAAGCGAATTTTCCTTCGGCTTCCTGGCCACGGCGACTGCTTGAAAATCTTCTTACACTCGGGGACTTCTAGATCTCGAAAATAATATAATTCCTTTTCAAGTTTCACAGTAAGCAACACTTTCTCGTCTTGATCAACTATCTCGGCCTTGGTGCTTGTAAAAATAACCTTATAACCTTTATCATTAATTTTCCCCACCGAGGCAAGGTTTATACGTAAATCCGGAAAATACAAGGCGTGGCGAAATTTCACCGCTTTTCTCGCGCCGTCAACTTCCGTCACAGATGATGCGATACCTTTTCCCAGTAATTTCGTAGTTGCACTGCGAGCCAGATTCACTTTCCCCGATTAATATTTTTATTAATTTCCGCGAACAATTCGATGTCGTTGCCCATATGAGATGTACTACCGCTATCGAGATACGAACCGTCAAATTTCGCACCACCTCAAACACTTCATCTTAGAATCCTTCTTTGTTATGTTACCTTTTCTACTTCCACACTTTTTCGCGGCAATCACATATTGAACCGGATTTGCGATTTGTCTCGTTACGCGCCTCGAATTCTTCCACGATCTTGATTCTAAGTGTATCCAAAGACGGCAGTTCATCAGGTGATGATATCGCACACCTAAAATTCTCTAAACTATCTGGTACGCTGCCCAGAAGCATTACGGTCAAATTGCTCAAAACTATTAATTTATTTCTCGAAATTTTGGTAATTTTGAAAAATTGTCTACTATTGATGGTGATTTGTTTATTTTGAGTCAATTTTACTTGAAATCCTTCAACTATGAATTCAATTATGTACGTATACATCGCTTGAATACAATTTGATTTTCGAGAAATAGCGAGATGTCTGAAAAATCCTGTAAGAAATCGCCATATAGAAGCTAGTAGAATTTCTGTTTAGAATTCCATATAGATTACATGTTGGTAACATCCATATAGATGTGTATAGGGGTTGGGACATAGCACAATATTTGAAAAATCCTGTTAGAAATCTCCATATAAAAACTAATAGAATTTCTGTTTGGAATTCCATATAGATTAAATTTTGGTAACGTCCATATAGATCAGTATAGTGGTTGGAACATAGCGAGCTGTTTGGAAAATCCTGTAAGAAATCTCCATATAGAAACTAGTATAATTCCTGTTTGGAACTTCAGATAGATTACATGTTGGTAACATCCATATACATCCGTATAGGGATTGGAACATAGCACAATGTTTGAAAAATCCTGTAAGAAATCCCCATATAGAAACTAATAGAATTTCTGTTTGGAATTCCATATAGATTACATTTTGGTAACATCCATATAGATCCGTATAGAGTTCGGGACATAGCGAGATATCTAAAAAATTCTATAAGAAATCTCCATATAGAAACTAGTAGAATTTTTGTTTGGAATTCCATATAGATTACATGTTGGTAACATCCATATAGATCCGTATAGAGTTCGGGACATAGCGAGACATCTAGAAAATCCTGTAAGAAATCTCCATATAGAAACTAGTAGAATTTCTGTTTGGAATTCCATATAGATTACATGTTGGCAACATCCACGTAGATCCGTATTGGGTACGATCGCGAAAACGGCCTGGAGCCATCTGTGGCCTAAAAGTTGCAATTTCTACAGGATAAATTCCACTTGTTTACATGCGATTGAAAATAAATAAATTTATAATGAAAATAAGAGTTTAATTATCAGATAACGGGACTGCCTGTAGGAAAACTAATAAAATTTTGATTAAGCGAAAAAAACTTTCGCTCGAGTTTATGAAACGGTTTTGGTCGGAGTTGTGTTTTGAATTTCTCTTTTCTATGACAGATCTATCGGATTACAAATAGCACATACAATTAGCACAATCAGAAGTTTTAATACAAAAAGAAGGGAAAAAAATAAAAAAATTTGCAAAAAAATATTGTTTAAAAAAATAAACATTAA
>JAWWLR010000158.1:52212516-52223202 GCA_035041075.1 Acraspis erinacei | reverse complement strand
AAAATGAGTTCTCAAGAAAATGCATGAATTATAAACTAAATGTTAAATTTTTAACAAAGAATATTAATTTTCTACCATAAAAGTTGAATTTTCAAATAAATAATGCGAATTAATTAATTCTTAGTTTATAATTTTTCAAAAATGAATGAATTAAATTTTCATTGAGGATAATTAATTTTCAATTAAAAAAAAAAAAATAATTTCCTACAAATTAGTATATTTTTGTACGAAATGTTTAAATTTTATACTCAATTTTTCAGTTTTAAAACCAAAAAGATGAATTTCCAACTAAGAAGATTAATTTTTCAAAAATGAGTTCTCAAGAAAATGCATGAATTATAAACTAAATGTTAAATTTTTAACAAAGAATATTAATTTTCTACCAGAAAAGATGGATTTTCAACGAAATACATAAATTTTCAACAAAAAAGATTAATATTTTTTTAAAAGAAATGCATTCTCAATCAAATATTGTGGAGAGTTAACTTTCAATCGAAAAAATGACTAATTTTCTACAAAGTAGTATAATTTTATACCAAATAATTTAATTTTATACCAAATTGTTCAATTGTCGTACCAAAAAGACGAATTTACAAATTAACCAAATAGTTAAATTTTCAACAAAGAAGAACTATTAATTTTACTATTTTTTATTATCATTAATTTACTAATATTTAATTTAAAAAATTAATTTTCTACAAAGTGGTATATTTTTGAATCAAATAATTTAATTTTATACCAAATTGTTTAATTTTCAAGCCAAGAAAACGATTTTTCAACAAAGAAAACTAATTTTGTAATAGAAAAGATAAGTTTTTAACAAAATAATAAAATTTCTAACAAAACTGTTAAAATTCCAACTAAAAAGAATTATCGCAAAAAAGAGGAACTTTCAACTAAATAGTGAGAATAATACATATGATGTTATTCGAAACTTTGTCAAATTAATTTTTAGTTTATTTTTTTTTTCAAAAATGAAGTTTTTAAATTTTGATTAAAGAGAAATAATTTTTAACTTTTCATCGAGGAGATATAATGTTAAATTAAAAAAGCAACTAATTTTCTGCAAATTAGTTTAATTTTGTACCAAATAATTTAATTTTATACCAAATTATTCAATTTTCAATCCAAAAAGACGAATTTTCAACTAAAAAGATTAAAAATTTCGTACCAAACAATGAATTCTCGAAAAAATAAATAAATTTTTAACCAAATATTTAACTTTTTAACAAAAAAGATTATAATTTTCTACCCAAAAAGAAGAATTTTCAAATAAACAGTGCGAATAACGCATAGGATGTTACTCCAAAATTTGTTGAATTAATTGTTAGTTTATATTTTTGAAAAATGAGTTAATTACATTTTCATTGAGAAGAATTAATTTTCAACTTAAATTTTGCACCAAATTTTTCAGTTTTCAAGCCAAAAAGAGGTTTTCTTAACTAAGAAGATTAATTTTTAAGAAAAAAAAGTGAATTCTCAACAAAATACATAAATGTTAAACTAATTGTTAAATTTTTAACAAAAAAGAATAATTTTCTACCAGAAAAGATGAATTTTCAACGAAATACATAAATTTTAAAACAAATGGTTAAATTTTCAACAAAAAAGGTTAAAAATTTTATACAAAAAAATGAATTGACAACGAAATAAATAAAGTTTTAACCAAATATTTATCTTTTAACGAATTAGATTAATTGCTATCTTTTTAAGGGCTTAAGGCTACCCTTTGTTAGAATAATTCTTGATAAGAAATAGAAAAATAGAGAGATGAACTTGCAATTAAGAACAATTTTTTACAAAATAGTTTTTAATTTTGTACCAAATAATTTAATTTTTTACCAAATTGTTCAATTTCTAAGCCCAACAGTGGAATTTTCAACTAAGAAGATTAATTTTTTTTAAAGAAAAGGAACTGTCAACAAAATATTGTGGAAATTTAATTTTCAATAGAAAGAATTACATATTTTCTACAATGTAGTATAATTTTGTCACCAAATAATTTAATTTTATACCAAAGTGTTTAATTTTGAAGCCAAGAAAACGAATTTTCATCAAAAAATATGAATTTTCAACTAAGAAGGTTAAAATGTACAAAAAGATGAATTTCCAAAAAAATAGATAATTTTTTTATCCACTTGTTAGATTTTCAACAAATAAGATTAGTTTTTTTTTAAATAAAAAGACGCATTTTCAACTAAATAGTGCGAATAATGTATATGATGCTAGTACAAATTTTCTTTGATTAATTTTTAATTTATATTTTTTCAAAAATTAAGTAATTACATTTTTATTGAGAAGAATTAATTTGCAATAGGAAAAAATACTATTTTTTTACAAGGTACTCTAATTTTGTACGAAAAAATTCATTTTTATATCAAATTGTTTAATTTTGAAGCCAAGAAAACGAATTTTCATTAAAAAAATATGAATTTTCAACAAAGAAGACTATTTTTTCTTATAGAAAAGATAATATTTACAGGCCTCACAGTTTTTCAAGATTTTAGGGTATTTTTAAAGATCTAAAGGAAGTCTTTTTTTATTAATTTCATTAATTTGAAGGGATTTGAAAGTTTTTGAAATATTTTAGGATCAAAAATTTTCTATAATTTCTAAATATATGGAACGATTTTACAGGACGAATGAGGTTTTAAAATATTTTAAAAGATTTCACATTATTTTATAAGATTTCGGAGAATTTCAATGATTTTTAACTGATTTTAAAAATCGATGTATTTTCATACATCTTCCATGATTTCAGAAAATATCATCATATAATTTTCCGGGATTTTATAATAATTTAGTGAATTTTAAAGAATTTATTTATGAAAAATTAGGTATTTGTAGGGTTTTAAAGAATTTTAAAAATGAAATTTTTTAGAGCTTTAAGAAATTCCAAAGGATTTAAAAGATTTTAGATTATTTACAAAAATTCAAAATATTTTTTTATTGATTTCAGTAATTTAAAATGATTTAAAATACTTGAGGGCATTGTAAAAGATTCTCAGGTGTTTTCAAGGGCTTTACAAAGTTTCAATAGCTTTCAAAAGATTTATTATTTAAAGATTATTTTCAGTAGTTTGAAGGCTTGCAAAGACTGAAATATTTTAGGGTATGGTAAAAGATTTCAAGGCTTTTTTTTAAACAGGTTTAAACAATTTCAAGGGATTTCTAAGAGTTTAAATCATTTTAAGGAATTTTAACGTTTTAATGGCTTTAAAAAATTGTTTACAGGACATGAGGGATTTCGAAGATTTGAAAAGATTTTCAGCTTAATTTTTTTTATGAATTTAATATAATTCTTCTGATTTTTTGTTTAATTACTGTAAATTCACTCAAAATTTATTGTAATCAATTATATTTTTTACGATTCTTAAAATTGTTCCAATTTATTTGAATTCTTTTGAATTTTTAAATTTTATTTGAGTCCTTTTAAATTAACTCAATTCTACTTAATACAGTTATTTTTAAAAGTTTGTATTCAATTGATCCTGAAGCCTATTAACCTCATCTTGAATTCTTAGGCATTTCATCAAATTTTATTTTTTGAATTCCCTTGCATTTTTCTAAGCTTATTTCAAAGATACTGAATCCAATGATTTTTTTTCTTCATATTTTCAAATTGTTTTAAATTCATTTTTTTTAATTCACCTTGAATTTTTATTTCCAAGTAAATACAAGAACCACCAATCCAAAAGTTTAATTTTCAACAAAAAACCTTTAATTCTTAGGCATTTCATCAAATTCTTTGAATTCCCTTGAATTTTTCTAAGCTGATTTCAAAGTTACTGAATCCAATGATTTTTTTTTCTTCGTATTTTCAAATTGTTTTAAATTCATTTTTTTTCTAATTCACCTTGAATTTTTATTTCCAAAAAAATACAAGAACCATCAATCCGAAAGTTTAATTTTCAACAAAAAACCTTGAATTCTTAGGCATTTCATCAAATTCTTTGAATTCCCTTGAATTTTTCTAAGCTTATTTCCAAGTTACTGAATCCAATGATTTTTTTCTTCTTCGTATTTTCAAATTGTCTTAAACCAAACAATGGATTTCTAAGAAAGTAGTTCAACTTTGAAACATAGTTTTTAAATTTAAAAAAAAATCAATTTTCTATTGAAGAAAAAACAATTTTTAATATTAAATTATTCTCAATCAAAAAGTTGAATTTTCGACCAAAAAAGATGATTTTTTTAAACAAAAAATTTTTTTTACCGAAAAAGCGAAGTTTTAACAAAATTCAAGATTTCTCAACCCGAAACTTGAATTTTCAATTAAAAAAGATGAATTTTTAAACAAAAAGATTAATTTTCAAGAATTCTCGAACAAAAAGTTGAATTTTGAAAAAAGAAAGAAAATTTTTTCAATTATCCAATGATTTTTTCTTCTTCATATTTTCAAACTGTTTTTAATAGTTTTTTTTAAATTCACCTATCAATTTTTTTCCCAGAAAATACGAGAGCCATCAACCCGAAAGTTCAATTTTCAAAAAACAAAAAAACGAATTTTTTTTACAAATTAATTGAATTTTTATTTTTTAAAATAACTATTTTCGACTGAAAATATAATAGGTCAATTTTTAATTACCAAAATAATTTTTCAATAAAAAAAGAAAATTGAATTTTTAACAAAACAGTTTAATTTCCAACCAGAGACAAATTTTCAATAAAATTTTGAATCTTCAACCAAATAATGCATTTGTAAGAAAGTAGTTCATCTTTAAAACCTAGATTATAAATTTTTAAAGAAAAATCAAATTTTCAACTGAAAATAAAATTTTAATATTCAAGAATTCTCAACTAAAAAATTTAATTTGCAACCAAAAAGGATGATTTTTTAAACAAAAAGATTTTTTTACCGAAAAAATGAAGTTTTAACAAAATTCAAGAATTTCCCAAACCAAACCTTGAATTTTCAACTAAGAAAGATGAATTTTTGAACAAAAAGATTAATTTTCAAGAATTCTCGAGTCAAAATTTGAATTTTTAAAAAAGAAAGAAATTTTTATTCAATTGATCCTGAAGCCTAATTACCTTATCTTGAATTCTTAGGCATTTCATCAAATTTTTTGAATTCCCTGGAATTTTTCTAAGCTTATTTCGAAGTTACTGAATCGAATGATTTTTTCTTCTTCACATTTTCAAATTGTTTTAATTTCATTTTTTTTAATTCACCTTGAATTTTTATTTACAAGAAAATTCTTAGACATTTCATCAAAATCTTTGAATTCTCTTGAATTTTTCTAAGCTTATTTCAAGGTTACTGAATCCCATGATTTTTTTCTTCATATTTTCAAATTGTTTTATACCAAACAATGCATTTCTAGCCAAACCTGGAATTTTCAACTAAAAAAGATGAATTTTTGTACAAAAAGATTACTTTTCAAGTATTCTCGAATAAAAAGGTTTATTTTTAAAAAAGAAAGAAGTTTTTTTCAATTCATTCAGTGCATTTAAAAAAATGTTAAAAGTTTTTATTCAGTTGATCCTGAAGTCATTAACCTTACGTTGAATTCTTAGGCATTCATCAAATTCCTTGAATTTCCTTGAAGTTTTCTAAGCTAAATTCAAAGTTACTGAATCCAATGATTTTTTTCTTCTTGATAATTTCAAATTGTTTAAATTCATTTTTATTTTTTTTAAATTCACATTGAATTTTTATTTCCAAGAAAATACAAGAACCTTCAACCCAAAAGTTTAATTTTCAACAACAAAAAATGAATTTTTTACAAAATAGTTGATTTTTTTTAAATAACGATTTTGGATCAAAAACAGAATAGGTAAATTTTGAATTACCAAAGTAATTTTTCCGTAAAAAAAGAAAATGGGATTTTTAACAAAACAGTTCAATTACCAACCAAAGAGACAAATTTTAACTAAAATTTTGAATCTTCAACCAAACAATGCTTTTCTGAGAAAGTAGTTCGATTTTAAAACCTAATTTATAAATTTTCAAACAAAAATCAAATTTTCAACTGAAAATTTTTTAATATTCAATTGATTCAATAATTCTCAATCAAAAAGTCAAATTTACGACCAAAAAAGATGAATTTTGAAACAAAAAAATTAATTATCAAGAATTCTTCAACAAGAAGTTGAATTTTTCAAAAAGATAGAAATTTTTTTCAATTCATTCAGTGCATTAAAAAAAATTTATTTAATTGATCCTGAAGTCTATTAAAACTTCACCTTGAATTCTTAGGCACTTCGTCAAATTATTTCAATTCCCTTGAATTTTTCGAAGTTTATTTTAAAGTTACTGAATCCAATGATTTTTTTTCATATTTTCAAATTGTTTTAAATTCAGTTTTATATTTTTTAATTCACCTTGAATTTTTATTTCCCAGAAAATACAAGAACCTTCAACCCAATAGTTTAATTTTCAACAACAGCAACAATGATTTCTTTACAAAATAGTTGAATTTTTATTTTTTAAATTTTTAAACAAAAATCAAATTTTTTACTGAAAAATTTTTTAAAAAAATATTTAATAATTCTCAACCAAACAGATGAATTTTCGACCAAAAAAGATGATTTTTTTTTAACAAAAAGATTTTTCCCCCCGAAGAAACGAAGTTTTAACAAAATTCAAGATTGCTCAGCCCAAAGCTTGAATTTTTAATTAAAAAAAGATGAATTTTTTAAGAAAAAGGTTAATTCTCAAGAGTTCTCGAATAAAAAGTTGAATTTTTAAAAAAGAAGGAAATGTTTTCAATTTATTCGATGCATTTTTTAAATTTTTAAATGTTTTTATTCAATTGATCCTGAAGTCTATTAACCTCACCATGAATTCTTAGGCATGTCATCACATTCTTTAAAGTCCCTTGAATTTTTCTAAGCTTATTTGAAACTTACTGAATCCAATTAATTTTTTTCATAATTTCAAATTGTTTTAAATTCATTTTTTTTTTAATTCACCTGTGAATTTTTATGTCCAAGAAAATATGAGAACCATCAACCCAAACGTTTAATTTTCAACAAACAAAAAAAAAACGAATCTTTTACAAAATAGTTGAATTTTTTTTAAATAACCATTTTCGACCAGAAGTAGAATAGGTAAATTTTCAATTACCAAAGTAATTTTTCAATTAAAAAATGGAATCTTTAACAAAACAGTTCAATTTCCAACCAAAGAGACAAATTTTAACTAAAATTTTGAATCTTCAACCAAACAATGCTTTTCTGAGAAAGTAGTTCGATTTTAAAACCTAGTTTATAAATTTTTAAACAAAACTCAAATTTTCAACTGAAAAAAATTTTAATATTCAATAATTCTCAATCAAAAAGTCAAATTTTCAACCAAAAAAGATCATTTTTTAAAGAAAAAGATGATTTTTTTACCGAAAAAACGAAGTTTTAACCAAATTCGAGAATTCTCAAGCCAAACCTTGAATTTTTGTACAAAAATATTAATTTTCAAGAATTCTGGAATAAAAAGTTGAATTTTTAAAAAAGAAAGTAATTTTTTTCAATTCATTCTTGCATTTAAAATTTTTTTATTCAATTCATCCGGACATGTATACCTCACCTTGAATTCTTAGGCATTTCATCACATTCTTTGAATTCCCTTGAATTTTTCTAAGCTTATTTCAAAGTTACTGAATCGAATTATTTGTTTTTTTAATTCACGTGTGAATTTTTATTTCCAAGAAAATACGAGAACCATCAACCCAAAAGTTTAATTTTCGAAAAAGAAGAATTTTTTACAAAATAGTTGAATTTTTATTTTAAAAAATAAACATTTTCGACCAAAAATAGAATAGGTAAATTTTCAATTACCAAAGTAATTTTGCAATAAAAAAATGGAATTTTTAACAAAACAGTTCAATTTTCAACCAAAGAGACAAAAATTCAACAAAAAGTTGAATTTTTAAAAAAGATAGAAATTTTTTCAATTCATTCAGTGCATTTTTTTAATTTTTAAAAGTTTTTATTCAGTTGATCCTGCAATCTATGAACCTCACCTTGCATTATTAGACATCTTATCAAATTCTTTCAAATTTCCTTCGATTTTTTCTAAGCTTATTTCAAAATTACTGAATCCAATGATTTTTCTCCCACATTTTCAAACTATTTCAAATGAGGCCTGTATTTAAAAATAAACAAAATTAATTTTACACCAAATTGTTCAGTTTTCAAGGGCTTCAGTTTGCCCTTATTAGAATGATTCTTGATAAGAAAATAAAAAAAGAAAACAAAAAAAAAGATAGATGAATTATTCAACAGGCTTGGGACTTGAAACCCGAGAGGTAACCGACTTTACACGACGTGAAAATAATCCTCGGCCAGTTGAAATTGGAAGCATACTTCTGAATGGATGAAGTCTCGCCAGCAATGAAAAAGAAGAAGAAAAAGAAGAAGAAGAAGAAGCGGTCCTGCTTCTCCAGGCGTAACTTTTTTATCAGGGAAAATCGGTAATAGCTTCAGATACTAAGAATAATATGAGAATTCAATTCTGAATGTACAATGTATAGACGTAGTGCATATATTTGCGCTGCTTGTATTTATTGTTATTTTTTTGTGACACGCGATAACGACTGGGAGTGGGGGGTGGGAGGGAGTGGTTAGGGAAGGTGGGAGGGTGGGCGGATGAGAGGGTGTGAACCACTTTTTATTTTTAACGACAATATTTTTTCAAAGAATGAATCATTAGACTGGGAAATGGTCTTGCATTCTCTCGAGGCTTGTTCTACACCTGACTAGTTGCAATCGCTTGCTTCTTCATATATATTTTCATTTTTGTGCACAAAGAAGAAAAAGAAAAAACAAAGGAATGCACACAAAAAAATTCACTCAAGGATTCTCAAAGCTTTATTTGGTTATTTCGGCATTCACAAGTAACTTGATATATACATAATTAATGTGCGGAAATTTCAAGAAAATTTAGGAAAAGAAGGATATTTGCAATTTATCCTGGGAAGGATTTTTTTTTATTATTAATTGCCATTTACTTCATCATCTTTATGTTTTACGATCCATGTAAATCGGTCACTCAAGAACTGAGGGGTTGAAGAGAATTTAATAGTCATTTAAGTTTTTATTTTTCTTCTAATCAAAGATTTATTATGTAATAATTATATTAAATGATAATTTGTAACTAAATTATTGTAATCGCTGCGAAAAGAAAAAGAAATATTTAAACTCTCTCACGGAACAATGAAGGCCTTTCGAAATGAGACTTGCTGAATTCTGAGGGAGTGAAATATTAGGTGGATTCCAGGCGTAAAACAGACCTTTCAAGCATTGATTTTTCTTTAAAATTTGGCTACTTACTTTGTTTAGTAGGGAAAGTATAGATTGCTGAAGGTTTCACTTGAAAAAAATCAACTTTTTAAAAAAAATGTTACACTTTTTTTTTAAGTGTTACACTTTTTTTACCGCACGACTGTTACACTTTTTTTCATACTTCAAAATGTCCTTTTAGGGGAAAATGTGAAAATGGCTAATAGGAAAAATGGTAAATATAATTTTTGGAAATCTTTATATTGCAAAATAAAATTTTCAATTGATTATATCAGTTTTCTGATTGATTTGATAGATTTTTCATATTATGACAATGCTAAAGTTTTTTTATTTTTAAAGGCAAAAAAATGTCTATTGGTTCAAAAATTATTTTAAAACATTGTATCTACAGTCTTTGCTAGTTAACAGTAATAAAAATAAGTAATTAAAAACAGGGTATTGTTAAATTTAGAATTTTTAGGAAAAATTTGAATATATCGAATTCGTAATGTTTAAATTTTCTCGTGATTTTTAAACGCTTTAAAGACGAAAAAGTTTGTGAGCATGAAAGGAAAAGAATAATATATTTATTAATTTTCATTGCGAAAACTGGACATTCAAAAATTTATTTTAATTTTTGACCCGATAGGAAATTGGTTTTAAGTTTTTAAATACAAAAATCGATATAAAAAATTTTCAAAGACTTTTTCCATATGAAAAACCAGAATTATTTGTATAATTTACTACGCTGTTTATTAAATACTTATATAGTGTAAACATAAGCAGAAACAATTAAAACTCAATGTAAATGTTTAAAAAATACACTGGTAGAGTACAAAAATAATTTTTATTAAAACCGAAAATCTAGAAAATCGATATAGGTTATTAAAAATTTTATTTTTCAATAAAAGGATCAAAGAAAGGTTTCTGCTACTTAAGGAATAAATATTGAATTAAAGATTTAAAAAAAAAAGAAATTTTATTTTCACAGAAAATTTTGGTTTTAAAGGATTTATGTAAATAACATAGATTTAATCATTTTTTTTTCTCTCTAAAAGGACATTTTTAAGTATAAACTAAGGAAGAATACAAAAAATCAGCGTAAGTTTTTTTGGGAATCTAGTTTTTTTAAATTATTTTTTTTAACATGACAAATAACCATGGACCCAAAAAACTCCAGATTATAAAAAATGACGTGGTTAATTTTTTTATTAGCAGTAATTTTGGTATGTATTTCAAAAATTATTAAAAAAATTAGTGGGTCTTTTCTGGGAATTTTGTTCTCAAAAAGTCCTCTTCAAAATAAAAAAAGTGGAATTTTCTTGATACTTTGGTCCCAGAAAATACCATCAACACTTGTAAGCATTTTGAAAAAATTAAAATGGATCTCTTCAAGTACTTTTGTTCCTGGTTAAACTTTTTAAATTTTTAAAGAAAAGTTAGGGAATTTTTTACTCTTTTACT
>JAWWLR010000158.1:52186299-52197210 GCA_035041075.1 Acraspis erinacei | reverse complement strand
TCCTTTGAGTTTTTCGCTTATTTGGTTTTATTTATTGAAATATTAAATTCCTCTCTAACCACAAGAGCTTGTGCGTCTGTTCAACGTGCCTGTGAAGTGTGTGAACATTGTGTTTGTGTGAGTTTTTTTAATTCAACAACATTCACCTTCCCTTCTGCAGCGAAATAGGATAGACACATAGAGAGGAAAGCGAAGAGCGAAACAGAGAGCGACGGAGAGAGAGAGAGAGGGAGAGAGAGAGGGAGGATCTGCACGACATAAAAAATAAGTTTATGCATGATCTTTTTTAATTTAGTTTTAGCAGTTTTTTAAAATAATAAAAAACCTTTTTTTAATTTTTAATTGAATATCTGGCACTGAGGAGGAACCCTATCAAATTTCCTGACAATTCCAGGTTTTCCAGGTAGGGTAGACACCCTGCTTTACGTAGTGTGCATCCTTAAAGACACTCTGAATGATGAATTATCCCTAGAATATCAAAGATGAGAAGAAAAGTATGTTAGCTTACTAAGCGAAATTAATTTGATGCCTCTGGGTGATGTGCAACCGTCCCCTTGACCTGAGATAATCCACCAGGGATCCGTTGCTCATATACTCTGTGACCAGGTACATATGTTGATTGTTGAAGACGAGACCAAGAAGCTTGACCAAATTGTCGTGTATCAGGGAGGTCATCAAACTCGCTTCAGCCAGAAATCGTTGTGCCGCTTCGCTGTTGTCCTTCAACTTCTTCACAGCGACTTTTTCGCCCTGATAATAGCCAAGAAGAACGTCGCCAAACTCTCCTTTCCCGATACACTCTCGCAGCTCCAACTCGTCGGTCTGAATGACCCAGCCAGCTTGCACGAACGCCTGTGGATCCACGCAAAAGTCCTGCTTGCCCTGTTTTGGCAGCGATTTCGTCAATTGCGTGCACAGACCGTCGGCGTCTTGCTCGTAGTGCTCGACGAGGAGCGCCAGGTTCTCGAAGAACTCCTCGTCGTCTATTGTTAACTGATTGTTTTTATATTTCACTCGGTAATGCTGCACGCGCCCCTGATAGCAGACGCATAGCGTATAATCGCCAGGAAAATTCGTCGACTCCCGGACCAGGAAGAGACCGTCTTCTCTGGGTCGCAGCAATGTTTCTGCCGTTTCTCTTGATATCTTCCCGTGAAACCATCTGATGACAAACATTACCAAAAAAAATATTAAAGTCTTCACGCTCAATGATATTTAACCCGTGGTCACCACACTTGTGCAAATATGCACCAGCAAAAACTTCCAATAAGTCTCTCTTTTCACGTTAAATATTGTCATCAGGTACTGAGTCATGTCACGTAGGGCCCTGTTCTATTCGCATCTTACTTTTCGTGAGGTTCACTTAGAATTTTAGGCTTGGTGCAAATTTGCACAAGTGTGGTTTCCTAGGTCGAAAAGTGGGTGCTTCGGAAAAAATTTAATTTCGCCTCATAATCGTTTTTTCAACTAAATTTTCTCTAAAGGTAAGTAATTTTACATAGTATTTTTAATTTTTAATATAAATTTGCCAAAAATTATACCTACTTGTTAATTACGTAAATTTTCTAAATTCTTGATTTTTTTATTGAAATTTTCTTAAGTTTAAATCATTGTAAAAAAATATAAATAACGATAGTACAAAAAATGAGTAAAAACTAGTTATCATTATTTTTTTTTCTTTCAGAATGGCTGGCGCATCAACTTCGGATTTCAATACGGAGGCTTCGAGTGCATCAACACGAAAAAGGCTTAGCTCTGTATTAATATTTTATAATAATATTTTACAGTTATTAATGTTTAAACAATAAACAATATTATTATTCATTAATTATTAGATTTTTTAATGTTCTTTCCCTTCTAGATTAAGTATTGACTGATTTTGCTAAGCTTTAAAAATAGCTCATTTTCAGACAGCCATACCAAATATTTATATTTTATTTCATGGGTAGTTCCTAATTTTTCTTGAAAATATGTACTTTTATCATCAATTAAAAAAATGTACCATTTCAATAAAAAATTACAATCTTTGGAAGAAAACGTTTCAGAAAATTTATTTTAATTTTTGTCTTTTTTTCTATTTACAAATTGTTTATTTGAATTATTTTTATCGCCATTGCATTTCTCAGTAATTTTTACCCCAAAAAATGTATATTGTAAGTTGCATTTAGTTTATTTATGCACGAATTATTAAAATTTAAAAATGCGAAATCCCAAATCGCACAAGTGTGGTAAACACGTATGCGCAGATGAAGTATGGTATCCACGGCTTAAAAAAAAGAAACACAGGCCTCACATAAAATATAGGGACCAAAGGGTACTTTTTGTCACGCTCATAGGGTACTTTTTTCGTGCTCAAAGCGTAACAAATTCAAGATAAATTCCGAAGATTTCGTAACAATTGAATTTACATTCAAAATAATTCAAATGAATTGGGAAAAATGTAGAAAAATAAAAACAATGCCACTGATTTCCGTAAAACTGGATTAAATTTATAGGAATTTAAGAACAAACAATAGAATTAAATGAAATTCATAAAAATTCAAGGTGAATTAAAAAAATCAAATGAATTTAAAACAATTTGGAAAAACCTAATTGATTTCAGTAAATTTTAAATTAGCTTAGAAAAATGCCAGGGATTTCAAAGGAATTTGATGAAATACCTAAGAATCCATGATGAGATTAATAGACTTCAAGATCAATTAAATAAAAACTGTTAAAAATCAATTGAATTAAGTAGAATTGCGTGAATTTTGAAGGATTCAAGAAAATTAAAAAAATAAAGAGAATTCCAAAGAATTCAAATGAGTTGGAACCATTTTAAGAATCGAAAAAATTTGGTTGATTACAATAAATTTTGAGTGAATTTAGAGAAATTTAAAAGAAATTAGAAGAATTAGATGAAATTCCTGAAAAATGAACTTAAATTTAAAAAGCAATTAAGTGAATTGAAAACAATTCAAAAGCATAGAAAAATTAATTTAACTGGGTAGCAATGAGTGAATTTCGAATAATTCAAATGAATTTAAAACCCTACAAAATAACTCATGTGTGGTGAAATTTTTGTTTAAATGCCCTGAAATATTTAAGTCTTTGAAAGCCTTCAAACTACTGAAATAAATAAAAAAAATGCTGATAAAAATAATCAAAATTATTTTGAATCTATTACACTCCTCTGAAATTTTGTAAAGCTCTTGAAAATGCCAAGGAATCTGAAAAAGTACGTTAAAATACTTAAAGAAAATTTAATCATTCAATAATAATAATTTTGTTTGAAAAATTTCATTTTCCATTGAGAATTGTTATTCATCTGGATAAATTCCAATGACAGCTCAGAATTTATTAGAAATTGGAAATCCCCTGTTCAAATCCAGGAGTTTAATTCTTTAAGAAAATTCTTAATTTCAACTCAGGAATAAAATTCTGTTGAAAAAATTATTGTTCAAATCAAGAATTTTAATTCTTTTCGATAATTCTCCTTTTCAACTAATAATTAGAATTTTTCTAAAATTTCCTGTTCCAATCATAATTAAAATTTTGTTCGAAAATAACTCCTTCATATTTTCAGTTTAAACTTAATTAATTTGATTGGAAACTCGTTTTTGTTTTGTTTAAAATTTACTTTTCTAAAGGCAAATTGAACTATTCTATATTTGGGTTGTAAATTTATCTTTCTTAGTAGAATATATATTTTTTTTATTTAAACTGTATCTTTTTTAGTAGAAAATTCATCTTTTGGATTTAAAATTGAATTATTTTGTTGGACATTTGTTTGTTGGATTGAAAATTGAATGGTTTAACTAAAAATTTAACACTTATATTTTTGGCTAAAAAATCATTTTTTGATAACAAAAAAAATTTCTTGAAAATTAATTTTTCTTTCTCGACAAAAAATGTAATCTCAACAAAAAATGTAATAGTTGAAACTTCAACTTTAAAATATTTTGATTAACAATAAAAAAACAGTTAAATTAATCCAAAAAACAAAATTTTTAAATTTTGATATTGTGCTGTAAATTAAAAACGTTATTTCAGTTTCGTAGATTTTAAATTCTACTTTTCAATTTTGAAAATACCTAATAAACAAAAATGCACCCATTGAAACGATCCCATTTTGTGTGCACAGTTTTTAAAGTTTCATTTTAAATCAGAAAAATTTCTACTGTCCTAAATATAAAACTCTTCATTAAAAAAAAAATACATTTTTTCAATTTTTATGTTTTGAAAGGTATGAATCCCAAAATGTAAAATTTTGAAGGTTTTCAATTTTGAATTCTACAACTTTCAGCACATCAAATTCAAAATTAAAAAATTTTAAACATTCTAAATTTGAGATTGTTCTACTCATATATTGTAAAATTGATTAATTTTCAGTTTGTAAATATTATTTAGATTTTGAAATTGTTAAAAAAAATATTTTTTTTAATCTCAGTTTACAAGATACTATTTTGAACCAAATAGTTAGTTGAATTTTCAACCCAAAAAGGATCACTTTTCAATCAAAATTAAAATGGTTAAAATGACATAAAAATAAATGTTCAAAAAAAAAAATTCAAAAAATTATTTTTTTATCCAAAAATAGAATAATTAAGTTTTTTGTTAAAATAATCAATTTTCAACCCAAAAAATAATTCGTTTTTAAACCTAAGCCTTGAATTTTCCACCAAAAAATATACAGTTTCAATAAAATATATAGATTTTCAACTAAGAAGGATAAATTTACAACCCAAATATAGAATAGTTCAATTTTACGTTAGAAAAGTAATATTTTAACAAAACAACAACAAATTCGCAGGAAAATTAATTCATTTTTAACTAAAAATATAAATTTTCAACTAAAAAGAAACGAATTTTCAACAAATACTATGAATTTTTGATCAAATCGTGGAATTTTCAACCCAAAAGATTAATTTTCTATAAAAAAAGCGAATTTTCAACTACATAGCTTTTTCCAAACAAAGAAATTAATTCATATTCAAAAATAGAATAGTTAAATTTTCTACAAAACAGATAAGTTAATACAAAAAAGATTACACTTCTTTTAAAGAAAGTAAATTTTCAACAAAACAAAAAATGGAATAGTTAATGAATCTTCAACTAAAAAAACAATTTAATTTTTAATCAAATACATGAATTTATAACTAACAAGATAAATTCTGTTCCAAGAATAAAATAGTTACATTTTCAGTTAGTAAAATAAATTTTCAACCAAAAAGAAACGAATTTTCAACAAAATAGTTAAATTTTCTTCCAACGAAATGAATCTTTGACCAAATGATAAAAGTTCAAAAAATGAGAATACTCTTCAACCAAAAAAGACGAATTTTGAATGAAATTAAAATAAATTTTCAACGAACTAGTATGATTTTCAGCCAAGAAGCTGAATTTTCAATCAATTAAGTAATTTTTATACCAAAATAGATGGATTTTTAACCAGGTACATTTTCAAACAAATATTTTAATTTTTACAGGAATTTTAAACCAAATATTTAAATTTTCAAACAAATATTTAAGTAAAAAAATATTTTAAAAATATTTTATATTTATTTTATTATTTTTATTTATATAATATATTTTAAAATGATATTTTTTTATTTTAAAAATATATTTTATATTTAAATATAATCAAATATTAAAATTTTCGTTGAAGCAAAAACTCACGAGTTAAATTTTCAGTTAAAAAAATGTAATATTCAACGATAAAACATAATTTTCAACAAAGTAACTAAATTTTACTATTCTATTTTTAGTTGAAAATTTATTAGTTTGATGTGAAAATGCCACTATTTGTTGGAAATTCGTTTTTTTTTTTTGTTTTAAGAAGAGTATTCTCATTTGTTGAAAATTCTTGAAAATTCAAAAAAATAGTTAAATTTTCTATCAAATAAATGAATTTTTGACCAAAAATATAAAGGTTCAAGAAATCAGAATACTCTTCTACCAAAAAACGACGATTTTTCAACAAACAGTTAAATTTTCACCTAAAACAGATAAATTTTCATCTAAAAATAGAATAATTAAATTTGCAGTAAAAACATAATATTAAATAAAATTAAAGTTCATTTTCACCGCAATAGTATAATTATCAACCAAGAAGAATAAATTTCTATCAAAAAAAGATACATTTTCGATAAAAAATGGAAGTTATATTTTCAGTTAAAAAAATTAATTCTAAATAAGAAAAAATTAATTTTCAGCCAAAAAGATGAATTTTCAAGCAATAATGTGAGCTTTCTACGACAATAGACTTTTTTTTACAAAGTACAGTTCTCGTTTTAACCATAATAATTTTTAAAAGAAAAAAATCTGATATATTTATAATTTTTTGAAAATGTAAAAAAACATTTTTTTGATTGATTCTTTTTCGTGGTGTTTATAACGTTCCAAAATCACAAAAAATATGAAGTCCCAAAAATCTTAAGACAAAAGTTTTTCTTCTTCAAAAAAGCAAAATGATAACATTTTTCCTGGGTTCAAGTTGAATAGATTTGGGGTTCGACACGCTGAACTTTTTTAAATATGTGCATATGACTCAATCTAAAAAAAAATCATGTTTTTGCAAATTTTCAAAAAAAAATTGTTATTGGGCAAAAAATGCATTTTTAAATTTCGTATTTTTTTATTATTGTTCACTGGTCATATTTATGAAACGATTGGAAATATTTTGAAGTTGAAATCATTAAATTTTACTGATTTAAAATTCGTTTCACTTTTGTCGAATGCTTAAGCGATCTGATTTATTTTAACATTTTTTAATTAGGTATTCAACTTTGTACATTTCATCTGGAAAGTGTTCACCTTCTAAAACTTATTTAAAAAGTACTATATATGTTGCAACTGTTCCCATTTTATATCGGATCACAACTTCTGTCTTCACTTTTCACATGTTCAAAGTGCTTTAAAATACTTCAGCTCCAAATTATTTTTAAGAGTATTTTTAATAGTTCAGCTGTGGAAACTTGTAAATTATTTATTCATAAATAATGTATTGAAGTGCTATAATTGCTTTAATTATTATTCAATAATTGGTACACTGACTAATTTCAGAGTATTTCCGCGCAATACAAATATTGTATTTTCAAATATCGCATATTTAAAGAGAAAAGGGAGAATTTCCAGAAAAAAAGAGGAATACTATGCACCCTGAAAATTGGAAATACGACAAAAAGGCAATAATGTGGCAGCAGCAAAGAGTTGACGTCAGCGCGTGGGATATTGTTGCCGTGGGCGGCCGCCACCAGCTGACTGATAGAGCTAACATATGATTGATTTCTACATTTTTTTGTACAACGATCCTCAAGGGTTTAAAAAATTAAATTTTTTAAAATTATCAGATATACGTACGGCATAGCATTGAGCTTCACTTCGTGTCTAGGATTGACCGGCAAAATATTGTTGCCAGGATGATTTCCAGCATGGTTGCCGGAATTTGTGGAGTTGGAGGTGATGATGACTGATGCAAGCGGATTAATGTGTGAAGTTAGGTTTTTGGAAGTAATGTTCGTGTGTGTTGCCATGATCGGGGAGACTGGATGGGAAGGAATGTTAGAAGCAGTTAGGTTGGATGAATTTGAATGTTGAGTGGTGCTATGCATCAGGGAATGAGTTATGGTTGAAGGGATGGTGTGGTGATTTTGGTTGCCGTCGAGTTTTGCTTGGCGGGCTGGTGCTGATAAGTTTGGGTAGACACCACCCGCATTGTGATACGTTGGCATTACTGCTGGCGCCAGGGTAGGCGATGATCTTCTGCAACAACAAAAAAACATCACATCATTAATATATGGAATATAATGACTTTTGAAAAGTAAAGACTCCACAGCTGAAATTTCTCTCAAAACAAGGGAAAGAGAGCCATTTCAGACAAGCATTTATTTTATTTTAAATTAAAAACAGTTCCATTAAAAAAGAAATAATTTTGAAAAATGTTGAAGTTTAATACAAAAAAAAAGATTAATTCTCGACAAAAAATAGAAACTAATTTCTTATGTTATTTTTTGCCGATTACTGGTTAAATAATTTTCTGGAGGAACGAGAAAAAAAAAACTAACATTAGAAATTAATTAATTAATTATCCTGGGCGACAAAATAATATCAACGGAGTGACCGTTTTAATCGAAGAACAAAATCCCGACTCATTTCCTGGTTTGCAAACATTTTTCACGGTCATTAAAACTAAAAAATTCGAACTCTAAAGCTAAACATTTTTCCATTTTAAATAATAAAAACTACACTGCAAATTAACGCACTCAAAGTGGAACTATTGAATTTTAAGCTTTTCAAATTGAACTTTAAAAGTTTTCTTCGTTCAAAAATGTTGTACTAACTAACACTTTTCAATTGAACAATTTATTTTAAATGAAATTCAGAGAAACTGAAAAATTTAGAATTTTTAACTTTTATAATTTATAGAGATCCAACATTCAGATTCAATTCCAAAAATATAAATCCACGTTATCGTTTCCAATGCTCTAAATTAAAGAATCAATCAATTAACTTTAATATTTTCAAAGCTACATTATTTTTAAACAATTTTAAGCTAGGAACATTAAACAGTGATAATTTTTTTTTTAATAAAAACTTCTTAAATTAGATTAGAAGTTAAATTATTTTTATTTTTATTAGTTTTGACATACCTGAAAAGCTTCAAAATTTTATTTCAAAATATGGAGAAATCTAGAAGTTGTTTAAATTTTTTTTAGAACTTATAAACACCTTTTAAAATGAACCGGATTTTTCCTACAATTTTTATAAAATCCTGAAATCTTCTAGATTCTCTTTTGACAATTTTGGGAATCTTTTAAAACTATTTTAAATATCGTCTTAAAATAATTTTCCAAAATAAAAAATCATTTTCAATTTTCCTAAGAATCTTAAGAATATTGTATTCTTCAAAATTTTTTTTTTATATCTACAAAAATCTATAATTTTTTTTTAAAATTAGGCTGGGGCTAATTTTACCGAAATTGCGGTACGAATAGCCGAATTTTATCGGCCCAATTTTATCTATGTCCAACAATTCACTTTCAAATAGTTTACTTTGAAATATTTATTTTCAATTTATTCATATTAAATGAGCAGTCAAATATTGCTAAATATTAAGTAATTATAATCTTTCTTAATTAATTTTTTTAAATTGAATGGGTTAAAAATCGAATATTTTATAATGAAGCAATATTTTTAATATAATGAAAGCCTTTAATTATGAATATATTATTATGCAGTTATTTTTAATCTAAAAATTGTTTATAAAGTTTCAATCTGACTTTTATATTTTTTGCATCTCCTAGACTTTGAAATTGAAACGGTTTAATTTTTAACGTTAACGTCTATTACTAGTTGTTCAAAAATTCGGAAATTTGGTATAAAATTAAACTATTTGGTATACAATCTGTTCTTTAGAAAAAAAAATTTTATTGAAAATTAAATCTCAATGAAAATGAAACTACTTAATTTTTGAAAAAATAAAATAAAGTAAAAATTAATCAAATAAAATTTGGACTATCATTTGCATTATTCAAACAATTTAGTTGAAAATGTATGTAATTTTTCGAAAATTGGCCTTTTCTGGTAGAAAATTATTCTCTTTGTCTAAAAATTGAACTATTTGGCTATAAACGCTTCCATTTTGTTAGAAATTCATCTTTTCTGGCAGAAAATTGATCTTCTTTGTTGAAAATTTTACTATTTAGTTAAAAATCGATGTATTTTTTCGAGAATTCATTTTTTTTACAGAAAATTAATTTTCTAAGTTGAAACTTTATCAGTTTTGTTGAAAAATCGTGTGTTTAGCTTAGAAATTAAACTTTTTTTTTAATTCTCCCATTTTGATGAACATTCCTATTTTTGGTTCAAAAATTTAACTTTTTGAAATACAATTTAGATTTACAGCTTGAAAATTAACTCTGCAGTAGAAAATTTAGCTATTTGGTTGAAAAAGTATGTGTTTCCTTAAAAATTCAACTCTTTTGGTAAAAAATCTATTTTTTGTCTGAAAATGCAAATTTTCTGTTGAAAAATAATTTTTGTTAGTTGAGGATTTAAGTAATTTGTTGAAAATTCGTCTATCTTGGTTAAATCCAACTGTTCATCACTTTAAATTGAAATATTTTTTTGTTAAAATATCAACTATTATATTTTCGCTGAAAATTGATCTTTTTAGATTAAAAATTCAAGTCCTTGGTTAAAGTTAAACTAATTTCTTTAAAGTTCATTTATTTGGTTAAAAATTCAACCATTTTATGGGAAATTCGTCTTTTTGGCTTAAAAAAATCACACTATGGTACAAAATTCATCTATTTTGTGGATTAAAAAAATTCTCTTCGATCAAAACTTAATTACACCACTTTTGTTTAAACATTTATCTTTGTTAGTTAAAAAATGCTACTATTTCGTTTACCCTATTTAGATCACAATTGATGTGATTTGTTCAAAATTATTCTTTTTTTATAGAAAATTGCACTATTTGCTTAAAAATGTATGTATTTTGTTGAAAATTCGTTATTTTTCTTTTGTAAAAAAAATAATTTTTGTATTAAAAATGCAACTGTACATTTGAAAATTATTCTGCCTTAATTGAGAGAATTAGCGAAGATCTTCAAAAATATTTTTCAAGGAAAAGTAAAGAAATAGTGGCATCAACGAAAAATTATGTCAAAATAGTCCTCCGTGCCAATTTTTTTAAAAATAGCAACAAAATAGTGTCATCGCCCCAAAAAAGTGTCAACATTGTGGTGAGTTCGAGGCCTGAAAATGTATAAATTTAGAAATATTATCTAGATTACCATTGCTTGGCACTGAAGAAGAAACGGAAATTCAAGAATTGTAACATTTGAAAGCTCGGAAAGCTGACCCGAAGGAGCGCTCGAGCAGTAAGGCTGGAGGGGGAATGACGCGCAGAAAACGCGACTCTCTTTC